>WPIO01000010.1:0-445000 GCA_009760855.2 Cristatella mucedo | reverse complement strand
GTCAGAACACTAGGTTGTTGGCCTGTTGCAAATATCATCTTTGCCGGCATGAAATAATATGCCTCATGAGCTAGGGTGGACAAACTTACAGCTGTATATCGTGCTAGCATGCTACCTGCCCGGCTGCTAAATCTGTGACAATACTGGAGGTGTCGTGTCACCATGACGACCTTCTACACAAATTCGGGCAATCAGAGACGGTCCCATAAGATTTCTGTATTTGTTTTGCCAGTCATTTAGATTTTAGCTTTCACTGATTGTGCAACTGAGCTGGTCTTTCAAACTGCTCATGCAGCATTGCCTGCTGTAAGTTATTTCTGCCAGAATGCTTGTATGCTCTTGTATCTCGGAAAGATCAGAGTGCAGATTTGTGCAGAATTGCGTTTTAAATCAGAAGCCTTTATTCATTTCATCGTGGACCTCAAATTACTTACTTCTAGGAGAGTTTTTCCACGAGGCCGCGTTATTTGCATGATGGTTCGCTCTGCTCATGCTCTGCATGGAGGGAGCGCAGCGAATTAAGGGGGGATGTCAAAAAAATACCTATAACATTTGTCCGTCAATCGAATATGTGTTTATGGTACCTTGTCATCAAACGTCCTGTAGCTTTATTTTCCGTAATCGTGGACATATAGAGCCAATTTTATCAAACGGAAATAAAAAATATTAAAAACTAGGGTAAAACAAGCAGAGCTGAACTCACATTTAAAATTTCACTTTGATACGTGAAATATCAGTTGAATTATTTAATTTACAAGGCACCAACCAACCCTGGAAATGAAGCTGTATAAAAGTCACAAGTATGCACTTCAACAAGCTTCATGCATCTATAGCGATCTACCAAGGTTCGACAAGTTGGGATACAAGTCACATATGATGCAGAGATCGGTATATTTTTTATTTGTAGATTTATTACTTCCTGTTTACATCCGGGTAAGACGTGGTTGGCATAACCGATTTTTCTTTCACGTGGAAGTCGTCAGAACTTCTGATCCCAGTTTTAACATATTTGTCTTTCGAAAGATACCATAAACACATATTCGATTGACAGACAGATGTTATAGGTATTTTCTTGACTTCCCCCCCCCCCGTAAGCCTCACTGGCACGGCATCGTAAGACACTTCTTGCCGGTCTGAGGTACTAAGACGGTCTGATCACCCACAGGGTCGTTTTTAGTCCTTGCAAATCGCGTTCACTGCCCCGTTCGCCATACAGAATGCCCTTATGCTATGCTTCACCTTTATTTGTAGCTATCCTGAGAGAGTCCCTTGCCAGCTATAACACAGAAGACAGCAGACAGTTCAAAACCATTGCCACGTTCGACTGCCGCGGTGCGGATCTTGCTGAATTCGAACCTCGGGTAAGTCACCGTGGCCGAATGAGCTTACTTTATGATCCGCACGAGTGCCGACATCGCGCAACCAGCAATCGACTTTTAGCCGGTGCAGGGCCTCCGGCATGCCAGTGCAATGGCAGCTCCAGCGCCCTCGGGCGACTGCTGACTGCCGCAGGCTCGGGACCAGCGGCTGTCTGGCGACTCTGTCTGCCCATTCGCACTAAGCTGGTGGATTCTCCATCGTTCATTGTCATCCATTTGTCGCAATCGTGCTGTTGAAAGGCGGCTTGCCATGCTATTCTTGTTTGACCTCTGCAAAGCCTTTTCACGCTAAACCAGTTGCAAGTAAAGGACTACGAACTACTAAAAACCACCATATAATAATAATAATAATACATTTGATATAGCACCCTTAGAGGACTCAATCTCTTTCTAGACACTTAACATTTGCTAATCATGCTTCTTTACAGTATATGTCAAGTGCCTAGAAAGAGATTAAGTTCTCTGAGGGTGCTATACATTTATATTGTTATTATTATTAACTGCGTTCTGCGGTTCAATGATTGACTCCATGGACTCCATCTGGGTACACCACGTTAAACTCGACATGGCCCCTCTCATACGCCTGCACGAGCCTGTGTGTGTTTATGCAAGCGCTCAATCGCACCTCTCTAGAATTTTAAATCACAGTTATGGCAATCCACGATATTCAATCCTGGGTGTCGGCAAATTTCCTTCAACTAAATGACGATAGAAATGAACTGCTGCTCATCGGACACCCTAAGCATGTAGCTCGAGTAGAAGGCTTTGCTCTTCTAACAGGTGATGCTGTTGTGCTACCATCACCATCTGTTCGGAATTTAGGCATCGTCTTCGACTGCTGCCTAAATTTTGAAGTCTTCGTTAAGAAGACTGCTTCCACAGCTAGCCATCATGCTAGACCTCTATCTAAGATTAGACATTACATTACGTCTAGCAGTCAGACATCCTCATCCAGGTTTACTTCGGATTGCTAAAGGTTTTGTCCGTTGGTTCTTTTGGCATTACAGTTTATACTAAGTTTCTGCCCGGCAGTTATCTTCTGTTCAATGCATACTTCGCCGGAGTAAGGCTGATCGACAGATACCTGTGACCTGCCTGGTAATGTTTTTTGGGCATGGTTAAGCTTGCATATGTCTAACCACTTCTAACAGCTTCTGTACCTCACTGCTTGCTGGTCTACCGGTCTGTGCTCTCAGGCACTTACAGCTGGTGTAAAACTATGCAGCTTGTCTTTCGTGAGCGGCGAAGTTGCCTCATCACTTCACCACTTCGAGCCGACCTGCGTTGGCTCCCAGTCTAGCAATGCATCGACTTCAAGGTTTTGTCGCTCACTTTTAGGTCCCTTGATTCTCTGACTCCAGCTACCTATCAGATCTACTCCCTCACCAGGCTAAGCATTGTACCACCCACTTTTCGGAATCCTAACTGTTTACCCATACCTCATACAAATCTCAAATCCTTTTGAGACCATGCTTTTAGTTCGTATGCTTCCAAAGCCTGGAACTCACCCCGACCTGCCTCACGACATCTCCTGACTTGTCCACATTTAAAAAGAAACTAAAAGCGCATCTTTTTATGACAGCATTTAGTGGGTCCCTGTGATTCGTTCTCTATGTGCTCACGCGTGTTGACACTGTGCGTGCTGCCACTAACCAAACTTGCATGCTGACCCTGTGCATGTCACCCCTAACCATGTTATTCTTGTTGCTAATTGAGCATGCTACCACTAGCCATTCGATCGTATTTCCTTTGCAGCAAATGTAAATCGCCGAGAAAGATATTGCGTTCTCTGAGGGCTATATTAAATGCACTATTATTATTATTACTATTATAACCACTCCATGTCTAATCACTTGCTTAGTGGATCTTGCCTCTGTTGACTGTTTGCTGGCTAATCTAGCCAGTGATTGCTGTTTTGAGGAAAGGTCGGCTCTAGCTGCTGATACAGGGGCAGCTGTGGGCATTGGTCTCTGCACATTTAAAAGCTCGAGGCTCAACCGGCATGTCGCCGAATGCATCAGGGAACATTTAGCTTAACAGATAATACATTAGACCCCTATCTGGTGTCATTCGATGGCTATTGCGTCGGCCGGGTCTTCCAGGAATTGTTCCATGCTTTGGCAGATAATTGTAAGAAGAAGCATGGTGTGTGTGGATCTCTATTAGGAGTGACCAGATCAAACTGAATTATAGATGGGCAGCTTCAGTTTGAGCAGAGCAGCAGAGCAGTCGATACTCAGGTCTAGTCTAACCATCCAAGTGGGCATGGCCAGTATATCTCTTGTAGTCTCTGCACGAAACTTAAACTTACCATTTGCTAGAGGATCACATCAACTCCACAATCAAGTCTGCCTACTTTCAGCTACTTGCCCTTGTAAAAATTCGGGCTAACTCAGATAACAATACCGCAGGCTAGCTCGTCCATGCACTTGTGACACCCCATCTTATAATTCTGTATCTCACCCTTTGCAGATCTGCCACTACGAGATGCTTACAGATGGTGCAAAGCTCCGGAGCTAGGCTGGTGTGCTATAAGCAATGCAACTGCCCTTTTATCAATGGAGCAGAAACTATTCGCCTGTCCACCTTACAACTAACTGAGTATTCGTGTAAAAAGAAGTGGTAACCTCATCTGGAAGCAGATTCCGATTCAGCATGGGCCGCATGGGCACGAAGTAGAAGGGATCGTCAGCCCCCTCCCTAAAATGGTTGCACCCCATGTTGATTTCCATGTAGAGTAGGCCCCTTGTTAGAGCAACTGGTACGGCATAGTTGAATGTTAACATCCTTAGGCGACTTGCTATGACTAGCACCCGTAGGTCATAGCAGTTGATCAGCCTACGTAGCCGATTTAAACCAGTGATATATTCAGCAATTTCTTATCCTCAAAACGATTCTGAGCTTATAGTATGCTGAACTACAGTGCTGCAATGGAGCCTCATAGAGGACAAGGCTTCCGAAATGCTTGCCATGTCTAGAAATAATAATAATAATAATACAGTCTCATTTGTATGGTGGCAGAGGAACCTTAACGGCTATCACTACCACTTGCAGTTGGCAATAAAGGATCGCCCACTGCAAGATTCGAGCCCACGACCTCGATCGTGAAGAGCGAACACCCTACCTCCCGGGCTATCACGGCCCTAGTAACCCTCCCTTGAAGTTTTTCACTATCCGGGATGGGCTGCAGAACTTAAAAGGGAAATTCAGGAGCTATCTCGGTAACGAGAAAGGGGTTTTAACGGTTCTACCGGTCTGAACCCCACTCCCCTTTAGCCAGACCCATCCATGATGGGAGGGGGGTATTTCTTAGCCCCTTGGCTACTGCTTCCTTTATTTGTGATAAGATGTGCCCAACTTTGCCAACTAGTAAGTGTGGCATTCCGAGTAGCAAGCTACGATCAAGTTAAAAGCTGGGAGGCACTCTGAACTCGTCAATTTGAAACCACGTAGCAGCAGACAGTAGGAGCCGTACTGCTGTTATACTACCCTCAGCACGCCCATCGAGTTCAGCGATTACCAGGAATCGATGTCAAGCACAGCTAGCCGTGAGATGGAGCATGCAGCTTCTTTGTAAGTTGCTCTTGTCACGGTACATCGTCGTCGTCGGTAAAGCGCTCTGCCTATCTGCAGGGCATGGCCTGTTTGATTTAGTTGAATTGTGTAATGACCGTGATTGCACACTGAAACTTACGTTCTCTACGCTCTGTTCTAGGCTCCGTGGATCGCTAAGTGCTCTGAATCCGACGCCGAGTTCGCTGACATCGATTTGACTCAAGCTGTAAGTGAGCCTTCGGGATTTGCTCGCGCGAATAAATGGCAGCTTCAATTAGCTGGCGGCGGAAATCGCCGTGACACAATTTAGTAAGCGTGCCGAGCAAACGTATCTCCCTGCCGCCACGACGAGGATGCGCACGTTGCAGGAGTGGGCCGATTTCGACGACAAGTCTGGTCTTCCTGTGAGCATAGTGGAAGTCGAAGGCAGAGTGAGCAAGGCGTGAAATGCTTGCATTGCAGCTCAGTCAGCGCTGAAGCAGTCAACGAGTCGCCTGCCGCTCGTGAATGAATGCTTTGCTCGGCCGCATCATGCACAATTGCAGCATTCAATATAAATTAATGATATGCTTCATCGTCATCTTGTTTATCCACAAGGCATAGGTGGAATTTCATTAAAAAAATATCGTGTCTGTATATTTGCTGCTGACTTTGCACCGTGGACCGAAATGCTAGCATGCTGAATGACTAGCTTTATTTTTTGAGCACGCAGAAATTCGCCACCGGTTCGGGTCAAGCAAAAATTGGCTGCAGGGTTTCGGTGGGAATCGGATGTGCACTCTATGCAGTCTTTAGAGTTGCTTTTCGAGCGGCTGAAAGCGTAGCTCGCCCCACCTTCGTTCTGCACGCCCCCTGCGCGCATTTCCAACTGCTGGCCAGTCTGTCCCACGCATGACCTCGTAAAGTAGCAGCAATGGTGCCACGTCTGAGGGTGTGTGGCCTCTTTTATAGTACGTGTGGCAAGCCAGTTCCTTGGTGTATGGGACGTCCTCGCACGGCTATCGGTTCAGCTTTAGAAACGTGCCTGTGTTAATTTCATAACAGGCTTGATCCTTTAGTGGCATCTTCAGTTATAAGCACAGTTTTCTGTACCATGACCTGCGTATTTGCACAGGCAACAGCGTGACTTGCCAGTCAATGTCACTCGCAGGACTATGGGTACGGCTTCTACAAACAATTTTCAGCCTGTATTGTGCAATGCGGTTTCGTCAGAGCTCCGGGAAACCACCGCCCAGCATTGCCAAACCCGGTCAGCTCACCCTCTGAGAATTCTGTTGCATTCGGTTGCAAGCTTTGATGCGAAATGCTCTGCCCTAAAAAATATTAGCTGATTTAGCAGCCTCGTGTGTATAGCAACAGAAGGGCCTTAATGGCTATCACTGCCGTTTCCAGTTGGCAATAAACCATCGCTCACTGAAAGATTCGAATCCATGACCTCGATCGTGAAGAGCAAGCACCTTACCTCCTGGGCTATCACGGCCCTTAGTACTAATGTGGGTGCAGCCGGCCGAGCCTTTGGCCGAGTCGCAGCATGGCACAGAGGCCACTGGGACGAGTGTGACGCGCACGTGTGGAGAATCAGCTGAGGCCTCTGCCGAGATCTAGCAGCTTCTGCTAGGCCACCCGTGGAACCAAAGATACTTGCCGTCGGTGCGAGCTGCTCGTGCGACTTAAACTAGTGGCAGTGGCCAGGCACGTTCTATCTTTATCGAAGGACTGAGCTGTGAATGTCCTGGCAGGGCTCGGTGTGAGCTACGCATGTCAGGCAGTTGGCTCAGAAGTGTTTACCGAGTATGGCCACCGCTGTACAGGGCCCCAGCACGCTCTGTCTAGCCTATCCGTTGTACGTGCAGCCACGAAACCCAGCACCAGTGTGGCATCCAGCGATTCCGCATGACGGGGGGGGGGCGGTGGCGGCCGGGAGAAAAGCTAAGTCTAGTTTTTATAAAAACATTGTTGAATCACAGATGCACAATCCAAAAATGCTGATGTCGACAATAAACCATCTCCTCAACCGTTCCCAGATTAGCTCCTTACCTGATGATCCTAATGATGATCTAGCCGATCGCTTCTCTCGATTCTTTGTGCAGAAGATAGACAAGATCAGGGAATCCATCCCTGCGATGACAACCTCCCCACTAGAATGCTGTTCCTCGGTTCCTGGCTGCACCTCAATGTCTGCATTTAAGCAGGTTACTAGTGATCTAGTCCTAAAGTTCGTATCTCAATCAAAGAAGACAACAAGTCCTCTGGACCCTATTCCCACTGTCCTGCTCCTACGTTGCATTGATCTGCTGCTGCCATGCATAACTACCATCATTAATATGTCATTAGCCTCAGGTCATGTCCCTGCACCTTTCAAAAAAGCTGTAGTCAGGCCACTTCTCAAGAAAGCTACACTTGACCAAGAGAACTTGAGCAACTACCACCCAGTTTCCCTTCTACCATTCCTATCAAAGACACTCGAACGGGTCGTGGCAGACCAACTAAACTCATATATCAAAACCTCACACCTTGCTAGTAAGTTTCAGTCCGGCCTTAGAGCTAATCACTCCACAGAGTCAGCATTGCTTAGGGTATACAATGACCTACTTAGGAATGCAGACATGGGTAGAGTGTCTCTGCTTGTTTTGCTCGATCTTTCGGCAGCTTTTGATACCATCGATCCCAAAGTTCTTCTAGAGCGCCTCTCATCTCGCCTGGGCATCACTGGCACTGCTCTGCAGTGGTTCAGGTCCTATCTCAGTGGGAGACTCCAGAGTATTGACGTGAATAGACAAAGATCACCTGAAGTACATCTGAAATATGGAGTACCTCAGGGCTCCGTGCTAGGTCCAGTTATTTTCACATTTTATACTCTGCCTCTCGCTGATGTGATTGCCAAGCACAATCTAGGCTTTCACTTCTATGCGGATGACACTCAGTTGTACCTTTGCTTTGATCCCTCCCAGCCTTCGAGCACCTCGAATTCTCTCAGCTCACTTGCTGCATGTATTGATGACATCCGCACATGGATAGCAGCAAATTTTCTAAAACTTAACGATGATAAAACTAACTTACTAGTTATGAGCAAACACAGTGTGATCCAGAGATTGGAAAGGCTGACTCTAAAAATTGGCTCTGCCAGCATATCTCCAGTTGAATCAGCTCGAAATCAAGGTGTCATATTCCAAAGCGACCTCTCATTAGACGACCATATCAGCTCCACAGTCAAATCCGCCTATTTTCAGCTTCATAACATTGCTAAAATTCGGGCTTGTTTAGATAAAGATACCACGTCCAAGTTAGTTCATGCATTCGTGACATCCCGTCTCGACTTCTGCAACTCACTGCTTACTGGCCTACCAGCATGTGCGATCAGGCGATTGCAGCTTGTGCAAAACTCTGCAGCTAGGCTTGTCTGTCGTGAGCATCGCAGTTGCCACATGACTCCACTTCTCGCCGACCTGCACTGGCTACCAGTCAAGCAACGGATTGACTTCAAGGTCTTGTCGCTCACTTTTAGGTCCCTTCATTCTATGACTCCAGCCTATCTTTCAGATATACTACCCCATCAGGCCCAGCATCGTGCCACCCGCTTTTCGGAATCCAACAGTCTAGAAATACCTCGTACAAACCTTAAATCCTTTGGTGACCATGCATTTAGTTCGTATGCTCCCAAAGCCTGGAACTCCCTCCCGACCTGGGTCAGAACATCCCCTGACCTGACCACATTTAAAAGGAACTTAAAAACACACCTATTTAGGACAGCATTTAGTGGGTCCCTGTGATTCGTCCTTGATGTGCTTATGCGTGCTGACACTGTGCATGCTGCCACTAACCACATTCGCATGCTGACCCTGTGCATGTAACCCCTAACCATGTTATTCATTTCGTTTGTTTTTCAAGCATGATTTTACTTACCATTCAATTGCATTTCACTTTACAACAAATGTAAAACGCCTAGCGAGAGATTAAGTTCTCTGAGGGCGCTTTATCAAGTGAATTATTATTATTATTATTATTATTACCCATGTCGCTACCCGCACTCTCATTGCTCAATGACCGTGCCACCCTCATGTGCACTCTCCAGTTAGTAGAAGGAAACTCAGCCGACTTGCAAATTGCTAAGCATACTTGGTGCACTGACTGACTCATTGTCTCTTGTGGCTCATGTGCATGGCCATACTCACATCTAGAGGGTCACACACTCGACTAAATTTCTCAAACAACATTTGCCCTTTTTTATCATCTGAATTATTACCAAATACTGCTCATCTGACCACATGCATATCTCATTCAGTCTAAAATGTGTGCCCTCCTTCTCCTCATCTAAAATCACCTGTAAATCGTGAAACCTGAAGACCCTTGACGTTGGTGCTGTACACTCGAGAATATCTACTTCGCCTCTGCTGCTCAATCCTGCTTCTGAACTGTCATCTTTGGTTGATTGCTACAACACCACACAAGCTGACATGCTCGACGAGTTTGCACCCCTGACTAAGCGCACTGGGCGCCCTTGCCCAGACGGCCTAGGGTTTACCACAGACATTAAACTAACTAGTATACTAAGCTCAAGCTTGAAAAGCATACAAAGATCAGGACTGATAATAATAATAATAATAATATTGCACTTGATAAAGCGCCCTCAGAGAACTTAATCTCTTTCTAGGCGCTTTACATTTGCTGCAAAGTGATACGCAATAGAATAGTAAGTAAAATCATGCTTGAAAAACAAACAAAATGAATAACATGGTTAGGGGTTACATGCACTGGGTCAGCATGCAAATGTGGTTAGTGGCAGCATGAACAGTGTCAGCACGCATAAGCACATCGAGGACGAATCACAAGGACCCACTAAATGCTGTCCTAAATAGGTATGTTTTTAAGTTTCTTTTAAATGTGGTCAGGTCAGGGGATGTTCTGATGCAGGTCGGGAGGGAGTTCCAGGCTGTGGGAGCATACGAGCTAAATGCACGGTCTCCAAAGGATTTAAGGTTTGTACGAGGTATTTCTAGACTGTTGGATTCCGAAAAGCGAGTGGTACGATGCTTTGCCTGATGGGGTAGTATCTCTGAAAGATAGGCTGGAGCCATAGAATGAAGAGACCTAAAAGTGAGCGACAAAACCTTGAAGTCAATCCGTTGCTTGACTGGTAACCAGTGCAGGTCGGCGAGAAGTGGAGTAATGTGGCAACTGCGACGCTCACGACAGACAAGCCTAGCTGCAGAGTTTTGCACCAGCTGCAATCGCCTGATCGCACATGCTGGTAGGCCAGTAAGCAGTGAGTTGCAGAAGTCGAGACGAGATGTCACGAATGCATGGACCAACTTGGACGTGGTATCCTTATCTAAACAAGCCCTAATTTTAGCAATGTTATGAAGCTGAAAATAGGCTGATTTGACTGTGGAGCTGATGTGGTCGTCTAACGAGAGGTCGCTTTGGAATATGACACCTAGATTTCGAGCTGATGCAACTGGAGATATGCTGGCAGAGCCAATTTTGAAAGTCAGCCTTTCCAATTTCTGAATAACACTAGGTTTGCCCATAACTAGTAAGTTAGTTTTATCATCGTTTAGTTTTAGAAAATTTGCTGCCATCCATGATCGGATGTCATCAATGCATGCAGCAAGTGAGTTGAGAGAATTTGAGGTGCTCGAAGGCTGGGAGGGATCAAAGCAAAGGTACAACTGAGTGTCATCCGCATAGAAGTGAAAGCCTAGATTGTGCTTGGCAATCACATCAGCGAGAGGGAGAGTATAAACGGTGAAAAGGACCGGACCTAGCACAGAGCCCTGAGGTACTCCATATTTTAGAGGTACTTCAGATGATCTTTGTCCATTCACGTCAACACTCTGGAGTCTCCCACTGAGATAGGACCTGAACCACTGCAGAGCAGTGCCAGTGATGCCCAGGCGAGATGAGAGGCGCTCTAGAAGTACTTTGTGATCGATGGTATCAAAAGCTGCCGAAAGATCGAGCAAAACAATTTTGATTGTCCATCGACAGGCATACGAGGACTACTGTATGTAGTACCAATCGATCCTAGCACAGGCCCAGTCTAGCTTCTATAAAAACATTGTTGAATCACAGATGCACAATCAAAAAATGCTGAAGTCGACGATCAACCACCTCCTTAACCACTCCCAGGTTAGCTCCTTACCTCGTGATCTCTGTGATCTAGCTGATCGCTTCTCTAGCTTCTTTGTCAAGAAGATAGACAAAATCAGGGAGTCCATCCCTACGATGTTAGCATGCCCCCTGGAAAATGCTGTCAGTCAATTCCATGCAACACCTCAATGTCTACATTCAAGCACGCCACTAATGACCTCGTCCTTAAGTTCGTATCCCAATCAAAGAAGACAACCAGTCCTCTAAACCCTATTCCCACTGTCCTGCTCCTACTATGCATTGACCTGCTGTTGCTATGCATAAGTGACATCATAAATATGTCATTGGCCTCAGGTCATGTCCCAGCACCTTTCCACAAAACTGAAGTCAGGCCACTACTTAAGAGAGCAACACTAGACCAAGAGAACTTGAGCAACTTCTGCCCAGTCTCCCTCCTACCGTTCCTATCAAAAACAGTGGAACGCGTCGTGGCACACCAGCTGAACTCATATTGAAACTTCAAACCTTGCTAGTAAGTTCCAGTCTGGCTTTAGAGCTAATCACTCCACTGAGTCACCATTGCTTCGGGTGTATAAACGACCCACTTACGAACACGTCAAGGGCACGCCTTCCTTGACCAGCAAAGTAATTTAAAGCTGTCCTCACGAGTCCCTGTTTATGGGACACCACAAGCTTGTCAAATAAGAATCAGATGACGAGACAGCAGGTGATAAAAGCAGCCGGGAAGGTTTTAATTCACTGGAAGGTGCATCTCTGAGGGCCATTTCCTACCTCCTTAGCAAACGCAATTTCCCCATGAACATTCTGGGATGGAGCAAGTAGGAAACAAGAGCTAAGAAAAGCTGAACGTTTAAAATTTCTACAAGACTGAAGACCGAAACAGGAAAGAAGCATGACTCACCGAGTAAATCAGGCTGAAGTCGAAGCCACTCGAGGGCGCTATATCAAATCCATTATTATTATTTTTATTATTACTGTCAGAATTATACAAGGGCCGTACTTTCTAAAAATAGGGAAGTAAAGTGCTTGCCTTAACGACCGAGGTCGTGGGCTCGAGCCCTGCGGCATACGTAGAAGCACCTGGACAGAGATTGTGTTCTCTTAGGGTGCTATACAATATACAAACGAATTATATATATACATTATACACACACGCACGCATATATATATATATATATATATATGCGCGGCGTTTGTATATATATATATATATATATATATATATATATATATATATATATATATATATATATATATATATATATATATATATATATATATATATATATATATATATATATATATATATATATATATATATATATACACACATACACAAATGTAAACTCATCCTGTACGACAAGTTGGACATTGCTCCTGTCTCGGCATAAGTGTGAACAGCATTGCAATTCTTTACACTGCTGTGCTTTATAATGCTAATTACACGTCTAGAAAGGAGGTACACACGGCAATTCAACGAGGACCCACAGAACAAATCATAAGTTTCGCCACACACAGGGGCACAATGGCAGGCGCCTCTAGCGGTGCAGCAGCGGCGGTCACATGTACTCAGCTCAGAGTCATCTGGAGCCTGCGAACGCAGCCTGCGCACGGGGCTCGCCGGGCCAGCCAGCACTGCGGCTGCGAGCTACCCGAGCGATGGGAATTGTGCAACGTACGCAAGCCGTTCGCTCGGCCGCGACGCCGACTCGCACATCGCCGGCTCGGCACCCTTCGAGCCGCACCGACCGGCGACTTGGGGAGCCGCTTCCGTCAGCCGGAGCGTGCCGGTCGAGAGCTCCACGTTTCGCACGCCTCCGAAGAAGTCCGTCACGAGGACTTTTTTCGGGTCCCGACCAAACAGATCGACGCGCGTGTTGACCGTGGAAATGCACTGCGCTTTGGGGCACACCTTGAAGAACTGCGCCAGCGTCTTCCTGCTGCTGGGCGTGACGTGCTCCAGAAACTCGAGCGCGTAGTAGGTGAACCTGTCGATGACGTACACTCCAATCTTGGGATCCACGTGATGCGACAGCGAATCTTCGCCGACGAGGCTCGACGCCATGGCCACAATGTTCGGAGAGTAAAACTTCTGATACATCGACTGGGCCTGGCACGTGTCGATGACGAAGAACAGCTCGTGATAGCGCCGCTTCTGCCACATCTGCTCGAAAGCGTCGGACAGTTCGTCGTTGGATATCTCCTGGGCGTCCTGGAATTTCAAAAACCCATCGCCACCGTGGCCGGTCATGTAGATGAGAATGTTGCTCGTGTCGTCGGACAGAAGCATCTTTGAGCGTGGCGTGCTCTCGGGCAGCCGTCCGGTGAGGACGCGTATGAAGTTCTCGACGGTCACCTCGTAACCACGGTAATCCACTTCAACGTCGTCGCCGTATACGTTGATATGTTCGCTGACGTCGTTGAAAACGGTGGCGGGCTTCGGGTTACGGGGATCGCATGCCATGTCGTCGGCTATCATAAGAATTATCTGGCTATCAGGGATGCCCAGTCGCTTCACACTGCGGTAAATCGACAGAACGTTCGCGACATGCCGGTAGTTAAACCAGAATCGCGAGGTGTCGACGAGCACCGCCCAATTGTTTGTATGGTTGCTCTTAAAGAACTCATCGCTGCTGCACGAGCAGACGCGAAAAAATACCAGAAAAGACGCACTGACGCCGACCGCGAGCCGCGCCGACAGCAAGCTCGGCATGGCGGAAGTGAGAGCTCCGCCCGATGAAGAAACAGAAGAAATGGGCCCGTCTCGTAAAGCGGGACCTTGTCGGGTCAGCGCTATGGAAACCGCGCGTGCTAATTATACCGAGTTGTCGACGACGGGACCGCGGCTGTTATCGTAGACGTCGCTATCCCGTTTGAAAACGCTGAGAATGCTCTCGAGAAGGCTGCAGACCGCAAGATCATTGAGTACGCATGCGTCGCAAAGGACTTTCCAGCGAAAGGGGCAGGTCGCAGCAATCGTGCTGCCTGACAGTGTGGGCGGACTTGGATCATGGCACCAAACGAACGAAAGCTGCCCTGCTGCTTCCTGCATGCCGTGGAGCCACCAAAAGTTCTTCTGGAAGATGTGCGTCAGTGGTGCGGTTGTGGGCAGGGCAGCGGTTCGGGGAAAAATTTTCATTGTCTAGGTGACCCTGGTGTTTGACCACGTGTCTCCTTTGCTGAAAGAGCTTGGGTGGCTGCCGGTTGATCAGATGATACAGAGCCAAGCTCGTACGCTGACCTACAAGACCCGACACGGCTCGACTTCTTAGTACCTAGCTGAACTGTTGTAGCAGTTTCAGCCTCCTCCTGCCTCATGTCCTGTATGGACAAAAATTAGGTGTTCCGTCCCTCCACTTAGAGACCGTTGGCTTCAGAATCTATTGCTCTGCAGGTCCTAGACTTCGGAACTTACTTACGCAATTCTTTCGCAACGGCAACTACTCTCCTGTTGCCGACAATCGCACATTTTCCCCAGCCGTCCCGAGCTGGTACTTCCACGCTACCCACTACTTCAACTGCTCTCCTGGCTCTGCTATGCTTGTCACTTTCTCTTTGTTACGTGAGATGAAGTCTGTAGTCTGCACCGAATGCGTACCAAAAGCCGCTTAGGCTATGAGTTCGCTATACACTTATGCTCAGAACCTACATAGTCTTTGGGAAGTTACAAACGGGGATACATAACGTTAAATTGCAACACATCGTGCCGTAGTTCGTCAAACCACCACCGAGCCAAAAGAGAAGGAGAAGGAGGACCGAACATCCGAGACTTTTTAAATACTAACGTACACAAATCTTAAAAAAATAGATATCTGTACTTGACTCAGGCAATTGCCAGTGAAGAGCGTTATTGCACAGATGCATTGTATGCGTCTGCACGTCCTCTTTACAACGGCCACATTTTTTTTCTGGGTTCTATCTGGTTGTAATCACTCGAACGGGACCATCGAAGTCGAGCAGGAAACGAGTCGCATGCTATGGCACGTGCCTGACATACGTGTTTGTCGAATAAACGGCTCTTAGCAACGGAAGTGGACTGTGCTAGTCTCCTGGAGGCACTGTATTGCTTCCGAGCTCAGCTACCGTCGAAAGACCTGCGTAAATCGAGGTAGCCTCAAACCTTGCATCGCTAGTCGTGCTTCTTCAATAAAGACTAGCACCGTTTCGAGCGCTGTGTTGGCGGCACAAGTCCGAAGTGCACGAACGAGCCGCCAGAGCGCGTTTGTAACATTTAATATCTGATTAGCGATAGCTGCTTATAGTAATAATAATGTTGATTATAGTATTAGCTTATAGTAATAATAATGCTGATTGAACAGCCTTATTTGCATAGCAGCAGCAGCAGAAGCAGCAGCAGCAGCAGAGCCTTAACGGCTATCACAGCCACCGCTTGCAGTTGGCAGTACAGAATCGCCCACGGCAGGATTCGAGCCCACGACCGCGGTCGTGAAGAGCAAGCGCCTTAGCGAGCGATCCCAGGAGGTTCGTGTTCCAGGAGGTCCCGGGATCATACGGCCAAGAGCGACGCTTCGCAGTCACCTTGCGCTAATCTTATTGCCTGTGATTATGTTAATGAACGTTGTGCCAATGCACACTTTTCGATGAGTATGGGTAAGCAGTGTGCAGTGTTGGAGAAATTGAATGCCTAGAAGCTGCAGAGAGTGCACGCTCTGCCAAGAATGAACATCATTGAGGAACAAACCTTGCTTAACTTCAGTGAATACAGGAGCAGTCGTCAAAAAACTTGAGGTTATTGTAGATCAGTGTTACGTAGCGAACTGTGAGGAATTTCTTACTCACAAGATGTGATTCAGTGATAATGCGTACTATTATAGCGAATGTCTGGCTGAATTGTGAAGGAATTTTTATTGTGAGCCTCATTGCCCTGTCGCAAACGCATGCAATTTGAAGCGTATTAGAACCTCCTGATAGCCTACTGCCTGGCACGAGTAATTTTCGGTGATTGCAAAGATTCGGCGCTCCGAGGTCATACATTTAGCACTGGGTAAGGAAGTGGTTGCAACTCGAAGCGGTAAAATCTGGACACTTGATATGCGGCTTTGGGAAGCACAAGTTTAAAGTTTTAAACGATAGTATGGATACTGTGTGCAGTTTATTATCTCTATGCGACCATCTGAGACCATTGAAACTTGATTTGAGACTGCTGTTGTAGTAACTGCTTCTCTGATGTCAGTCAAGTCAGTTTGTTTACCAGGCCCATGCAGGTGATGGTGTCTGCGCTACTAGTACTTTTACTCCTGCCAACTCTCAACGTGAATGCTGAGAATCTGTGTCTGCACGAAGGCACTTGTATGGGTATGTGTCGTACGTTGCCGCTTGATGATGAGGGTGATAATTGCGTGTTTTTCACAACTCACCGTTGCGCTTTATTCCGAGTAAAGGACACTTCTTTTGCAAATCAATCATAATCTCTCCAAATCAACGTCAGCATTGATTCCAATTACTGTACAAAATGGCGAAATCTTCATGCACATGCATCCAAACAACTTGTTGCAGCTGCGACAATGCAATGGTAATTACATCGGCCTGTTATAAGAGTAACGGAGAGACAGACGAGAATATTTCATTATATGCTTTGGAATGTTGGCTTTTATAGGTTACTTTATTGGTTTCTTATGCTAATTGAAGTAGTTAGAGGTGCATTTCACTAACACTTTTTCTTAAAGCGAGTTGTAAAGTGCCTGATTAGATTTGGTTCTCCAAGGATGCTAAAAATGACTTGTCGGTTTTGCTAATTTTAAAGACATTTAAAAAGAACTCGCAGGCCAGTTAAACTCTCACATAAAAACTTCAAGCGAATTGTTATGTGGGAAGTGGTGAAAATATCTCCACAGCCCTTACTGTCGGAATGTGCGTTGCGACATTCCAACAGTAGAAGGTAAAGGTGACGTGCAAAGCAAGAAGACATTTGGTGACCTGCAAAGCAAAAATCACTCATTTGTGCCAAATCCTACTCGTGCTGAGTGGCTGCAACCGGCCGTTTTGCTATTTGACACGCTAATCGCTTTCAGCTCATCGCTTTTTATAATACTCGACTATCCAGACTATCGCGAGGCTTCTTATGACTTGGTCATACATGAATTGCGCTTATTGCTTTAGCAGTTTTCCGATTTAACAGATGCAGCTCACGAGAGAAACCTCTTCTCAGCCAGCTGGAAAGAATATCTGAACATTTTCTCACTAAATCTAATGCTGAGCTTCTGGCAGCTTCTGACTGTAGCGGCGGAAAACAATGGGCGATAAAAGCGCTTCGTCGGCTTCGTAGAACTAACGAATTCGCCAAAAAGCTGAGAAGGAGACGGAGAGATCAGCATGGAACAGCTTAGTTGCACTCGTTCGAGGCTTTCTACGAAATGACAACGCTGAAAACTACTACTGAAGCCGCTAGTTCGGGATGTCATAACAATAACGCTACAATGGAAAGCAGCAGGCTGTCGTTCAAAAGTCCTTACTCTGTGTTCTCATCTTGTCAGGTCTTGTGATCTCTTGTGTGTCATCTTGTCAGATCTCGTGTTGTCATCTTGTCAAGCAAGCAAAAGGAGAAAAACTCAGCGAAACAAGGCAGTCGCTTTTATCAGGACATGCTGGACGTTTGGCGTTGTTACAGAGGGAGGTACAATGGAATCTCGACGGGAAAAGGTTTACGCGCTTCTTCTACAAAGCGATTTTCAGAATAGCACCACATCTAGAACATCGACTCATTTCCGAATCAAATTGAGTGGTAATTTTTGTCTGACTATGTCTGACTTCGCGGTAAATACCCAGTATTTTGATTCATGTGAATCTCAACGACTAACTATTAACCGCATGACATGAAGTTATCAGTTGTCTCATCGATTTGGGCTGATTTCAAGTTCACCTGTGTCCTGGTCGCAAGAAGAACAAAATCTTAGGAAACAATGGCAATATTAGGAAATTTTGTGGCAATTAGTAAATTCGCTCACTAGCCAGGGATAGAAGAAATTGCGTTACATATTGTGATAAATAGCGAAGCGATCGCTCGATCACTCGTTCGAAAGGAGCAATGCAGCAGCCCGTTTATCTACAGCCGCTAGATCGACAGCGCGATCTAGGCGATGTACGACGCTGCACTGCTTCCGAATAGCCGTCTCATACAATGCGGTCATACTTAAGGGTGGCGGCGACTGATGCCATTTGAGCAGCTGCGCATCGTTCCGGCTCCAGCAAGCTGTCCAACAACTGAAACTTCGGACGTGGTTAGAAACGAATACGTTCATTCAAAATCGCACAGCGCAGTGAGCCGTTCTGCGTAAGGAGAGTTGTATTCTAAGGCAGCACGCTCAGACGCCTTGCCGGATGATCACAACCGCACGTACATCGTTGCGCCAGCACGCTCCGAGAAGCGGCTTTCAGGCCCAACGGCTGACTCAGCGTTCGTGTCATCTCCAAACTGCGTTCTCTGCTGCAGCTATCCAAATCAATGCACACAAGCGTCGCATGTGGTCGACTGCTTCTAAGCGTGCTTTCCATCTTTTTTCACCGTCTATATCAAGTATGAAAACGCTGCTACACGTTTCTGCAGGTCAGCCAGACATTTTCGTTTTATGTCGCTACTGCGGCTAGCAGGTAACGAGCAGACGCTGGTGGATTTGTTTGGTGGCGAAACGCGCTTCTACCATTGTAAACCGCCAATCTCTGAAGCCGCCAATCTCCGAAGACGATAAATATTCGCAATGATGGTTCAGAAAAAGGTAAGACCAGGCAGCAGCCGCATACCCCGGCGATGTTATTGCGCTGATTAAGCGGGGGGGGGGGGGGAGGAGCAATTCAGTCGCTTCCAGAGCCGCGTAGTTAAATAGCTGATGGCAACGCATCGTTCCGCCTCGCGGGCTTGCGGGCGTAGCCTAGCCAGTCTGCCTCGTTTAGGCATCGCTGTAGGCATCCGTGTAGGAAAATGGGTGGGCCGTCGTGTGCAAGATAGGGCTGCGGATATCAGCCATCGTCATCAGCTGCGGATATCATCGATCATCGATCGATCGATCGATCGAACGGAATCGCTCTTAACTTCAAACTTAATACGTTTAGCCGTTACAGCCTGCCCGCGTCAAGGACGATGAACGGAAAGGGCGTTGAACATTCTCTCCACATTTATAAACTGGAACTGCATTGCTTCTGGAATTTATTTAATTAAGGCCAGCTTATAAGTAAGGTTCCGCATTGTTTTTTCCCCGGCTAAATACGCATTCTATATTGATAATTTCTGTCTGGATGCACGCACGATTTTTCCACCCTTTTAAATCAAAATTTAGCCTACTGCAATGCAAACTTAAAATCGCGTCGCGTGTTTTTCAAAGACTTGACCATAGCCGAGAAAATTCGCAGCATTCTCGTAATAACTTCTCACAAGAAAACGAACGGTTTTCGGATACTGACGTACTAATTAAAAATGTGATTCTATTGAAATTTCCTAATTTCGAAAATCAATGTTCCGATGGAACGGGTTACGGATTCCTGTGACTGCTTAGCTAGTGTAGCTGACTCATAGCATGAAATAAAAAGATTTTCTCCAACTAGCAATAAGGTTTTTATGCCTGTCAACCGTCACCAACTGTACTGAGAAGTTCTGAAAAATACGCCCGCGGAAGTTAGGTCCCGCTCGACGCCGCCAGGCACATGTTCGTACCTGTCAAAGCGGCGCTCGCTACTTCGTGCCGCGCGTTCCTGCAAAGTCTCAGAGGTCTGCTGAGTATAACTCAACCTCAAGAGATCTAGTTTTGCCCCAATATGCACTAATTAAAGCGCGGACTGCGAGCAAGGGAGGATTTAGGCGGTGGAGGCGCAGCCCGCCCTAAACTCTAAAACTTATACCCTAAACACTAAACTCTAAAAGCCTAAACCCCAAACTCTCAACCCCAATCCCTAAACACTAAACTCTAAAAGCCTAAACCCCAAACTCTAAACCCTAATCCGTAAACCCCAAACTCTAAACCCTAATCCCTAAACCCTAAACTCTAAAAGCCTAAACCCCAAACTCTAAACCCTAAACCCTAAACCCTAAACCCTAAACCCTAAACCCTAAACCCCAAATCCCAAACACTAAACCCTACACCCTAAACCCTACACCCTAAACCCTAAACCTTAAACCCTAAAACCTAAAACCCCTAAACCCTAAACTCTAAACCCTAAAAACCATAAATCCTAAATTCCAAACCCTAAACCATCATTCCTAAACCCTAAACTCTAAACCCTAAACCCTACAAACCCTAAACACTAAACCCTAAACCATATACCGGGGGAAATGTCCTACACCAGGGGGAAATGTCCGGCGGGAAATGTCCAGGGGGAAACGTCCAGGGGGGAAATGTCCTTACCCCGAAATAACCAAGGTTATCTGGAATTTTTGGTAAATACGCCGAACGATTTACAACACCTTTGTACATGCAAAGATCTATCAAAGCACTTCCCTCAAAATGCAAACAAAAGCAAAATCGGCAAAAGTGCTCAAATAATCAAAATCCACAAAATTACGGCAACCAACTGTACAAAAATTCTAAATTTATGTAAGAAAGCTAATGAACGTAAAAAAGGTATCTAATTATATGATTATTTGCTGATTATATTCGTCGTAAAAGGATCCTCGGGTTTTGATTGTGAAATTCTGTGGTGGATAAAATTAATCTGAAAACATTTTCTAGTAAGGTATCAATGTCATAATCATTAAATTTAAAAATAAAATCCACAGGCAAATATCAATTTAATTAATGTGTATACCTCCCTAGCATTGATTAATCTCTATCCAAGCGCTCTACAAATACTTAAGGCTCCAGCTCACGATCTTTAGGCGTTAAAAGCCTTAGCCCTGGGCCAAACCAAAGCACACATCACTGAGCGCAAAAGCAAATAAATGTCATAAAAAGGCAAAATTAAAAATTGTACATGATAATCATTGAGGTGCTAATGTTTTCTGGCGTTAAAGCGCTTATATTGCAGACCAAGAAGACCTTGTCAAAAAAGGCTGTCACTATCCACAATGTCATTAGGAGTACCCTAGAGAATACACGAGAGAAACCCCTGCAGTAATCGAGGCAGTTGTTAGCTCCGACACCAGCACCAATATTTCACGGTAATCCGCTGTGCATGGCTGACGCTTGATGGCACATATATAAGCCTTTTGCCACTTTGCACTCCGACCTTAGTTAGGGCGCGTATCGTTAGTACTTTCCATTTTCCTCAAGCAGAAGAAAAGAAACTGCCTCGGCTCTAGAATTTGCACAGCCCTAAAGGATGACATTTCCGAGTGGGCTTGACGGAGCTTAGACTGTTGGTACGTAGCATTGCAGCATACAGTACGAAAAGGCATGAACAAAAAGAACGCCCTATAAGATCCTGTATGGTCTGCGACCAACGCAGCTCTCACTGATCGAGCCCTTCGGCCGCTGCCTCAGTAACAGCATCGAACATCGGACATCGAACCTCAGCTCACGCACTGAGGTACACAGTTGACCTGCATGAGAACGTGCTTGAGACTAGGTTTCCAGGAAAGTGTCTCAACTTGTGGTTGGTCTGAAATACCAAAAGATCTTGACAATTTAAGACGCTAATTTAAGACGCTTTAAGTCTCAGACATGAAGTCTTTAAACCTTTCTACAGAATCCAGCCTCACTCATTCGCTAAATCTTTCAGGAAAAATCTTTAACTTCCTCCAGTCAGGCCTGATCTGAAAAATACAATAGAGACTAGAACCAAGGCATCAAATGCGTTAAAACAAAGTATCAAAGACACTGGAGCGGGTCGTGGCAGACCAACTAAACTCATATATCAAAACCTCACACCTTGCTAGTAAATTTCAGTCCGGCCTTAGAGCTTATCACTCCACAGAGTCAGCATTGCTTAGGGTATACAACGAACTACTTAGGAATGCAGACATGGGTAGAGTGTCTCTGCTTGTTTTGCTCGATCTTTCGGCAGCTTTTGATACCATCGATCCCAAAGTTCTCCTAGAGCGCTTCTCATCTCGCCTGGGCATCACTGGCACTGCTCTGCAGTGGTTCAGGTCCTATCTCAGTGGGAGACTCCAGAGTATTGACGTGAATAGACAAAGATCACCTGAAGTACATCTGAAATATGGAGTACCTCAGGGCTCCGTGCTAGGTCCAGTTATTTTCACATTTTATACTCTGCCTCTCGCTGATGTGATTGCCAAGCACAATCTAGGCTTTCACTTCTATGCGGATGACACTCAGTTGTACCTTTGCTTTGATCCCTCCCAGCCTTCGAGCACCTCGAATTCTCTCAGCTCACTTGCTGCATGTATTGATGACACCCGCACATGGATAGCAGCAAATTTTCTAAAACTTAACGATGATAAAACTAACTTACTAGTTATGGGCAAACCCAGCGTGAATCACAAATTGGAAAGGCTGACTCTCAAAATTGGCTCTGCCAGCATATCTCCTGTTGAATCAGCTCGAAATCTAGGTGTCATATTCCAAAGTGACCTCTCGTTAGACGACCATATCAGCTCCACAGTCCAATCTGTCTATTTTTTCAGCTACATAACATTGCTAAAATTCGGACTTGCTTATATAAGGATACCGCATCTAAGTTGGTCCATGCATTCGTGACATCCCGTCTCGACTTCTGCAACTCACTGCTTACTGGCTTACCAGCATGTGCGATCAGGCGATTGCAGCTTGTGCAAAACTCTGCAGCTAGGCTTGTCTGTCGTGAGCATCGCAGTTGCCACATGACTCCACTTCTCGCCGACCTGCACTGGCTACCAGTCAAGCAACGGATTGACTTCAAGGTCTTGTCGCTCACTTTTAGGTCCCTTCATTCTATGACTCCAGCCTATCTTTCAGATATACTACCCCATCAGGCCAAGCATCGTACCATCCGCTTTTCGGAATCCAACAGTCTAGAAATACCTCGTACAAACCTCAAATCCTTTGGAGACCATGCATTTAGTTCGAATGCTACCAAAGCTTGGAACTCCCTCCCGACCTGCGTCAGAACATCCCCTGACCTGACCACATTTAAAAAGAACCTAAAAACACACCTATTTAGGACAGCATTTAATAGGTCCCTGTGATTCGTCCTTGATGTGCTTATGCGTGCTGACACTGTGCATGCTGCCACTAATCACATTTGCATGCTGACCCTGTGCATGTCATCCCTAACCACATTATTCATTTCGTTTGTTTTTCAAGCATGATTTTACCTACTATTCAATTGCATTTCACTTTACAGCAAATGTAAAACGCCTAGAGAGAGATTAAGTTCTCTGAGGGCGCTTTATCAAGTGCATTATTATTATTATTATTATTATTATTAAAACATGGAAGGTGGATACTTTATTTCTACGTGTACTCTTATCTCTAATGGAATTCAAGGATTGCCTTCGGCGTTGGGGATTTGGTTCAAATTATTCTCTACAAAATGAAACACCTGACCGAGTTATAACATAAACAATTAACGAGTAGAAAACCTCAACTGCGAGCTTATAAAGGATTTCCATGCACGTTACACGAATCGGCTGAGGTATAAGAACTTTAAATCGTCAGCAAAGGCCTTTAATATTTAGCTTACTCCGTGCACGGCAAACGCTATTGCGTCATTCGTATCGATACCAAAATCATTCGGAAAAATGTGACCGTAACCTCAACACAAGCCGCATTTGCAGCGTATGTGAAGTGCCTAGAAAGAGATTAATTTATCTGAGGGCGCTATACAAATTAAATATGTTACTATTATTATCTATTGGCAGAAGACACCTGCTTTATTTACGCAGAATGTTTTATTGGCTGTTCCGGTTTATTTTTCTCAACAGGGTCTGCTGGCTGGTACTATATGTGTGTGAGAGCAGTGTTAATAAAGGCTCACATTCAGGTATATGTACTCACTTCTGAAGCATAGGAGCGCGAAATAAGGTCAACAAGTAGACTTTTTCTAATTTCTATCTGAGGTTCCAAGAAGCCATGCTCTGAGCGTCGGGCTCGAGGAGTTTGCATTGCTCAAGGAATCTCGGATTTACCGCTAAAGGAATTCCGGCTGGCATGAAAAATAATGCAGTGGCCGTAACCGTGTTAAGTTGATACATAATTTTTAAAATTGCAAAAGAATATTACATAAAAGCGTAGGTTATTTGAAATTGACATCTTTTTGGTCGTATTCCCATAGGTTTTTGGATACAAAGCAAGCCTAACAGAGAAATACCAAAAAACAAATCTTGTCACCGTAATTAAATTTTAGTGGAAATTTGCTGAGAAAATGCCAAATAATGGTTTGACTATGATAATAAATCTCAAACTGAGCGAATGCAATGGAAAGAGATAGTATTGGCCGGATAGTTACTGAACCGGATGCTGAGACTACGCTTTATAAAAGTTCGGTTCGCCCGCAAAATTCTTCAACACCTCTTAATCACGTATAGCACACTGTTGACTGCAATTCTTAGCTATTACGGCTGAAATCTGACAGTTTAGTTAGAGGGCAGTATGTACATTCTTAATGGCGTAAGAGTTTTTGCCGGAAGCACTTACAAAAAAATATTTCGAATTGCAAATCTACACGGCTGAATGTTTACCCATGGAGCGATGATGGAGTAAATCCCACTTCAGTACTGGCACTCGGGGTTCAACGACGAATGCAAAGCGATAAAGTATTGGGCCTTTATATAACAGCGGTATGAGCAACTCAGTTTTACCACGATCAGATGTCGCATAAATGCCTGCTATAGTTCGGCGTGGCCTTTAAGGCATTAGCTTCGCCTGCATTAGGCGTGCGGCAGTAAATGACTGAAGCACTTGGGCCAAAGCTTTAGATACAATGAAAGGCTAGAGCCCATTAGCTATGTCATACAAAGCAAGCATTCTATATGCGAGTTAATCATCATTGAGTGACAATCTTCGCATCGCTTATCAACCTCACCGAGCTTTGTTTCACTGCTGGATAGTAGCTTTAGCTTTACTACGTGAATTTGATCCTGAAAACCAAAATAGCAAATGCAAATTTATTTTCGCAAATTGGTTCACAGAGGAGACTATTCGCAGAGCATACGACGCAGGGATAAAGGCCACCACCAACGCTAAGCTTACAGATTTGCTCTAGAGACCTGTCAGGCGGCCGGCTCTCTAGGCGTGCTACTATTTAGCTGGGGTAAACTCATTTGTCACAAAAATTAAAAATCCCTGTCCATCGGTGGGTATAATGTCTAAAGTAAGTCATAATTTTGAAGGCACAACAAGGCAACTTCTGTAAGGCAAGTCGAATTGTGCCTATTCGGAGGTTTGCATTGATTACTATGCTATGGTAGCACCAGCTTTCCTGTAGGAAGGTCGAGAGCAATGTAGGGATAACACTTCCTTAGTGTGTAGCTTCATTGCATTTCACCAGTGGATAATCTTATTGGTACAAAATGCCACGCGTTACGTAAAATAAGTTCAGGATCTAAAGTTCACTAGGGAACAATCTGTTTAACTCTGGCAGTCCTTAAATGCAGATTCCAGCAATTCTGGTCAAGCGTAAGGATTGACTCAAAGTTAACGAATCATACCGGCAGCATCAATGCACACTTACGAAAGAAAAGTATTACAGCAATTAAAACGATCACATCTAAATAAATTGTTCACGATCTTAACATTAATTTTCACAGTCCAGGCATGCAGAGGAGTTAGATGGGCGCAGCATAAGCCATTTCGCACAATTTTCTAATAATTAATTAAAAACTATTGTTTAGTAAGTCAGATTCATAAGGATTATCAAGACGAAAGTGTGATACTATTTCAGAATGCATCAAAATCAGGGGCAAGATTATTCCTAGTTCGTCAGAACGAATTTCACTCACCCTGAGGATGCGAAGGGTGACCATTTGAAATCACTTTCCTATAAATTCGGTTTACAGCAACCACACGACTCCTGCCTGCAATCGTGAGCTCGAGTGGTTATTTCGCTGCGCGTACCTGGTTTTCCACGATGGTGCATCTCACCCAACGGCTGCGAAATGCCTCTGCGAAGTTCTATATTTGAACTTAACAGTGCAGTTTGCCTTTCATAGCCTTCAAAAAGTCAATTCTAACAAAGTCGCATTCGAAGCCAGACGTCGATGTATCCGGTGTGGAAATCTTTTTTTCTGCCGCCATCCCGTTAATAAGGTACATTTTGTGCGACCTGCATCGCTATGTAGCTACGGAATTCGTCACGTTTGCTGCCGATCGAGCTCAGCCGCTCAAGTGCTTTTCACTTTTTGCGATACGATTTCGCGACGATTTCACGTTTCATCTGAAGTGCTTCTGCGTTGACAGCTGCTCAACTTTTGACTGAGTTCCTAAAACATTCCTTCTTTTCTAGTCAATGTTAACCTAAGAGTGGCAAGATAAGGCAACGGATAAGGCCTCTGTCGTTCTAATACGACTTCACTGAGCTCTCTCGCACGCTGAGCTCTGATTATTCAGCACATCTTCAGCCTCGTACCCTCAAATACTTTACGGGAATTTTCATCGTCGTCAACACTCACCGATTTTTATGCACTCATCATTAAGCATCCTTTCTCATTGCAAACCTTTTGGTGACGAATGGCTTCATCAGTCTTCATCGTGGCAAATTACGCTGAACATGTTCATCAAGCGACCGCGTAACTCCTTGACAAGTTAGTTTTGATAGAATCGCAACTAGTGCAAGCTCCCCCAGAGTTTCGAGCGACAATGATATAACATTAAAAAAGCTACGGTTGCAATAATTTATTTGAGATATAATGCTTTTAGAAAGCTGCACAAGAAACTTGAGAAAAACTAGCAAAGGCGGCTAAAATTGAGCAATGGTTCACGAACTACCTGAGAACGAAAGAGAAGCTAACTTGGAGTACTAAATTCCTGGTGGAAGAAATAGTGCGCGCAATCGGCGTCGCTGTACGTGCCTTGGCCAAGCTTTGTGCTTTCCTAGTTGCTACGTGGACGAATGCATCACAACAGTCACCACTGGATGGGTGCTCGAGCACGTGAGCGTGACGGAGGGGCTGCAAGTCATCAAGCGTGCTGCGTACGCGATCTGAGGAGGTCGTTCATTTGCGCGTAGCATTCTCTCGTTTTCTACTGTGTGGAAGTTTTTCTGGAATCCTTCGAAAGCGTTCAGTGGGACAACCGGTGAAGTAGCGCTTGCAGCTGTAGACGTCAGCATCCGGTGCACTTTAGAGAGTCGTGCGACCACAGCGGGCAGCTCGCTCGTTTCTCGGCGTTATATATGATAGCTGCTATGCTAGCTTGCTTATGCTGCGAAACAGTAGTCGCAGAAAATCGTGTGATTTGGATCTTCGGCGCCATGTGCGTTGCTTAAGCTCGCAGGCACCCTCGATCAGACGCAGCTCGTCAAGTTGGCGATTGCTGCTTTGGATGCAGACGCCCCTTGAGCGACTTGGTAATTGTTAGAAATCGGTGAACGCGATCATGCCCGCCGCACAGCGTAGTTATTCACGTCCAGCATTGCTCATTTGCGCCTTCGAAATTGTTGCCGTCGCACTCCGTGACAGCGAAAGACCTTGGCCAAGTCTACTTTGATGCTTCGCAGGAAAGTGAAAGTGCCACCGCGCATTCGCTCGTCTCCTGACGACCTCTCGTCACGGAGGCACTCGTAGCCAGAAGTGCTACTCTCATCTCAAAAACTTAATAATAATAATAATAATAATGCACATGATAAGGTGCCCTCAGAGAACTCAATCTATCTCAGGCGCTTTACATTTGCTGCAAAGGGAAATGCAATTGAATGGTGAGTAATATCATGCTTGATAAACAAACAAAATGAATAACATGGTTAGGGGTGACATGCACAGGGTCAGCATGTAAATGTGGTTAGTGATCATCAACTTGCTCGTCGAGGAGGCGTTGTCGCTGGCGGAGGTATCCTCGTTGTGCGAGACGAATGTGGCTGCTGAAATAATCTCGACGAGAACTTGACTTTCGTTGTCCGTGGTTCGAAAGCTTTAACTTTAACTAGTGAAGCCCGACTCAGCTTCGATCCTTCGCACTTTACTACGCTTCTTCATCGCATGTTCCAAGCCATGCCCTCTGATCCTTCAACGGAGAAGCAGTCACGGCCATTTTCGTAATTTTTTGCTGGCAAAATGCGGGCATAATTCCTCTGCTCTGTCAGTCTTGCATTGATGATTCCCCCCTACGAATACGCCGCAAAGTTCCACGTAGCTCTGTTGCTAGTATTGATAGCGACAGCGCTAGTGGAAGTGCACATGGATCCGACTGCCGAGAGATTATCATAAAGGGGCAGTTGTTTTTATTAGCATTTTATTTGGTAATATAAAACGTTAAGAAAGAAGCTGTGCCACAAAAAAATAAAAATTGCAATTGGTACAATTAGGCATCGGTCTCCAATGATCCGGGCATGGCACAAAAGCAAAGCTGTAGCTTTGAACGTCCTGCTGAAAATGAGGTGTCTCTGGACGGCGAAATTTCTCCTAAATTCCGGCAAGTTCCGGATGCATCTGGCATCGCTAAATACGGTCTGGAGGAATGCAGGAAAGTGGTCTCCGCCGTGCACGTCTCAGCGGGCACGCGCACAGCTGAGGAGCGTGCTGATCAAGTGGGGCTAAGAGTTTCGCACACGAGTTCCAAAGCTGTCGGTCGACCGCTCGTCGCTTTGTCCTCGTCGATTGGAATTTGTCCTGGAGTTTTTTCACGTCGTCGAAAGCTCTCTTAATGACTGCGAGTGAAAGTTGCGTTTGCAATTTCGGACGTCGGCAAGCAGCTCGTTTTTGAAAGTTGTTCGGCGGCGGCAGGCATATGCGGCTCATACGCTTTGGACGATCTCTGCGAGCTTGCCAATCATGCGACAGAGTGCTGCGCTTTGGCTTCGGCTTTTAATGCTTGTTTTCGCTCGCCATCTCCCTCGTATCAGTCGCAGATCGTCCAGATGGCGATCGCGATGGTGCAGCAAATGCTCCTCAGACAAGTAGGCAGCTCTGGGGCTCATGCTTGAAGTTGTTCTTGCCTACTACGACCGATTGCTCCCGCTATACATTTGGAAGCCCGTTGCATTATAAACTCTAACACTACACACGAAAGTGCGTCCACTCCCTCAGCCTTGTCTCTCGTGTCGTGAGGACCTTGCGTAATGAATGCGTTTGTAGCCGAAAGCTGCACCCTCATTTTTGATGGTTTGCTCCTGAAGAGAACCGCTCTCTTCCAATGCCGCCTCAGATCTGATCTCTTCAGATGACGCCTCAAATCTTTAATGTCAATCGGTGCCGTCAAGCCCAAAATCCGACTTCCACCGTAGAATGCCGTACACTTGCAATGTCAGTCGGAAAGAGCAGCGCCACTGCATGGAGCGGTTCTTGGGCGGCATCTATGACCAGCGGTGGCAAATGAGTAGGATACCTTCGATTATTCACCGCTGAGAAGGCATTGGGCTATTGAACCCTATATGCGCCTACAGAAACTGTCGTATGCTCCTGTTTTAAGAATGAGAGAGCATTAATGAGCTGAGTTGGCATGGGTGGGAACAGGGCCACTGCCCCAAATAAGCAGCAGCCTAGGCAGATCGGCTCTGAGCTTCAATTGGCTGGTGTAGAAGATGTTGAGTCTAGAGAAGAGTCTTTGGTTCGAATTGATTGATAAAAATACAGAAACTTGATTATTAGCTTATTGCAAAAAGATAGCATGTTTAAGGCGGCAGCTGTGTGGCAGTAAGCATCACCACTCCAAGAAACTGCAAAAAGGCATTAGTGCAAACATTAATTTTTGGTCAAAATTCTGTAAATATGTGCGTGATCGGCATGTGCGCCTGTGTGTGTTTGCATCTGAAGAGGCGAGTATATCCGCGAACGTCTAGATTTATGTATACGTGCATCTATGTGTGTGTGTGTGTTTGTGTGTGTGAGTGTGTGTGCATTTGCCCGTGTGTTCATCTGCACATGCGTTGGCCTGTATGCAGGTCTGTGTCTTATTCAGCCTGGCTGTCTGTGCCTGCATCTTTGTATGCGTGTTCGCCTGTTCGTGTGCACGCACGCACGTGTTTTTGTGCATCTGCACGCCCACTAGCATGCTTGTGCATGTACAATTGCACGCGTGATTGTGAGCATGCATTCTTAAAAAGAGCATTATCAACATATCATCTGTATGCATGTATGCTTACCATATAGATAAATGCTCTGGCCTCTTTTGGCTCCAGCGATGAGCCAATTGTGCAAGAGCACACTTGAGGAGCAGGGAGGTCGGATGATTAGGCTGGTGCAAATGCATATAGTTACAGTATATATAATGCGCGTGGAAAGAGACTCAAGTCTCCGATAGCTCAATACAAAGTGATTTATTATTGCGACTAGATTCATATTTCTGGAAGAGCTCTGCCAAAGCACGAGCATTGATTCTCACAGTAGTGTGCTTTTCAATCGAGCCCGACAGCCGCGGTCATAGGACACAGCCCGAGCTTGGCCATATCATCAGGGTCAGCCACAATCGGTGCCCGGGAGCCATGACCGCACACGTCTGTCCATCGCCCAGAGGTAAATATGCTTTCGCAAACGATTCAGATATGGCTTCGCTTTGGTTGGTCACTACTTTGGCCAGCTACGATAACCCTTCTCTGATCGGTTGTCCTAGGCACAGCTGGTTCTCTTGTATTGGTGTTTTCCTACTAAGCAGCGGCATATTAGTCAAAATGCAGTAAAGTACTTAGCAAGCAAGGTAATACGAGTAGAGTAGACATGATACCCTCAAACCTAGTACCATAGCGAGCTTTGGAAATGCAGGAGGACCTGGCTACTCTGAACGTTTCAAGAAATGGCAGCTACCGTAAATTGCACGGTAAAAGTTAAAATAAAGGCTATCAGATCAAAAAAGCCTCATTTCTCTAGCACCGCAATTGCCATCATCACCTTGCTTACAGGGGGCAATAAAGTATTGCTTTTTTCAGGACTTGAACCCATGACGTGGGCCGTAAAGAATAGGCGCCTGCCACTCGGCTATAACTCAATGCCGAGCTGGTTTGGTCTAGCGGTTAAGGTGCTCGCCCCGACCAAGGTCTGACTGAGGTCGTGGGCTCGAGCCCCGAGGCATATGTGAAGCGCCTGAATAGAGATTAAGTTCTCTTGGGGCGCTATATAAATGAATTATATTTATTTATTTATTTAAGGGCTGTCACAGAAGTCGTCGGTATTTCACTCACATACACGTCAAATACAAGCAAAACTGATAATTGTGCGTCTGAGACAAAGTGAAATACAAACGTTTTCGGGTATCAGACAACGTCAGTGGCCGGTGACATGGTCATCCTCAATAGAAAACAGCTTCGCTAATCATTAACACAGCCACATGCCGCATGCAGATATCCAAGAGCAATCTAAGTAATCTGTGACAGGTATTTCCTTCGACCTCTCTACCAATGTTTGTTGACAATCTCCCGGATGGCTGATGTTGGACTCCAAGCCACTCGGCACTTTGCACTGACCATAGTTCCGGCGAATATTGTTAGCACTTTCCATTTTCCTTAGGCAGTACGAGCGTAGACTTGGTTTAAGAATGTGAATGGTACTAAACTATGATATTTCCGAGTGGGTTTGATGCAGTGCAAAAATTTTGTCAGATCAGGAGATGACGTTAAATGAGTTTTGATGAATTCAAAGCTTGTTAGCTTAGTAGGCGGCGGTACGGTCTCCAAGGAATTGGGTGCAATTAAGGGAGACGATTAATCGGCCAGAGCCAGAGACGACAGGTACTAAACGTTTTCACATAGGCTTCCATTCGACCGTAGCTACTTACTGCAGCAGGGTAGGATCGCAAGTCATGGCCTAATCATTTTTTTGTTCAAAGTTCTGACTGAGTTATGCCAATTTTTGGCCACATTTTTCACGCTTGCCCTAGAAAACTAATTGACGCTCCAAATGGATGACCGCCAAGAGTCCTGAATTACTGAAATCTTGGATTACGTCTGTCCATGAAAGTACTTGAGAAATTTGTATACGAATAAAGTTAATGGCGATTATTTACATTAGTTACAAAATTACAAGAGAGCGCAGATAGCTAGTAGTAATTTGGAATTAGTGCCTCAGATGCGTCGCGATGTTTGTCTGTTTCAAATTCGTCTGACTGAGGCACGCACAAAAAGGTAAAGTTCTTCGCATAATTTTCTTAAAATCAGTGCATTCTCAGATTTGTTTCCTACTGATTCATCACAGGAAGTCTAATCGCCGTTGTGTTAGCTATTTTTTCTGGCAAAACTCATGTCGACAACAGCATTTTTTGTCAGTCCTTCTTAGTGGATATCACCTCTTTCATAAGCTTGAAGGCCAGCCAACTAGCGACGCCGAGTCGGCGGCATGTATCGTTGCTACCGAGCTCAAGTGCTTCGGTGCATCCGGATGCATCCGCAGCCACGTGGCGACAGATCCTTTAAAAGAAAGCCTCATCATAATCTCATTCGTGTTCACTATTTCTGGTCGCAAGACTCTTATGGCTGGACAGTTTTATTCGCCAGTGCTGCTTTGTAGACGCCGTCACTACGAAAAGCTCACCCAGCTTTAAACTTTATTCGTGGCTAGTTTCAAGAGCCTCCATTTGAGCGCAAATAATAACAAGTGATGACGACATACGTCGCAGAGCAGCTGTATTGTTAAACAAATATATTTGGAAAACGAAGCCTCGATAGAAGGCGCTTGAAAAATATTCTAACAATCACGTAGGCAGATGAAATTTAACCAAGGCTGACCAAATCTCAAGAAAAAATAAAAGCTCACTCGCAGGTATAGAGAAATTGGATGCATGGAGCTCGTAACTGGAATACCTAGTTGCATGATAGGTAGAGCACGCGACAGCACTCTCCGTCAGATGGATACGGCGCGAGAGAGCAGAGTGCTGGAGCATGCGAGTGCCACTGCCAACGTGGTCGTAGGCTTGTATTGTATCCGCTCATGGCTTTCTCTCTTCTCGCTGCTAAGCTGCAGTTCTTCGACACGCCGTCGAAAGCGGTCAAGTGAACCGCAGCTGAGGTGAAGTTGGCAATGATGGCTACCAGCACGTGGTTCGTATTTAAGAGGCGATCGGCAACATACAGCTCGCTCGCTGTTCGGCGTGTAACGCCGGCAGAGAGACTTCCGATGCTGCAACGCATTGCCACGCCATTTTCTTCAGCTGACGTCGATGTTCGCTTCCTCGCGATTCGGATCTCGCGATCCCACCGGCGTCGCTGGCACTCGCACGCTTTCTCGATCCGCCGCATTTCGTCCTGGTGGCGATCGTGCTGCTGCTGCAAGCGCTGCTCGAGCGACTCGGCAACGGAGAGCAGCCTACTAACACGATCGCGACCACTGCTAGCCTGCCGCTCTGCGTATTCGTCAAGCGCGGATTTTCTCATATCAGTCCTCGACGTCATTCTCGTTGAAATCCACGACATAGCCGGTAGCAGCCTTTTGCAAATTCCACCTTAGCACAGCGCAGGAAAGTGAGTTAAGTAGTGCCGCTACAGGGCTCGGTTCCGCTGCCACGTATGTGACTTTCGGCGGCGATTTCGTTACCACCTAGACGGAGTGCTGTGCTGCTGATGCTTGTGCGTCTCGTATTGGCTAACCAGTTACCCTCCGGTCTGCTGCTTAGTCTGTAGCATGGCCGAAGTCGATGACCTGTAAAACCACAACCTTTTTGAGCAGATTACTTCAGGCTACGGCTAGCAGCTAACGGCCGACGCCTCTTCGTGTTCGAAACTAATCCGTTTAGCTAGTGTGTTTAGTTTCACTGCGTGACTGTCGAAAGCCAAATAAATGCGACTCCGTTAGTTACACCACGCTTAAGCTTTCATGTGTCCTGTCCTATTTAAAAGTGTTTCCCCCCCCGGATCATATATTCCGGAAAGAAATAGAAAGTTGAAGCGCATGCACAAAGATGCGGGTTCAGTTGTCAGTTGTCCCAAAATTCGAAGTTCTTAAGTTTTATCTTTGGCAGGCACCATGTAGACACTGGATTTCCAAATGTCCGCATCGGGCCGGGTAGGAAGTCCTACTCTTAAGAGTAGGACTTCCTACCCGTCCTAGAGAGCGGCCTCGGGCGACTCCTATCGTGGTGTGGACCTTTACCTGATTTCTCCGTGATACGTTCGAGTATTCCGCTGCTATCTTCGACTATTGATGAGCTGTCCTCGGATAAGCTACGCAAAACAGGACCTGCTTACCATAAGGTGCGATGTCGCCATCAGTCGATACCTACCGACGGGTGGTATCGACTGATCAGTGAGAACCTTCGGCGAATCAGTGAGAACCTCCCTGCATCCTGCGTTCGCCCTATCAACAGCTCGGCTATCAAACCCACGACGCGTAAGTTTAAAGCGCTGAATAGTACTCGTTGCGGTAGTATGTCACCTGCCATCCCTCAGCATGTTGTGAAACGTCGACCGACAGCCGTTACTAAGGTCCAACTCAAATTCGAAGGGCCCGCGTCTGCCGGGCCGGCTATACGCCGACTGCAATACGAGCTACTTCATCGGCGTCGCGCAGTTGTTGGACAGCCTCTTAAATTCCGCCCACTAGAGGTCCGCTCGCTAAAAACCAAGGGCTTACTCATCCGCGATCAGTTGGTCGAGGAGAACCTGATGCATCTCTGCTTACCGAAACGTAGATGACGTCTTGTTCCAGTAGCTGTATATCTGACACCACCCCACCCGGGTTTCATTCTATCAGTCCGTGCGTTCTGACAAGGTTGGTGGCGGGGTTGCAGTTGATGTTCGTGGGTCGTTTGGCTGTAAGATGTGCAGTTTTTCGCATGGGCCATCGTTTGAATCAGTTGCAATCAGGTCCTCATCAAAGGCATGCCTCAAACCGTTGAGATATACCGACCTCCTGGCTGTCTAAACTTGTTTACTGAGGAGTTTTCGGAGTTCCTCCTTAAAAAATTTGCGTACGACAGGCCGTTACTGATTGTTGGAGACTTCAATATTCACGTTGACAACCCTAATAACAGCCAGGTTCGCTCATTTTCCGACCAACTTAAAAAGCATTGACATAGACACATTTTTGAAATCTGTTTGTGATGCAGGTCTTCTTGATCTGCACCCAGACTCGACCGACAGCCTCGATGCCCTCAATGATGCAGTGGACATGACACTCAGGAGTGCTCTTGACAAGCATGCTCCAGTTTACTCTATCCATGTACAGAGTCGTGGAGATTCCTCTCAATTTACAAAAAAAAACTTCAAAAGATGCACCGTTATAAGCGCAGGCTTGAATGTCATTTAAAAAAATCGGGGTATGATGCAGATCTAGTCAATTTCAAAGACATCGAGTTTACAACCGGAAGCTTCAAAAAGCCAGGGCTTCTTTTTCTTCACTCGAAAACTGAATTCCTGCCAGTCGGACCCAAAACAGATTTATTAGACAGTAAAAGATTAACTGGCCATGCTGAGAAGTCTGAATCCCCAAATATTAACGGCTTAGCTGAAAAGTTTTCAGCATTCTTTACTGAAAAAATTGTGCGCATTCGTGCATTCATAAAGCCCGTCCGAGTAAAGCAATTGTGGAATCACGACCTGTGACCTTTCTTAAAAGGTTTTCCGAGGTTTCTGCATGCGATGTAGCTACCTTAATAAGGTCTAGTAAAAAGAGCTTGTCTCCTGAAGACCCTATAGCATCACCTCTGTGGTCTTCGCATGTAGACAACTTAGCCCTGCCATAGCCGAGATTTTTAATGCTTCTTTGGAAAAAGGGGTCGTACCCAAGTCCTTCAAATCGGCAATCGTTAGACCCATACTTGAAGAGCCTGGATTAGATACAGAGGCCCTTGCCAACTATTGCCCAGTTTCCCTTCTTTCTTTCTTGTCAAAGGTTATTGAAAAAAATTGTCGCCACGCAGCCGATTGTTGAAAAGAGTGAAATGTCAGAAACGTTTCACTCGGGGTTCAAGAGGCAGCGCTCCACTGAGACTGCTCTCCTCCGTGTTAACAACGACATTCTACGCGGACACGACGACGGCATGTCACTGCCTAGCTCTGGTAGATCTGTCAGATGCCTTCGACACCATTGATCACCATTTTCTACTTGAACGATTGAGAAAAACGATCCGTCTGGCAGACGAGGCACTAGCATGGTTCAAATCATACTTGTTTGATCGTGTTCAATCCGTGTAGTGTAGGGGTTAGGTCTCACTCAAGAGGCGGGTCACCTGTGGAGTCCCTCAAAGGTTCGTGCTCTGTCCCTTGCTGTTCTCCATTTACAATCAACCTCTGGGAAAAGTGATTAAGGCCCATGGAATAGGATATCACTTTATGCTGACGATACTCAGCTGTATTTGTCGTTCAAACAGTCGGAATCTGCTGCAGCCACCGATAAACTGAATGATTGCCTTGCCGACATTCGATCCTGGATGTCGGAAAACTTCCTGAAATCAAATGATGATAAAACTGAACTGCTGCTCATAGGACACCCTAAGCGTGGTTTTGCTTTTCTAATAGGTGAAGCTGTCGTCCGACCATCACATGTGCTTGAAATTTAGGTTTCGTTTTCAACAGCTGCCTAAATTTGGAAAGCTTTATACAGAAGACTGCTTCTACAGCTTGCCATCACTTCCGATCCCTATCTAAGATTAGGAGCTGTCTTCCGCAGTGGCTTGCAAAAAATTTAACTAGCTCCTTAGTTCTGTTTTGGCTTGCCGTTAATAGAAGCCCAAAACTAAACTAACTCGATGAAGAATTGGATGTGGCATCTTCGTCGAAGCAGTGTTCCAATTAGCCGCAAATCTGAAGCCTTCACTCATTTTATTAACCCCGTTGAGTGGTCATATGCGTTCGACGCCAGCATTGGTGCAGGTTAATTTCAATTTATTTGCTGATATTTCTTTTTAGCGGTAAAGCACAAGACACGAATTTATCAGTTTCCCACCCACAATGGGTAAGTAAGCTCACCCGTGTCCTATTCATACAAGACATGTTGTTTGGGAAAGATGGCGATTTTTATAATCCAAAGACGATTAGAAAATACACTTACTAGCAAGGGGCACAATGTTTATTTGCACGGTGTTATGAATCGAGCTGCCTACAAGATCGCACATCAGTTAGGAGAGCTGCGACAGCAATCTGATCTATAGCTGTTAGGATGGAATTCAGTGAGTGACTTACAACGTGGCGCAACTAGATGACTTAGTCAAATAGCGGAGAGAAGCAGCTGCAACTGGGTCGCCTGGGTAGCTCTGCTGCTAAGCTTTTCCCTGAGATACTTACGGCAGCTTTATGAGCAGATGTGGGCCGCCTCGGCTTCTAATTCTCTCTTCGTTTTTTTACAGCGTATTTGAACGGCAGCCAGGCTTGTCCGAGAGGCGCGCATTGTGGTAGAGACTTGTGAACTGAAGCTCACCTCTGCCTCGTCAGCGCTCGCTTCGGCTTCAGCTGTGGCTTGGCTAACTGTGACGACTCGGACGGATGCCGACAGGCGGCACGTCCGACCGTCTGCTCTGAGAGCGTCAGCTTCATCAGCCTCTTGTTTCTTACCATGCGAGAAAGTTCTTCTCAACTTTTTTTCTGACCGGCAGCAAATGCCGGCTTCTTATCGCAACCGTGACTTGTAGCCAACTGGAAGACGCTCACAGATTTCGGTCGCTTACAGATTTCGACGTTACAGATTTCTGACGAAGCGCCTTTCTAGCATTTATCTGCCGTAACGTGTACTTCTGCAGACTAAATCGGTAGAGACCGGTGTGCGATCGGTGAAAATTGGGATCGTCGCCGTCACGCACAGACGCCGCTCGCGCTTTCAGCGATTCTGAACATTCTGAAGCAGCGAGAGCGTCCGGGTTGGCTAGCAGAGAGCAATGCTTCGTTTGAGCCCAGGGCGTGGTGCCAGTGCTCGGTGCCAATTTGCTTCAGCAAGACCTCGCGTGCACTAAACAGGAAAACTTGTCCGCTCTAGTATCAGAGACAAAGTCGAGGTTCGCAACGTCTGAAGAAATCAAACGCAGCCACTCCGTACTGATTAATCAAACCGGGTAATCAGAAGTAAGCAATGGCCGCTTCGAAGTTGACGTGCTGAGCCGACGCGAATTTTCCCACTCTCAAGTTCAACTGAAGTTGTAGAACCTTCACATCCAGGAAGTTTCGGCTCGTCGCATGTCACATTAGAACACTGGCTGTAGGTGAAATACGTCAGCAAAAGTCGAATCGCAATAAAATCGTTCGACCCTGCTTTGTCAATGATTTGTCGCTTTATTTTAAAATGCAAACCAATTGTAATGTAATTTCAAAACAGTTAAGATTATTAACAAAACTGCCAATACTGACACATAGATCTCAGCAGTTCACTTACTTAGGCCACCGGCAACCTCAATTAACATTTCAAGCATTTATGCCCCCAGAGAATGGGTAACGAAATGGCTGCGTCACTCAGGATTTTAGCATAGCTGCTACAATTCAGGGTTTGCCGCCATCCGGCACTAACATTATTTTGATGGCTATCTAAAAGTAGCTGAAGTACTAAAATAAACTGATGTCGGTGATTTTTGCGAGTCTGCAAAGTGAAGGATTTTCCAAAAATGCCAACGCGATTTTAAATTTTGTGTAGAGGTTCTTCCTTGCTATTATAAATCATTTGTACAGTACCTTAAGAAACTTAATCACTATTCAGGCGCTTCACATATACCACGGGGCTCGAGCCCGCGACCTCGGCCAGACTTTGGTTGGGGCGAGCACATTAACAACTGGGCCAAACCAGCTCGTTGACGACGACCAAGCTATGAGCTATAAGTGCACGCTGCATTTAAGAATATGTGATAATCACTAATGTGGCCTGGTCAGGAAGCTATTATACACCCCATTGTTGGGTAGACATGTTTTGGTTGGTGATGCTTTAAAGATATTTCTCAGTGACTAGCATAATGAATAACCTTGATAGGTAAGTTTAAATACTTTGACTAAAGCAAAGTAAAAATATTTAAAATCCTAAGTATGTAACATTATTCGCAAAACGGTTTGAAACGTGAATGAATATAAGATTAAAAAAAATGATGAAAATAGCATCCTGGAATTAAAAAAACGAAAGTCAAAGCTCCGCACCTACTACTGTACTCTATACTGAATACGCTTGAAGGCGGTCACGAACGTGCATGTCCAACTTCAAAGTGAAAAGTGATTCTATAGCGACCTTTTAAAATGAAAGTTCATCGCGTCGTCAGGCGTCTGCGGCATTGTGGTGTGGTTTCCTAGGCTGGCAGCAGAGCGAGCGCTGAGTCGGTGTCGTAGTCGGTGCCTGTTTCCTTTATCTAATCTGTACTGTCTGGATTGCTCTTTCTCTGCCATTCCATTGGAAACCAGATGCTATGGTGGTATACAGATGTCGTTACTACCATCCATTATTACCGTTACTACCATTTTGCGCACAGAACTCCTGGAAGTTGTGTAACATGATACGGCACTCAGTATCCGATACCAGCAGCTCAGGAATCTCGGCACCGGAAAAAATGTCCCTTAGCCCACGGATCTGTGGGCATCTATTAGCATAATTAGTTAAGGTCTTTCTATTTCAGCCAAGTCGACGTGGATTCTCTGTACATGTTGACTGGGCTACGGTTACTGGTGCCATTGAGCAGTTGTCGGAACATTCTTATAGCTCATGTAAAAATTAACGCTGGCTAGCTAGCTCATCGAAGTCAAGATCCATCGAAGGCGTAGCAAAGATCAACCGGAAGTAGCTGCGGCCCTTGCACTTTACTTTCACGACGCCCCGCGCGCGAGACATGGGTTTCCTTTAGCGAGTGTCAGCATTGCTCTCTGGGTAAACGAATCGCATGTCCCCACATAAGGCATCCCTGGCTGTAGTCAGATCGTCTATCCTGATACAGAATACCCTCACAGCCTCAGTTGAGACATTCCTTAGCTATCCCTCCAAAACAAAGCGAAGCTCTTGGGACCAAAGCTAATCGCGTGTGGTCTACGATACGGCATCAGCTTCGCTAAAGAGCAATGGCATACTTGCTATCTATCTCGGAATCCCTCACTCCCTTACTCACTGACATCCGGCATAGTCCTGCGTTGCTCAGTGAACATCCTTCGCGATACGCTATATCGTAAGTATATGCAGCCAATGCCAAAGATGCATATGCGAGATCTTGTAGCTGCAATTGGTGGGAATGCTTCTACAGCTGAAAGCAAAGGCGTCAAAAGTTTGGGATCCGTCATCAGGGTTATGGCGACCGTACTAGTACGTACGCAAACTTCTAGCTACGTCCACAACTGCTAAGGGCTCCCTATCTATGAGGTAATAGTTCCACTAGGTTTAAATAAGTAGACACGATTCAGAGATTAGAAGCTTTTCTCGGACTTCCAGAGCACGAGAAAGCACCGGCGGCAGACCGTAAGTGCATGCATCACGACGGTTTCATCCTATAATAATGCACCGAAAGTTTGGTACTTGTTACGGCAGCTTTGCTATTCGAAAATGCAAATGCTACTGCGAAGTTCTCAGTGCAGCTCCGAGTCATTTCTTTTTGAAGCAGCAAGTGTAGCAAATGCAGAAACTATAAAAAATTCGAATGAAATTCCAATAGAAGTTCTCCAGATCGATGATTTTCCTGTTTAGCTGTTCGGGGTTGAGTGGCCGGGGTGCCCTCTCTAGAGCGCCCCTTGATCTAGCGCATGCTTCACTCATGAGCATTAATACATCTATCTATGATAGCAGGGAACAGCTCAGAGTGCCTCCATCTAGCACTTATCGGCTCTCAAATAAATTATGCGTGCAGCCATATATTTGAGCAATTTTCAGGTTCCTCATCATGCTCTCCCTCTGACAAACCTGCTACGAGAATGTATCGAGGCAGTGGGACACTGGTAGGACACTTACAATCTGCTCCACTGCAAAAGGGAACATTGCTGGTGCAGTCAAAATCCCACATGGAAGGTGTTTCTAATGCACTGGGTAACATTAGCGTGTTGATGGCGAGTTATGCCTTGCTAGCTTCGTCTAAAAGTAGCTGAAGGTACACCTCAAAAATGCAATTTGGAAAAGATCTTGCCTCTTGCTAATTTCGCCTTTAAACCTTCACTAAAAGGCAAACGATATATTTGTTCTTCAAATGCCTAGTTTACCGTGACTTTGTAGTCAACACAAAGTCAAACATCACCATTTGCTTTTGGAACCATTATCAGTAGTGTCGCCCATTCAAAAGACTAGCTGATTCAACAGCCTCATTTAAAAACCGGCAGAAGAGCTCTAATGGCTATAACCACTGGTTGCAATTGGCAATAAAGAATTCCCCTGCAGGACGCGAACCCATGGTCTCTGTCGGAAGAGCAATCAACTGACCCCTGTGCTAAGACCAGTGGCAACTCTCTATATCCGCGGGGTTTACCATACCTTCGTCCCCGAGCCTCTTTTAATTCCTCCTTCAATCATGGCAGAAAGAGTATACCACGGATAGAGGTGTAATTATATTCCGTGCTTGAGACGCAATGAGAGCCTTGCAGCCGGCAAGCTAGTTACAGAGCCATTTTCTTGACGATGATCCCTCTAACATCATCATTCTTCATGTTGAACTAACGTATAGCGCTACACTTTTTCAGTCAAGTTAATTGAGCGCAAGCCAGTATCGGCCAACAAGGAAGGCCTGTCACTATCTCTGATGGCGATTGCCAAGGTATGCGTCTGCCAATGGTACGCGATCGCTTCATGCCCTTCGTCGACGACCGAGAGCAGTTAGACCGAATAGCTAGCAAGCGGCTTCCCTTGGCAGAGCCAGCCGGCGACCAGGCCCCCCAGTTAACCGATTGAATTGTCTATCATTCACGACAGAGGCACGAGGAGCGGCGTAATCCATAATTATCGGCAAGCTGTTTATAGGTGCACGCACCACTCGGAGACCATCGGCGGGTTCCAAAGAAAAGGTGCGGTTTACGATTAATCAGCCTTCTTGAACGGCTCAATCAGTCTGCTGATTGAGCGGGCGATCCTATTCCTGCACAGGGTCTTATGCTCAGGCCGCACCAAATTTCTTAATCCTTTGCAAAAAGCATTCAGGTGTCGTTTTTTAAAACACGTGCGATGCTGCAAAATCTGCATTCCTTTTGCGTACGACCTCGAGTGACAAACGGAGGGTCACAGAGGCGTGACCCCTCCCACTAACGGGTATGTTAGGATAATTGACTCTGCGCACCTATTCCGGTGCAAGCAGAGCTGTACTAGTGGCTGAGTCAAGGTCTGGGTCAATTTCATCGGGATCAAAACTTTATCAGCGTCCTTGGGTGTCGCGGAATTTGAAACAATGCAAATGTCAATATCTGTGGCAGCGAGCGGAGGAATTTCAGGCCACCAGCAGGACGCGAAAATAAGATAACACTGCAAAGTTACGCTAATAAAAAGCTAACATGAACCAGGTTTTGAAAACCTGCCAGGGTCGCTGCTAAAACAAGCTTTTAAAATTCAGTGGCTCTCTGGGTCACGCTTGTTCGCACTTTATCTGCTGAACAGATCAAACGTGCCTTGAATTTAGGACGTGGCTATGCAAAATGCCAATTTTGGGATTTCATTCTTCACATCAGTATGAACACAATTCAAAAGGATCTTAATTAATTCGCTCCAATCCTCATCGGTTCGATTACTTAAGCAGCGCCGTGGAAAGTCTAAAGTCCAAAGTTCACAAGAGTTTACGTCAGATTCTTCTAGAATCCAAGTACTCCAGAAGATCTTTGCCATATCTTCCTACTCGAGCATGCATAATATAAAAATGCTCTCATCTCAGATTCCCTACCTGTTTTTAATGATTTGACTGGTGTACTTTCAGAGATAAATCTACACCTAGCTTAGACTGCTAGTATCTAAAGAAGATTAAATGACCTTACTCACGGACGGCCATGCCTTAAATCTGAATTTCCAGTTAGTGACGGAAGTTTTGATGCACCCTTCATTTTCGACCAGGCTAAAGTGTGGCGTAATCACTGTCCAGCCGACACCGGAAGCATCTGCATTGGCGGTCAGGCCAAGATTTTCTGCCTGCCAGCTGTTCAGTATGGTTGACTAAAATAACTTTTATTAAGCTCTTTCTTTTATGACTCACCATTCTACCTGGTAATTTCTGCTTTGTAGTGAATTAATTTACACTTAACATTGGGTCTTAATTGTCATTGCACAAGAAACCGTCGTGCAGTTTCCAAAAGCTTTGCAATCGTACTACGTTAGTCCACTAATCCATGCCTTTAGTTAAGCATTCGCGGAAGCAACCTCTGTACGATTTTTTTTTATTACTGACCTAATACAGAGTGAGATACTAATAACTTTGACCAATATAAATTTTTAAAGTGTCTTTTTCATATACCTATGACCCATTGGCTGTCACACAGCCTAAAATCAACTGCTAGACAAAAAGACAAAACTAATTCCAGCATTTACATCAGTAGGTGCTCCCTGTTATTACTGCGACCTTTTTCCAAGATTTTACCCAGTGGGGCTAATTATGTTAACCGCTTGCACAATCGCTCCAGCGATTGATGAGCAGCCATTGTGCACAAAGATATGCAACAGTTGATTGTCGCTGATTTGATACCATCGCAGAACCTCACGGCTGCTACTCCATCTCGTCTGCATTGTCATTCAGCTTTTCATAATGTTGGTTGTTTGCTCTTCATTAGGGATTTCTAGACGTCAGATTCTCGAAAAGAGCAGATAAACTTAAGCCGTTTAAAATTGTAAAATCCTTTTCAAATATCGTAGCAATGAGGCTGACTTCATTTATGGTTGTGGCTAGGTGCCTTCCCATTGGATAATCTGTCAACGTTTATCAAATCACAATCGTATTGCTTGCAGCTTAACAGTAAAATAAATCAAGTTTACAGCGGACTGTGAATTCATACAAAAAATGATCCCTCAACAGGATTCATAAACTATTTCTTGATTTTATTCTTGTAGATTGGATGTTCTAGTTTTCTACTAGAAAAACAGCAAATCACTTTCTTTTAGAGACCCCCAAAATAATCCCACCATGTTTTGCATTTCAAGTTCAGTATCTTGTAATTTTTCAAAACGTGGAACCAGTGATGGTTCTGGGCAAGCGTGACAGTTGGATGAATATCCAACTAAAATTTCAAATTAAACGAATTCTTGTTCCATGAATTTATCATTGTTCCAGCCAGAGACGGCTTATTGTATCGTTACGGTAACTAATAATTTCCCACCAGCCTAGCGCTGGTATAGCATTAAAGTAACCAAGTTTTGACCCAAATTCTTAGCATTAAAAGTAAAGCAAAGGATAGCGTGAAAGTCGCCGAGAGTAGTTCATGGAGTGAGAAATACATCGAAAACTGTGGATCTTCCAGCTTATTAATTCTATTAAAAGCTATTACTAATAAGTGCTTATCAAAAGGGTCCAGACGTTGTTGAATCGGTAGGCCATAGAGAGACACTTCTGACAGAAGACCGATGCGGAGCTCCTAATGCAAGAAGAAGAGCCTCATAATTTTGTTTAGCCAGCTACATCTGCGTGCATACAGTCCTACCGTCTTTCTTCCCTACGACCACGGGATCTTCTTGTATTCTTTTCATAAGCTCCAGCCACAGAGGTATCACAGCAAGTGAATATATATATATACATATCTATCTCTCTCTCTCTCTCTCTCTCCCTATCTCTCTCTCTCTCTCTCTCTCTCTCTCTCTCTCTATATATATATATATATATATATATATATATATATATATATATATATATATATATGTGTGTGTGTGTATCTATGCATGTATGTGTGTGCGTGCTCGCGCCTATACTTTATTTGAATAATGACCTAAGGGAACTAATATCTATCCAGGCGCTTCAAATATGCTGCAGGGGTTGAACCCACTAGCTCAGTCATCAAATTTATTTACCTTGACCTCGGTCATCCAAGGCATGTAACTTAACCCCAGGGCCAAACCAGAATGGCTTAGATTTCAGCTTAAGAAAATGACACTCTACCAAAGACTGATAGTGAGCGAGGGCTATTACCGGATTCACCGATTTTCTATTTTAAGCTATGCTGCTTTAGTCGGAGCACATAACATCCCAATTATGTAACCTAAATAATTCCTCAACAAGCACTGCAGCCATGATATTATCTTCCATTCTATGAATAAAGGTTAGCCTCAAGCAAAGTCTTTGATGGGTCGTAAGGTGGTCACTTCCATTAGTCGTAGCCAAACATTATAACCCCAAAAAATTAAATATTACCTTAAGATAAATACACACCCTGTCTAGAAACTTACGTGTGCAAAAATGGAAGAAGCGTGGTAAGTGGTTACGGTTACTATCTAAAATGCGATTTAGCTTATGAGCATACACGACATTTCGCAAAGGCATTGTGAGGAGCACGTGGGCATTCAGCTTCTTTTTAAATAGATATCCATACTTAGTTAGTGGCTGCTGCTGCCAAAGGAGCACTTACTCAGCTGGGAGCCTCGTTCTGCTGACAGGAGCCATAGAAATAGGAAGAGAAGAAAAGAGAAAACGCCCCAATAAGCAGCAGGTGTGTGCAGCATTGTGTGAAGGCCACTGGCTGTAACCAGTTCAGTCAGTCGTTATGATGCTTCACGTTGGCCAGCCTCATCGACAAATACATCGCTGCCGCTATTTGTGCTCGCACAGTGACACTTACAGCTCACTCAGGTCGATCCAGCGTTGGCTTTGGTACTTAGAAAATAAGGTCGCGTAGTGATCAGTTGCAGTTCGCCCCGAGGACCAAGGTCTGGCCGAGGTCACGTGGGCGCAAGCCCCGTGGCATGTGTGAAGCACCTGAATAGAGATTGAGCTCTCTTAGGGCGCTATATAAATGAATTATTTTTTTTATCTTTCTTTTATCTGCCGAGCTGGTTTGGTCTAGCGGTTAAGGTGCTCGCCCCGACCAAGGTCTGACTGAGGTCGTGGGCTCGAGCCCCGAGGCATATGTGAAGCGCCTGAATAGAGATTAAGTTCTCTTGGGGTGCTATATAAATGAATTATATTATTATTATATTATATGCCATCAATCTCCTGCTCAAACCTTGAAACTTGTTGGGATAAGCTGAGATCAGCTGATAACATAACTGCTTATTTATAACCCATGGAAATTTTTCATTTCTCTGAATTAATTCTTATTTGCTAATCGCTAATGGTCCCGGAGTATTGAAATTGCAGGTCTTCCCTTCAAATTTGCGTTGGTTACGTTGAATAGTGATTAATTCAATTTTTAGTCAATTCCGATAATGCAAATGACAAGTTTGTGTTCTGTGATTTGCATTTAGACAGAAATAGCTGTTGACTCTAATATAACATGTATTAACTCTGAATTAGGAAAAATTTCAATTGAAAAGACAATAGAAAGTAGATGTACTAGATCTTCTGCTACTTTTTCAACACAGAAGATAATGTTCTAAAAGACACATCCAATCATTATCCCCATCACGCCCTGCAACTCTTTCACTACTACACTGCAGCACCCAAAAATTAGCTATGCAAATAGAGATTCGTCTAGAGTAGCTGGAGATATCCGATTGAGACAGCTTTACTCAATGACCGAGTGAGTTTCCACGTCTGATTTTTATATTTATATAACATGTCGAAGCATGATGAATGTCGGGCTAGCATTCTGCAGCTAGAATTTCAGGGTAAACTGTTCTGTTGACTAGGGGCTTGATATGTGCTGCATGGCCTTTGCAATGAGTGCGCCGGCCAAACTGCCAAACTACTTCGCGTGCCTATCAGTGACATCACGACTAGATTCATGTAATTACCTTTGTCCAGGACAACCGGCTCGGGGCCCTTAATCGTTTGAACGGGCGCTAAACTTGAGCAACTCGACTGGTCTGTGGTCAACAGCCAACTTATCGCTACTCGCCACTTCTGTCCAAGCTTCGCTGGCTCACTATCTATCCATAATCGAATCGATTTAGAGGTCTGATTCCTGAGTCCGATTGACAGATAGCTTGGCACTCGCTCGAACGAACTTACCTCTCCGACCTCCTTGTTTCCTTCCGGTGAGCCCACTGCCCGGCAAATGCTCTATCTCGCCGTCCTCGCACTAAATTGAAGACTTTTTCTTTATCGAGCCCTCAGCCCTCAGTATGCGCCGAAAGTCTGACAACTCGCTTCTGGCTACGGTCGATATCTGCATTCAATGACCTTGCATCTTTTGCGTCCGAGGTAAAGTCGTAGCTGTTCAGGCTGGCTATCGCTACAGCCCTCTGGCATTGTCTGCTGTTTGTGTTCAGGGAGCGCTTTGCTTGCGTGCCTGTGAATGGTTCAGAGCATGCCGCTTGCCGGAGGTCTTACTAACCGGTGGCCACGCTTGTCTTAAAAAAGAAATACTAGCTGATTTAACAGCATTTTTTGCATACTAATAGAAGAGCCCCTACGGCTATTACCACCGCTTGCGGCGGCGATAAAAGGATCGTCCACCGCAGGAATCGAACTCACGACCTCGGGACCGAGGTCGTCTTCATGCTCGCTTTAGCATGCTGGCCTGAGAACGATACACATCTACTTTTGTAGGCTCGATACAGCGCATGTGCTTATGCGTGCTGACACTGCTGCATGCCGCCACTAACCATATATGCCTGCTGACTCTGTGCATGTCACCTCTAACCATGTTATGCTTGTTGTCATTGAGCATGCTACCACTTGCGATTTGACAAGGCTTCCCTTGCAGCATATGTAAAGCGCATATAAATGAGATTAAGTTCTCTGAGGGCGTTATACAAACGTATTATTATTGTATTGTTATTATTATTATTAGTACGATGTCACTAACCCTTGGGCATTGGTTCAATTGTGGCGGTCTGTAAAGCACTCGTAGAGGGGGCTGTAGATAAAGTTCCACTCGGATGCTACGTAAGCGACTTGTTTTTTTATGATTATTAGGATAATCGTCGACATTGCGGAGGAACGACCGCCGCGTGCCACCCTGGGTGGCCTCGTTTTCGCCTGGCTGATCGATGGGCGCGCGGAGCCATAGCCGCCGGTCGTCGTCGCTGTGGTCGCATACCGTCGTTCCTGTGGCCGCATGCCATTAATGGTGATTCAAAGGGCGAGACGTAGCTACTTCGTCGGACGTCCTTGCCTGGCATGCTGACCCAAACGAAATTCAAGTCGCCGCACGTCTAAGTTAATCACGCTGCCGTTTAGACTGTTGGAGCACCTGTGGTCCGCGTTCCTTTAATCCGATTTCCGAGTCAGTGCAGTCCCATATTCGAGGTTGGAGAGCTGGTCGGGGCAACTACTGCTTTACTTGGCGGTCGCATATGTGTGTGCCGGAATAACTTGCCAGCACTATATGCGGGTACCGGATAAGCAGCTAAAGGAAGAGAAAATTGTGCGTGCGAGCACATCTGCTAGCTCCGCTGTGACAGAAAGGATAGTCCTACATGGAACCGAGCTAGTCCTACCGACTGGGCGCCGTATAACGAACGTAGCCACCGAGAGAGTTTATTTGCAGCTTTTATTAGCGGAATCTGAAACTGCACGTGTCGTACCCTGAGACAATCATATTTGAGGCATCCCTTAAAAGTGCGATTTTCTCAGAACTTGATCAAATAAGAGCACACATCCGTCTTTTTGAGAGCGTTCATAATCTGTTAGCTCTATATAAAGGCCCTGCGGAGGAGCCACATTTGGGGTTCGAGTTTTCCTCGAAAATTTGCCTGCCCGGGTCATGGCTTAGGATAGGCACCCTCAAAGAATTTGCGGCGCTGATCGACGGCCCTCCAGCCGGTCCGTAGTTGCTAACACTAGATTGAGGGACACGTCCAAGTGCGATTGAACAGTGAACCATCGACCACGGTCAGTTGGCCAGCGAAGCGCACGACCAGCAGAGGGAAAAGGCGTGCGCACAAAAACCACTTCAATTTAAGCGTAGCCACAGCACTGGCGTCACTCCAAATAAAATTTAAGCTTTACGGCCAAAGTTTTGCCTCTCAATGCTAATGCAAATCCTAATGCAAGCCAATTGTAAATACAGAGGCTATACAAGACAATTGTTATAGACTGCTCGATGTATTTAGCTATACGAGTTGTTTGACAAGCTTCTAAAAAAGCCACTAGGTAACTGTAGCTGGCGATGAACATCGCTGCAAGGCTAGTTTAAAAATCCCAGAGGTTTGATCGCCGGTTGCCTTTGCTAAAAAAGCTTGTATGGCTGCCGGTTGATCAACGGATACAGAGCCAAGTTCTTACGCTTATCTGGAAGGCCGGCCACGGCTTGATTTGATTTGATGAAGGATGTGAACCCACGACCTTGGGACTGAGGTCGTGAAAAGCCACCGCCTTATGTAGTGTGCCGTCACGGCTCACCCAGTAAGCATGTGACGTGTGGGGTGCTCCACTCCTTTGGATTGCTAGACTCCTTGCCGACAAAAGCCACAAGGACGACCTAGGCACAATTATTTCTATTCAGACGACTGACACGCAGCTGTACTTGTACAGTTTAGCTTTACTTTGATTGTTCTCTGCCTTGTAGAATCTAAAACTTCCCAAGAGCATGTACTGCCGACGTTCACTCTTGGAAGGCTGAAAATATTCTGGAATTGAATTGGGCCCATGGGAAAAAGCCTAGAGTTACTCAGCAACTAGAAAACATAACCATCCAATCGGCTCAACAAGCATATATCAGGTTGGTTCCTTCTTTAACTTCTGTAACATTGCCGAAATTTTGGTTTGCTTTGTTAAGCACACCTCAGCCAAGCTGGCTAATTCATTGGTGATATCCCGACTAAACTTCTGTAACTCACTACTTGCAGGTCTTCCTGCTAGGCACTAACAAGCTCACAATTGGTAAAAAACTCGGCGGGTAGACTTATCTGTTGTAAACGTAGCAACGTCCACACTACACCTTGGCTCAGTAATCTGCACTGGCTGCCTATTAATCAGGGTATCGACTTTAACATTCTGTCATTTACCTTTAGGTCCCTATATTATCTTGCTCAAGCCTACTAAGGTACTCGCTCTTCACAAATCAGGTCGTGATTTCGAGCCCTGCTTCGGGAGAACTTTCATTAAGCACTGCAGGCGGCAGTGGCAACTTTTAAGGCTACGCTGACGCTATACAAATGATACAAATGCTGAATCAGCTAAACTTTTAAAAAAGTAATGATGGTGATGACTAGTGAAGTCACAGAAGCCGCAGGACAGAATGCCGTCAATGCAGGTGCCAGCTTGAATTAGCATCCTTGGCTACGCATGCCAGCAGCTTTTCAAAAATTTTCAATCTAAAAATAGGCACATTGGCGTGAGATTGGGAAATTATGTAAAGTACCGTATTTTACCGTGTATAAACCACACCCCGATGTATAAGCCCACAAAATTGCTGTATCGATTTTTCGGGAACAATATTTTTGTTTAATAACCGAATGAACTGAACAATAAAGACTCATAGTAATCACTCATGTCATTATCACTGTCCTCTGAATTAGGAATGGTGTTGGTATCCTCTCCATTTTACTCGTTTATATCACAGGCTTAAAATTTGGTGAAACCTCCGTTATCATCTTTGTCATCGCCTACTCTCCTCATACTGTGTCATCTTTCGTTCTGTTCATTGCATTTGAAGTTCCACAAATGCATTCAAAAGGCAGTCCAACAACGGAAATGCATTCAAAGCAGGTACGCTGTTTAGCGAAATACTAGATCAAAAAATAGCCTCGATGTATAAACCCTCCTCTCCATTATCTTACCCCCACATTTTGTTTAAAGGGGGATATACACGGTAAAATATGGTATATTAGACGACGTTTGCAAACTAGGCTAGTAATCACTTAAATCCTCGACGAACCGCTTATGGCACCCGGATCTACGGCAGCACTGAAGACACGAACAGGGCGGTAGAATGTCAGTGACCAGTGCTCTATCAAATTTGCCTGCTCGCTTGCTGTCGCTATCCGTGCCCGTGAGACCAGAGCCGGCCGAGCGGGGGGGGGGGGAGGGAGGCCACTCCCCCCCTGCCGCCGACACCTCCGAAAGCCTGATGATGAACGTCCGAAAGCAAAGCGGGCGAATTCATAATGGAGATCATATGACCACCTGCTGCAGCTCCATGGACAAGACAGTTTCGTAATCGAGGGGGTCATGCTTGCACAGAGCGGAAACATTTTGGCAAGAAAATACCAATGCTGCTATTTTTGGCACTGGTTTTGTGGAGGCTCACAAGAGCTCGGGGCACGCCGGTCATTTTCTCTTAAGCTCAAATTAAGCTTCACTGTGCACCCGCCAGATACATTTACCGCATTTCGCTACGATGAGTGGCAGAAATCCGAGCCCCAATTCTTAGCTTCGCAGCTGCTGCCACAGAGTTCGCCGCCCCGGTGACTTAGCTGTACAGATGCACGGGGTGCTGCTGGCATGTTGACGTGACACGCTGACATCTGACCGGCATCAGAGTGCACTTGGACGACCTCTGTTATTTTGAGGGCTCGGGGCAGAAGCAGGAGCTCAGCGGGCTGGAAGGAAAAGCTGACTGACCTGCCGCGGCGATTCATCTGATTATAAAATGAGTTTAGCGTAAGACTGTAGAACTACCAATGACGTCAGTGTTGACGCTCGCAGGAGAATAAGTGGCCGATCGGTGGTAGACTCAGCTCGAGCTGAGTCTATCATTTATTAATTATATTATATTATGTAATTATAATATTATTATAATTTATAAATATAAATTTATTGAACCAAATTCGTATGCACCTTTTTACAAATTGCATGCTCAGCTCTCATCCTCTGGCGCTAGCGTGCGACACGAATGCTCGTATCGTGAGTTATAGTCAAGGATTCATTGCTATTGTAATTCTGTACACAGTCTTGACAATTGTAGCTCTTGGGACTAGACTATCTGGAGGGTATCCAAAAAATGCTGTCGTCGCCAGGTTGCATGGCAGGCGCAATGCGTCCTGACCCGGGAATAAGATTACAACGATAACTTTCTCTCTTTCGTTTCAGGCGAAACATGTCAGAAAGAATCTGCTAATGCATCAAACGTTTTGTATCAAGTCAGTGATAGCATTATCGTGGATTTGTCGCCATCAGGGCAGGCGCTGATCAACCATGGTTCGAACCGTTGGCAGGAATCTGAATTCAGCCCCTCAGTGATGAATGTTGCCCTTGCGTAACGTGTGGCTCTCAATGAGATACCAAGAGAGTGAATAGACCAAAGGGCGAGTTAAATAATGTAGAAGTCGACGTGCTGATTGTTGGGAACCCAGTGCACGTCAAAGATACATTTCGAAATGTAGCAGTTGCAAAGTTCTCGATCGTCAAGCCTAGCGGCTGATTTGCAAAGTCGCCATGACAGCCATAGGAAAAGGCAATTTTGCCTTTGACCCGAAGCGATACTGCAAGACCGATAGTAAGTAACTAATTTTTGCCATTTAGCCAGAGAAATATTAAATTTATTGATTGTTTGCACTGAACTTGGTGACACTGCTTTGAATCGACAGTTACATTTAAACAGTCAATAATTTTAACCAGAGAAAAATTGAAGCAAGCATTCAAAAGAATGACAAATCAAAGCTTTCCAGACTAATTCGATACGATGTTCTATTGATGAAAATTCAATGGATTGGAAAATATGTTCAGACTGAAAGGTAATATGTCAAAATAGATTAAGTATCAAAGGATATCGACAGATTTGTTTTAAGCTTTGATGGTCATGGTTAAAGCCGTGGGACCTACTCCTGACATTCATGTGGATTTTTTCTCTCTGAAAAAGTTCGTATGAGCGTGCCTGGCATCGCACTCTGCTATAACCGGTTTATAAATATATTTTATAATATAAATTTATTATTAATAACATATTATATGCATTTTAGCTCTAATTGCGTCACTATGACGCAATGTCAAGCCTTTCTTTTAAATGCGTCCAATTAAGTTCTAATGGTGGACAAAGTATATACTCGCTTTCTTATTCCTATCAAAGTTTTGATATTGACTTTGGGTAACAATAGTACACAAAATTAATAATTTTGAAAAATATTGGTCATCAAATGGTATTTTTGCTACTGAATTCTATTGAGGGTCTGTAGCAGCTTCAAAAAAATGTATTGCTCATGTGTCTGCACTTTGGTGTCAGGCAGTCAGAGCCATGAGCAGCCACGCTGGCCAGCCAGGTGGCTCTTAGAGTGCCACGACACACCAACCTGTCACTTTATGGAGATGATTTTAAACGAATGTGCTTGAGCTATCTCCAAGACGAGAGGCTCTTGATTAACTTTAGTTGTTTCTCTAGCGACCCACTCGGAAGTAGAGAGCTCGCAAATGCTGCTTCTGGAAGCGCTCCCTCTGAAAGCGCCTCCTAGCGTCTCCTTTCATCCAGACCACAGGTCCACATATCCCAATCCCAAGTCAGCAGCGAGCCAAGGTGAGAGGCCGCACAGACAGGCAGACAGACAGACCCTCAAGCATCTCACTGTACAAGCGATGCAAGCCTAGCTTGATTTCGGAGAGCTCTCTTTCCAGCTCTGTGTCGAAAGCGAGCTGCTCTTCGCGATCTGCTGCAGACGCTTTTCTACGGACGTGAATACGCTGCTTCAAGCTGAGCATCGAAGAGCGCCGCTCACGGCGGCGGACCGTGCTAGAAATGCCTGAGCAGAGCCAGCCATCATTTCGGAAGTTCGTTAAGAGAGAGAGAGAGAGAGAGAGAGAGAGAGAGAGAGAGAGAGAGAGAGAGAGAGAGAGAGAGAGAGACACGTGGACCATATAAACAATGGTTGTTTCTGTCGCAAAAATCGTGGATCTTTCATTAAAATGAAATCGTGCATCAAGTCGAGTCTAAGACACACGTTCCTAAACATTAAAATATATCTCGCACAGCTATGCAGCTGTGAGATGCGAAAATAGGCCGCCTTTCCCCGCACTTAAAAACTACTCAGCAGCAAATTTGTTGCACAAGATTGGGCTTACTCTGTCATCAATTTGCTAGGCACCGTAAGATCTGCAGACTCAGCTCCTGGAGCATCGTTAATGGCACCAGAAAACCCGCTGCATAGTACGATGTGGTTATTTATCTAATCTGCTTCCTTAGTACGCTCTATACATACGGCATTGCTTTATTACTCGGTAAGACTAGAGCCACACGCGCCCCATTGAGCCGAGAACCCGCGATCAGCCTACACAAACAAGTGCCAAAATCTTAGGAATAGTCGCAAAAGTGTAATCGATATGAAAATCATTACTGTATAGCACACGGCATGACCTAGGAGCCGTCAGAGTCGTCATTTTAAGGAGTGGCATGGGTCAGAGTTGGCAAGTCATTATTGCTGTGGAGTGAATGGAAATTTTGACCCCATAGGGTTGAAGGCTTCCCGACATGCCAATGACTGCAACATACCACAGCCACGCATGACTCAAAAGCTGGAGGCAAGCGGCAGGGTCTAGCGTCTGCTCCACAGTTCTGTGAAATGAATTCCCCCTCCTCCTAACGTTTGCTTAGACTTCCTGGCCTTGTTTCGGAAGACAATTAGAGAGCATGCCCTTAAAGTGGCTCTTGCAGTTTGTAGCCACTACTGTGTAAATGGAAATTATAATGCATTCTCTTTCCGACGCAGCCAGCGAAATTGTGGCAATTGTTCCGTCGAGAATCGGGCAGCTCTTATGCACCGCCTTGCGCAGAAGACTGTCCACGGGTGTCTCCAAATGAGACTACAAGTTTAAACAGCCTGGGACGATTCTGGTGCAGCTAGTTGGACACGATGCACTCGTGGGTGTGTATAAAAACTTATAACCACCACAGTACGGTAAAGATTCCCGTAAATCCAGCCACTCAAAGCGACGTGCCTGCAGAATACATGTAGCCTTTCAACTGTGCGTATTCAACGAATGTGTGAGAGAAGTGTCTTGTTACCCTGCCCCCAGAACTTGCCAAGTACCCTCTGATTTGGTACACCAGCTTCCTATTGCTGTGGTCTTGGATGCTTTACAAGCCTCGAGCTTCTCAGGATAAAGGAAATAGATGGGCAGTTCTCAGTTTTTACAAGACCCCACCCCGACTCTTTGCTACGGGCCTGCTACTGTTCAATATGGGCCGCCAGGCATGGGCTGCCCAGGCCTTGACATTGACATGCATTGGCAGATAGTCGCAGCAGTTAAGCAGTTAAAAAAATAAATGCATTGCATATGATGTCAACACCCACGATAATTCTCTCATAGCGAGCTGTAAGCAAACACTGCCCAGTTCTCTGCTTTTTATTGACCCATATTTGTCCTCTGCTTTTTATTGATCTATATGTTATTGAATAAACCTCGGCTGCATTCCAGAGTTGCAAAGAGACCGGTGCTTAAGTTTTCCTTTTCGCAGTGGCGTTTATTTTTTTACAGATGTTAAGCCTACGCTGCCCCAAACCAGTATTATATTTCTTTAAGACTACCAGCGAGGTGACCTGGCAGCAATTTAGCACGTCTGCTTGTTTATGCAGGTTGTGACACAGCCGACCATGCAGTAGCAAGGGAGAGTAAATATCAACATGGCATTCTGAGATCGGTTGTACCTAAGCTGATGACAGCTTGCCTAACCGCTTGTGGCTTTACCTCAGAACAACTCGTGGATTAATAAATCAATGCTTATACCTAATTTATAGGTAGCCCATAGCCGCAGTGGGATGCTCAAGTTAGTGCGAGCAGTCGTTCGCACGCCGGTAGACCGTTCGCACAGTCATCACGGCTGTTCATTGCAAATCATGTGAGGCGATGCCGAGAGATTGACAATGCTGGCCATCCAGCTCACCAATGAGTGAGCCATTCTTTGGCAGGTGCTTCCACCGGAAGACGCGGAGTGTCCAGCCCACCTGAGGCCTCTTTATTCGGTCTCGAGCAGTCGACTGAGACCAGGTCACACGGTACAGAGTCAGCTGGCCGGCTGATCGATAGCGGCTAAGTAGCGCTGTCGCCGACCGACGGCTCTCTGAAAGCGCAGCTGGTTGGCTCAGTTGGGCTCGCATACTGAGGCAGAGAAGCGACAAAGAGGTGCAGAGAGCGTCAGCTGTTATAAATCGGAAGTACAGGCCGGATGTGCCGTTCGAGCAAGTGATTCAGCAACGTCGTGCCGTCGCAAGTGTGAGAGCCTTTCTGGAAGTCTAGTAACTGACGATCTCTGCTCCGCACAGTTGGCTAGACTCCAATAATTCGATGAGAGCTGCCAATCCATCAGCACAGCTTCTCTCTCTCTCTCTCCATATATATATATATATATATATATATATATGTGTGTGTGTGTGTGTGTGTGTATATGTATATATATCCGCTGCAGACTCGCTGGGACCTCGAACTCCTGCTGGCGCACGCCGTACGATTTCTCGTGGCTTTTGGCTGTAAAGCGGTTAGATATCGAGCTTTTGCCTCTAACGACAACATAACGGTTGATGGCATTCAGTAGCAGTGACTCGTTTCAGAGGCCTTTGACTGAAACCGGAGTAGAGTGCTCAGGCCTTAGGTCAGTTGGTGGGTGCTGGCAGTGAGTGTGCGTGGTGTCTCAACGAAAAGAAATGAAATGAGACATGAGGCACTGCAAAATCAGTGTCCAATCCGATGACTCTAGTTACACGATTTCCTTTGCATCAATTCATATGGGCATTAGACAATTTCAGCCAGTTGGAGAACAGGGATGCCCCTGCCAGGAGAATCTAAGCAAGCTAATGACTCTTCGGGCGAAACGAGTATAAATAGTGCAGGTATTTTCCCCCATGACGTAAGTAGTAGATAAGGGATCTCGCCATTAAAGCTCCTTCAAATAGGGGCCATTGCATGAACATCGACTAGATATATACAATAGATCAGGCTGAATAGCAGACGATTAAAGTCTCTTTATTATGTCTACTGAGGCGCTCAAACGAGAATTCCACCTATTTCCGCAGAGCTAGCTGCTTGCTAATAATCAAAGAGTTCTTGCCACTTCATTAGGTTAATTAGGAGCGTCGTCTTTTGTCGGGATTCCTGTATGATATATTACTCGCTGTGAATCCTTTTCAGGATTTTCGAGAAGTCTTGAGAGCTATCTTGAGAGGTCTTCTCCCGATGCATCGGGCCACTGCAGGTGCCAAACTTGCAGGTCTTCCAGCCTGTGCAGTGGACGCTTGCAACTCCAACTAAACTCATTTCCACACCTTCCAGGGTCGGGAGACATCTTGCATCAGACGAAGCATTGTTTCGAGTGAATACAAACCTCGGAAATTCAGACTTTTGGCGAGTCTCTTCACTTATTTCGCGAAATCTTTTGGCAATGTTTGACCGTAATAATCACTAAGTCCTTCTCGAGCGACTCTCATCTCGTCTGGACATCACTGCAGCCATGCACTGCACTGGTTCAGCTCCTTTCTCAGAGGGAGACTCCAGAGTGAATGGTGTGAATGGATAAAGATCAACCAAAGAACCACTGAAGTGCAGGTTACCTCAGGGCCATATGCTTGGTCCTCGTATTTTCATGGTTTATACTAACCTTCTTGCCGATGTGATTACCAAGCACAATCTAGGTTATCACTTCTAAGCAGATGACGCTCAGCTCTACATTAGCTATGACCTCTTTCAGCCCTCTAGTGCGTCGAATTATCGCAATTTCTTTGCTGCAGGTATTGCTGAATCCGCAAATAGACGGCAGCGAACTTTCTCAAATCCAACGACGATTAAACGAACTTAACAGTCACGTGGGTAAACCGAATGTGACTCGTTAGATGGAAAGCTTAACACTCAAAATCGGCTCTACCAGCATAAATTATTTCATTTTGCATGTGCCCGAAACAGAGGTGTATGTTTCCAAAGTGATCTTTTCTCGATGATCTTTTCTCGATCTCTTCACATTCACAGTCTATTCCGTCTACTTCCAGCTACTCAGTATTGCTGAAACTTGTATTAGATTAGACAGGGTTACTATTGAATACATTCAAATTGGTCCATGCATCTGTGACAACCCGTCTTTAGCCCCCTAGCTCACTGCTTGATGGTATACTGGCCTTCGCGATCGGGCGTTTACATCCGGTGCAAAAATCTGCTGACAGGCTTCTGTGTCGTAGGGTTCGTAGTTGTCGCATCTAACCACTTCACACAGACCTGCACTACTATTAAATCAAGCGCTGCATCGATTTCAAGATTCTGTCACTCAATTTTAAGTCCTTTCACTTTCTGGCTCGCCTACCTAGCACATCTACTCCCCCACGGGAGACTACGAATTGTACCACCAGCTGTTCTTACTCAAACCATCCAGCCATACCCCTTACGAATCTCGCATCTATAGGAGACCTCACCTTTGGTTCGTTCGCCATCAAAGCCTGAAACTCGCCCCGACTCTAGAGGCCATGACATCCCTGACTTGACAACATTTAAGATGAAGAAGCTAGAAAACGCACCTGGTTATCACGGAATCCGGTGGATCCTTGTAGTTCTTTCTTTGAGTGCTTACGCGTGCTGGCGCGGTGCATGCTATCACAAGCAATAGTTTACACGTCGACACAGTGCATGCTACCGCTAACCATGTTATGCTTGCTGAAATTGTGCACGTTATTAAGTATGTTCTTTAACTCATACGCTTTCCCAGTTTTGCTGCAGTGTTCAAGAGATAAATTCCATGAGTGCCAAAGCTCTAAAAGTTCGCTGAATAATGCCTCGCTAAATACACCATCCTGAAAGCTCAAAAAAGAATCTGCTCGCGCTTAGCTCCTTAAGCTAGTTTGGATATCCCGCCATGCCTTCGTTCAAACTGTCATGACCAACACAAGCAAATAAGAGCAGAAAATTCCTAGCCGAGCTCCCAAAAGCCCCCGGCGACCGCTTTCCTCTAATGTGCTATTTCTGCATTGCCCAATCCATTGTGGAGGTCTACTTTATTTTGGGTTATGTTTACTATCATTCAGCCCACCTTACCATATCTATCAAGAATATATTTGTCTTATGCCGATGTACGGAAAGCGTGGTTTCTCAAATGGGCTTGATTGCCATACCAGTAAGTCCAACAGTATAGCCAGCTGTCGAAAACCCTAAGCCCTAAAACCTTAACAGCGTGCACCCTAACAACTCTAAAACGAATAAAGAGTTTTCTCTATACTGTTAATCCAAACCCGTAGACCTATCTCAAAGTATACACACAGATATATTTTGCGACTTGAATACACTTAGAAACCATAGGACCGTCATTTTTCTTTTTAAAAGCATATTGACCACGGCAGGGTTAACATCACCGTGAATAGGAAATACGCCGAGCTACACGAGGAAAGATTCAGCCGCCAGGTAGCGCTAACCGTAGAGGATGTCAGGTAGTGCTACGCTCGAGACACTGCTTAGCAACTGAGCGGAGCAGATTGTCATCCGACTGCCCGGTTGCATACTCTTGTGAACTGTTCAGGTTTTATTCGTTTTACATCGAGATTGTAAAGGGAATTGACTGATCGGTGTCCTGCTTAGTGTGTCTTGTTAAGGGCAGCGGGGCAGCCTCGCACTCGGACCTTCTTGTGACATTGACAACAGTCCAAGCTGGAGGGAAAGGTCAAAGTTTGGTCCTGTGCAGAAAATCTCCGGAGCTGTCATTAAAGTATTCGTGACTGCCCTCCATTCCTCAGCGCTTAGATTTCTGAATAAATTTGTAGACACCTATGATATCCCATACGTTCTCAGCAGTGGCAGCACTAGCGATATCACCATACATTCTCGGCGGAACAGATATTTCTGCCATACTCTCTACAGCGAGCACGGATTTTGGCTTTTGCACGGCGTCCGGGGCTTACCGGGGCCGCGCGACCCACTTTTCGAGCTCCTCAGAGGTGATATAACCAGCCAAGCTACCTCAGTTAGACAATCACCGCCTTGCATTGCGGCTAGCTGGATCTGCAGCATGAGCTGCAGCCTTATAGCCAGCGACCGCGTGGAATTCTGAGGCTACTGAGGCCGTTCACTCGCACGCACGAGCCTCAGCGGAACTCGTGGTCAACTAGGTTCACTTGGGTGACTTGCTTACTATAAAATTCACATCGAAAGTCGAGGCGCGGTCGGCTCGCCTCATCTGAGAGTTGACGTCACGCCGGAAGAGTGAGGGAGGACCGCAAAGTGCCGCCAGCGAGAAAAGAAACCACCGCCTCCCGCAAAGGAGATTCGTCGAGCTGCTCTTTCATATGTCAGTTAACGCTACGCCGATTAACCATTTTATTAACGTCGCCTGGCCGAACTATTAGGTCTCACTGCGTTTTAATTTCAATAGCCACTGAAAGAAATACCACTGAGGTCAGCTCCGATTGCTTTGTCTTAAAGAAACAGCACAACGCTCTCTCACTTCGTGACCTCTCGCACTTCGTGACCCGTGATATGGTTGTGAGTTCTGCAGAAGGCGATACTTCGTTGGCAGCCGTACCGCAGTGAAAGCTTCTATGGCTCTATTGCCGCTACATGATGCCGTAGAATGCGTTCAAACTGCTTTTCATGCAACCCCCACGGGATTAATATATTGTTATTAGTTCTTGTACTTGTTGCTTATCGAGATAATTTCGCCAAAAAGCTAGCGAAGCAGTAGACAAGTCTACTAACTTTGACTTGCTTGCGTTTGACTCTTTCGAGCTACCCGACGACATACGGATGCTGACGTAGCTGTTTGCACCAGAAAGATAGATAAAACAGAGAGATAGAGAGAGAGAGAGAGAGAGACAGAGAGAGAGAGACAGAGACAGAGACTAATGGACTAAATGGAGCGAGCGAGAGATAGAGATAGATAGATAGATAGATAGAGAGAGAGAGAGAGAGAGAGAGAGAGAGAGAGAGAGAGAGAGAGAGAGAGAAAAAGAGAGAGAGAGAGAGAGAGAGAGAGAGAGAGAGAGAGAGAGAGCAAGTGAGAGCTAGAGCTAGAGATAGATAGATATATAGATAGATAGAGAGAGAGGGAGAGAGAGTAAGAGAGAGAGAGAGATAGAGAGAGAGAGAGAGAGAGAGAGAGAGAGAGAGAGAGAGAGAGAGAGAGAGAGAGAGAGAGAGAGAGAGAGAGAGAGAGAGAGAGAGAGAGAGATAGAGATAGAGCGAGTGAGACATAGATATAGAGATAGATAGATAGAGAGAGAGAGAGAAAGAGAGGGAGAGAGAGAGAGAGCAAGAAAGAGAGTAAGAGAAAGAGAGCGAAAGTGATAGAGATAGATAGAGATAAAGAGAGAGAGAGAGAGAGAGAGAGAGAGAGAGAAAGAGAGGGAGAGAGTGGATACGTGCAAGAGGCTCGCGTACCTGGACACACCATTTCTCTTCGCTAAGCGAGAGAAAAGCGGTCGAGAAGCCTCTAGAGATTTCCAGTATGTCAAGCCCTGATTCTCGATAATAATGCATAGAAAATACCAAATCGGAGTTCAAAAGATTAGATCGACCTGCAGTGCTACGAAAAGAGGCTTACAAAACAAATAATTTCATTCCTTTGCTCATGAGTGGTACGCATCCATATGGAAAAACCGAGAAAACAGCGAAGGGAAATGAACAAATGCAATACGCAGTACACAATACAGCAGTACCGCAACAGCTATTTCTTGTCTAAATTGAGGCAAAGTCAAAGCTAGTAGCATTTTGAGTATTGTAATTTCAAATTTACTATTAATTCATAGTCAGTGCAATGCTTTCGTCGGATACGAGTGAGATATTCTCTAGAGTGGCTGGGTTAACCTTTCACACTGCACGCTTCGCCGGCGTCAAGTCTGGACTGCTTTGAAATTGCGCAAAAGGAGTACAGTGCTTTAAATATTTTCCAAAGAGCCACGGGGGTGCATATTGGATAGCCGCTGTCAATTGTTACTAATGGCGTATGGCGCCTTCCACGGTCGGGTAGGATGCGCGCCCGGAACGGGCTAGTCTCAGCTGATGCGCCATAAATGTTGGTGAAGCCTTGAAATTTTGAATCGTGGCTAATGACTTCTAGGTGCTACAACAATTCACCCAACTAATAATGATGACACTAACCCTGCATTTGTCATAGCACCCTCAGAGAACTCAATTTCTTTCTTATGGCTAGTGGTAGCATGATCAATGTCAAAAAGCATAACGTGACTAGAGGAGACATTCGCAGGGTTAGCATGCACATATGGTGTGTGGCAGCAGGTACTGTGTCAGTACGCATAAGCACAACGAACGAATCGCAAGGACTTTGAATGAATGCTGTGTTAAACAGAGACGTTTTAGCTTCTTTTTAAATGTCCTCAAGTCAGAGGGATGTCACGACCTCAGTCGGAGGTGAATTCCAGGCTTTGGGAGCATGCGAACTACAGGCATGGTATCTAAAGGAGGTGAGATTCATTCGAGGTGTAGCTGCACGATTTTAGTCAGAAAGGCCGATGGTACGATTCTTGGCCTGGCAGGGGAATAGGTCTGATAGGTAGGCTGGAGCCAGAGAATGAAGGTAACTAAAAGTGAGTGACAGAACCCTGAAGTCGACCCGTTGCTTGACTGAGGGCCAGTGGCGGTCGGCTAGAAATATGTGTGATTTGGCAACTAAAACTCTCGCGACAGACATGCCTAGCTGCACAGTTTTGCATCAACAGTTAAGCCCCTGATTGCACAGCACCGGCACTGTAAGATCACGGTCGCAACGAAGAATACCAATACCTTAGCATGATGCAACACCAAGAACAAAAATAACAGCACGAAGAACACAATACCTTAACATAAAAAGTCTTTATCCATAGCGTAGAGGAGTCGATTTGAAAGCGACGGGGGAGGTTAGGGGTTACCAGCTTTAAACAGCGGCTATAGAAAATATAAAGGGTAATTCATTTGCGTAGCACCCTAAGATAAGTTAATCTCTATCCAGGAGCTTTATAAATGCTGTAGGGCTCGAGCCCAGGGCCATGGTGGTCAAAGGAGAGCGCCTAACCCCTGAGCCGAATCAGGGGGCGTGTCATGCACCAACTCTCATAGGACGCTTAGGCTGGGACAAAATTCAGCTCAAAACTGATGGCTAACTCATGGAGTGCTGACTACCCGTAAAACAGCTTCAGATTATAGGCTGCCTTATCCATAGATTATCTCATAATCGATTCATAAGTATTATAATTCAGGAACCAAGAAAAATAAATCAACCCCTATAATAAGCTAGATTAAGTAGTTAAGTATTAGTTTGTTCGCTACTCAGTCTGTAACTGAAGTCACGATTACGTTAATCCACTGTAGGATTCATAATTCTAGTATGGCGATATAGTAATAATTGGTGTCATGTTGCATGTAAAAAGAAGAGATAATTTACCAATTATATATGCAGCTGCAGCTTGCAGTCTCATAGTTAAAATTGAAGATGCCTTGGTGCGCCTGCCTTGTATGCGATGGACACGCATAGATAAAATCTATCCGTGATTCTGCAGGGGTCTCGCCATCTATTTAGTTCAAGTCATTACGTTGCCTACACGATCTTAAATCATGACGCACCCACAAGCACTGGTGAATATATTAAAAAAATTTAGATGAACTTCGTATATATATTCAGCTTATTATTGCACATCAATTTTAGATAAGTCTTCTCTTACACGCATTATGCTCTATTAGCAACCTAGGCGAAGCCAAGATTGGAGCGCCGGGGTGGCACAGGGGTCAGGGGCGGAGCACAGACGTAGTGCAAACGGAGTCTCGGGGCGTCCCCCCAGCGGCTGCTAGTGTCGTGCAGTCTAAGTAAGCACCAAGTGACCAGCCACCAGCAAGTACGGCCTATGGCGGCCAGACCGGGTGTCTGACTCGTCTCACACCTACCTGCCACCCTCTGGCTCTTCGCCTCTGATTAACCACGAACTCGAAGCTTGTCAGTCAGTGGGACCGGCTCGCCGTCTAGATAGGCCGACGCTAAGGATCGCCTTCATAAGCAAAGACGAAGTTTTCCGTGATTTTTCGCTGATCTAAGCAGATTTCCACGTGCAACTTGCGGCTTATGTGCGCCACTGTAGATTGGGTAGATTTTCGCAGCAAACTTGCTTGGGATGAGAAGAGAGAGGAGCAGAGTGAGCAGAATGACGCGAGCGCACCCGTCGCAGACAGCAACGAGCCGCTCAGTGCCACACTGTGCTGACGTTGAACAGAAAGGTCGCATGCGAGAAACTCCAGAACAGGATGAAAGTGAAGAAGAATTAGCTTCCAGGGAGCTTCCTCGTGCTGTCAAAGGTCAGTGAAAGCTTCCCTTAAAAAGATTAACAACCGAAAGAGACTGAAGGAGAGATTTAAACAATTCACGACGCAGGTCGTGATAAGGAGTCCTTGCCCAGCAGTAGGCCATGCTAACCACCCAGGCTGGGCTTACCACTAGCGTCAGAGGTCACTCAGGCTGCATTGTAAGGCAGCAGTGAAATTTTCTGTGATTTCGCACCTGGCAGAGTAACCTAATATCGGTCATGACCTGGCTGATTTAGCATGTAGTCATTTCACTACTGGGTGTAACTTGTTCACTGTTGATGAACGGCTAGTTAAGGGCTGTGACGATCTGTGAGCATCTTACATACCGCAATGTAATACGATTACCTAGTGGCGGGTAATGCAAGCAAGTCAGAAGGTCGGAGCAGCACGCCGATTAGCAGGGTAGGGTCGGCGGTTCGCGGAGGCGGTCGAAGCACTGTGAAGTGGCACAAGTGCAGACGACGTGCCCTGAACGAAGGCCGGCGCCACACTGTACTGGCGGTGACTGATGCGTCGCTGTCTGTAAGACGCCAGCAGAATAAAGAGCTGTAGCTTCCAGGATAGCTGTCTACAAAAGCCTAGCTCAAGGGCCGTAGGCTTTTCTACCATCGGGCCATATCAATTTACGTCCAGAAGTCGGTCACTTTTATGGAGGTGTTACGGTGCATTAGCTCGCGGCAATTTGCTTTGAAATGCTTTGCACCGAAGAGCTTTCAAAACGAGCGGTCATTTGCAAGGAGTATGCTCGTATACACTCATCCTCTCGATTAAGTTGGGTTGCCGCTTGCTCGCGAGGCAATTTCTCCTTTTACGGGGGCGGTCGTGTTCGCACCTACAGACGCGCTTGTCCTCGAGCTCTCAACCCTCAAACTCCATCCAGCGCTGTTCTCTGATGATCACGGCGCTACCAGCTCACGCCATCTAGTCACGCCAAATCTTAGCCGTCCGCTGGCGAAAAGTTCACTGGCAGGAATGCCGTATCGAGCATTATAGGACTGGCTAAGGGATTAAAAGAGGCCATTTCCTCGTTAGCAGCTGGGCAGACAGCCAAATAGAGGGGAAGCTGATGCTCACACGTGCTATGCACGTGCTCTGCGACCGCTTCGCTGGCAGTTTCCCAATTACCAGAGGAATCCAAGAGCAGCGGCTGCTGCAGGGTCGAAGCTCAGCGGCCAGTATGGCGTCACTACTTCTCGAGTTCTCTCTCGTCGATTGGAATTTTTGCCTCGTAATTTTTGCTGTTCCTCTACTGCAGGGCGCAGTATATCGGTTCCATCGGAGACTTGCAAGAGGTTGTTGGAGCAACGAATAGTGTAGCCATTTAAAGACCATCAAGTCGGGACTTCCAAATTGCAATGTTAGCATAGTAATGTTTGACTTAGCGAGTCATTAATTACCTGCACACCATGTCCTATTACTGATTTGACAGCATTGAAAAGGAAGCTTAAAAGCTATCAGTTCCACATCAGGCCTTTGCTCCTTGTGAATTTTCCTTCGTATGCTTCAGCGTTGTGAAACTGTGTACGTCATGACTAACAGTAAGATCGACACATTTTTGTGCAGCGTTGCAGTGAACTTTGTTATTTCTGTGTACTATGAGTATTTACCGGAGCAAGGTTGAGTGAATGCTACCAACCAGGGGTAATACTAACCGTCGGCCGTGAATATCTTCTCTTGAGCTTTTGCGTACTTGTCAAAGCGTGATACTTGAGTGCTTTTACATGCCTAGTTAAGCACCACACCTTTATTGCAATACCACACCGTGCTCTTAAAGAAATCTTGGTTATTGATTCTCTTGACGTAAATTTGAATTAGAGATTATGGATCGTCTTGGATTACCGTTCAGTTGAATTGCAATTATTGTAACTACTACTTTTTGAATAAATGGATGATTATTTGTTCTATATCTCACGCTCACAGGCATCTGATGGGACAAACGGATGTCACCAGATTAGGTAGATAAAGTCCTTTATAAGCTAATGTAATAATAATTAATAATAATAATAATTCACTTGATAAAGCGCCCTCAGAGAACTTAATCTCTCTCTAGGCGCTTTACATGTGCTGTAAAGTGAAATGCAATTGAATGGTAAGTAAAATCATGCTTGAAAAAACAAACAAAATGAATAATATGGTTAGGGGTGACATGCACAGGGTCAGCATGCGAATGTGGTTAGTGGCAGCATGCACAGTGTCAGCACGCATAAGCACATCAAGGACGAATCACAGGGACCCACTAAATGCTGTCCTAGATAGGTGTGTTTTTAGGTTCTTTTTAAATGTGGTCAGGTCAGGGGATGTTCTGACGCAGGTCGGGAGGGAGTTCCAGGCTTTGGGAGCATATGAACTAAATGCACGGTCTCCAAAGGATTTAAGGTTTGTATGAGGTATTTCTAGACTGTTGGATTCCGAAAAGCGGGTGGCACGATGCTTGGCCCGATGGGGTTGTATATCTGACAGATAGGCTGGAGCCATAGAATGAAGGGACCTAAAAGTGAGCGACAAAACCTTGAAGTCAATCCGTTGCTTGACTGGTAGCCAGTGCAGGTCGGCGAGAAGTGGAGTAATGTGGCAACTTCGACGCTCACGACAGACAAGCCTAGCTGCAGAGTTTTGCACAAGCTGCAATCGCCTGATCGCACATGCTGGTAGGCCAGTAAGCAGTGAGTTGCAGAAGTTGAGACGGGATGTCACGAATGCATGAACTAACTTGGACGTGGTATCTTTATCTAAACAAGCCCGAATTTTAGCAATGTTATGAAGCTGAAAATAGGCGGATTTGACCGTGGAGCTGATATGGTCGTCTAACGAGAGGTCGCTTTGGAATATGACACCTAGATTCCGAGCTGATTCGACAGGAGATATGCTGGCAGAGCCAATTTTGAGAGTCAGCCTTTCCAATCTCTGGATCACACTGGGTTTGCCCATAACTAGTAAGTTAGTTTTATCATCGTTAAGTTTTAGAAAATGTGCTGCCATCCATGTGCGGATGTCATCAATGCATGCAGCTAGTGAGCTGAGAGAATTTGAGGTGCTCGAAGGCTGGGAGGGATCAAAGCAAAGGTACAACTGAGTGTCATCCGCATAGAAGTGAAAGCCTAGATTGTGCTTGGCAATCACATCAGCAAGAGGCAGAGTATAAACCGTGAAAAGAACCGGACCTAGCACTGAGCCCTGAGGTACTCCATATTTCAGATGTACTTCAGATGATCTTTGTCCATTCACATCAATACTCTGGAGTCTCCCACTGAGATAGGACCTGAACCACTGCAGAGCAGTGCCAGTGATGCCCAGGCGAGATGAGAGGCGCTCTAGAAGAACTTTGTGATCGATGGTATCAAAAGCTGCCGAAAGATCGAGCAAAACAAGCAGAGACACTCTACCCATGTCTGCATTCCTAAGTAGGTCGTTGTATACCCGAAGCAATGCTGACTCTGTGGAGTGATTAGCTCTAAAGCCAGACTGGAACTTACTAGCAAGGTGTGAGGTTTCGATATACGAGTTCAGCTGGTCCGCCACGACCCGTTCGAGTGTCTTTGATAGGAATGGTAGAAATGAAACTGGGCGGTAGTTGCTCAAGTTCTCTTGGTCAAGTGTAGCTTTCTTGAGAAGTGGCCTGACTACAGCTTTTTTGAAAGGTGCTGGGACATGACCTGAGGCTAATGACATATTAATTATGTTAGTTATGTATGTGAGTATATATGTGTGTGCGTGTGTACGAGTGCGTGTGTAAATGTATATGTGCTTGAGCGCGTGTGAATGTATGTGTGTATGTGTGCTAGCGCGTGTCCGCGAGCCACGTTGCAGCTGTGTGGGCGAGACAGGTTGGTACTATCGAAAATTACTGATGGCTTTATCTCCGTTCTTCGAAGCGTTTTGATTCGGCGACCCCTTTCAAAACCCAAAGAAAACTATGGACAGCCTCTCTAAAAATGCACATAAGCTAATCTTTGCATGAAAAAAATAAGTTTTTAGATTTGATTGAAAATGTATTGCTTCATGGAGTCTATGAAATAAACTCTAAATGAAGGAAAATATTATGACGAACAATATATTTCTTATTAATCGCACGTTAATATCAATGGCTACTCCATTGAAAAATTTAAATAAATAAAATGACCGCATCCAAATTAATAATGTTAAATTTAATTCCACACCAAATTTTGTTTTCATGATAAGCGTACAGGTGCGTCGCTTGAATAAGAAGATGAAACCGTGGAAGTGTCACGAATAAACTAACTCCCGTGAAATCTTCGACATTCAATTGAGTTGGAATTTCCATATTGACAGAAAAACGTGCTGAAAACCCCGAATCCCAAAGGTATATTTTAACAAATTAATGAGAACAGCCGTTTCTCGCGTTAAGAGAGATGTTTTGCTTTCTTCAAAAAGCACTAAAATTCTTAGACGCTCTTAAATTTGAATTATTTTGTAACTTATTCCTTGTCCCCAGGTCACCGATAGCATTTTTGGTAAAGTTTACATCACGAATGCAAACTATGTTAGTAACTAAAGGATTACTATAAATGTTTCAACTTTAAGGTTGCCTGAACGGAATAAACTTTTGAAAGATATCTGTAGATTATCCAGATGTCTGCGATTCTGTCTGTAGAGAAATTGACAGGGGTTTCTCGTTCTCGATTCCATCGTCCATAATCACTTTCTTTAACTAGTAAACACAATTTCTTACACCACCGGCTAGGGTGAATTTCACGATTTTAAAGATGGCATATGACTTCCTTCAGAATTTAAATTGCTCGGTGAGTCTGTGGCAAAATGCATGCCAATATAGAAGACATTTTTTGTTTTAGTATTTGTGACTGTGATCCGAGGATCTTCTCTCATCGCCAATGCAGAGAAGCAGATCTATTACTAAGCATCGCCGGTTCTCAATTTTTTCAGAGGTTACCAAGATTTTTCTTCAAGTAAGTAATCAGCAATGAAACGATACTATTTGCCATTTCTAAGATGTCGCTTGCATTTTTAGCTTCCAAAAGTGATCAAAAAATAATTACCCAATTCCTTCAATGTTTGTATCAACATGACGAAAAGAAACGTGGAGCAGGAAACACTGAAAGACATCAGCAGTTTCATCCAGTTTCATGCCGAACTGAAATGGCGTAATAATAATAACAATAATAAAAATGCACTTGATAAAGCGCCCTCAGAGAACTCAATCTCTTTCTAGGTGATTTAAATTTGCTATAAGCTAACTTGAACAACTGGTAAAATCGAACGACGGGTAAACTGGCCTGGTAAGCGACGTGACGGGAAGCTACGAATGAAGAGTAAATGATTCTACGTCAGGCCTCGTTGTCGCGATAACGGCGTAAATTTGATGCAGCAGCTTCATCAGTAACCGCTAGGCTTCGTCCATGACTAATGTAATGTAATGTAATGTGTGTATCTTCGTCTTTAACCCTGAAAAGCTACAACGACTATGTGGATGTTAAGCAGGAGAGTTTTTGTGTAGCGAACTCACAGCCTAAGCGGCTTTCCGTACGCATTCGTTGGCCAATAGCTTTCACGAAACAATGAAAAAGTGAGGAGCATTGCTCAGTCAAAATAGCGGTTTGAGATAGTGAGTAGCATGGCAGTAGAAGAAGTTTAAGACGGCTGGAAAGGATGTGCTATAGTCGGCAGCAGCATTAGTAGCGCTGCGTTTCGGTAAGCTCTTAAAAGTGTGAGGCCACTATGGCAGCATGATTGTAGCAATACACACCCCCATCATTGCAATGGGGCCGGTCCCATGGGTCTGAGGCTGAGGCAGCAGCTAGCAGCAGCTCGCAGGAGCAGCCCTTCCTGCTGGTATACCTGCAGTGTGCGCTCGATGGAAGGCGTGTCGCATAGCAACCACGGGCGGCAAGAATCGCCTGAGGTGCTTTGTCCGAAGCTAGGGCTTTGCATGCATTTTATATAGACCGCACAATAAAATTTGCTCATTCTGTTAGCTTTCACACGGCTGACGGAAAACACAGGCTTGGTTTCATGGGTAATATGATCGCAATTTGTTGTCCCAGCCAGCTGGATATTTAGTTGAACTGTTGAGTACTGTAGGGGTTAAATTAGGCTAAGCATGGGTGCAATCGTTTTAACGTAACGGATATATGAAGAGGACCATGCTTACACTCTCTCTCTCACACTCTATTGATCTATCTACATGTCTGTCTGGTCTCTCTTTCTGTCTGATCTGTTAAATCGGTCTGTCTATCTATCTGTTTATCTGTCTATCTATCTGTCTGTCTATCCATCTAGTAATCTATCCATCTATCTGTCTGACGGTCTTTCTGTGCGTCTGGTCTGTCTGTCTGTTTGTCTATCTAGCTACCTATCTATTTGTCTAGCTGTCTGTTCGTCTATACGTCTGTCTGTCCATCTGTCCGCCGTCCACCAGTCTGAAGGTAAGTCTGTCTGTCCATCTGTCTGTCTTTCCGTCTGTCCATTCATCTTTCCGCCCGTCTGTCATTCTGGTCTGTCTGCCTTATTGTCTGTCTTTCTGTCTATCTGTCCATCTGTCAGTCCACATATTTCCCTTTTCTTCCTGCAACTGTACATTTCGCTGTCCTCAACGGACTTCATCAATTTCTCCTACTTTACTTCTCCGGCTTCACATGCGATACGATCTATTGGCTGCTTTGACTCTTTATACATAGTGTTCGTGCATTATTTCTGTCAGGGTCTACTTTGGGCGCAACGAGGAATCACGTGCTTAGTTTTAAAGACTAGCAAATCACGTCTCTAAACTCTGCCCTAGATGTGAACTCGCGAAGCCAGCAGCTGAGAGAGGAAGCGACGTGTGGTACTTAGCCTAGATAAACAGTCAGATTTAAAGAATTTCTATAGCGCCCTAAGAGAACTTACAACTTAACTAACATCTATCAAGGCACTTCACATGCGCCTCGGGTCTCGAGCCCACGACCTCGGCCAGACCTTGGTCGGGGCCTTGACCGCGACCAGCACCTTGACCGCTGGGCCAAACCAACCTCAGCCCAATTGTACACGAACACTGGCTGTCTGGGTTTTTGTTGCAGGATTTTTGTGCAGAGCTTCACGCCTTACTCATATGCTTGAGGGCAGCTGTATCCAAATGCTTAATTTATTTGCTGTCAAATTGGCCTGGATAAGATAAGAAAACAGCATCAGCAAGCTGGTATTGAATTGTTGCTGAGTATTTATTAATCGGCAGGCTGCCAACACTGAGTTCATCTTTCATACCGCTCCACTGAAAACTTGTCGTGAATCAGGGCTCAGGTAGAGTCGACTCTGCTAGGTAGACGAGTGAGTTCGGATTGCTGCAACGTCCCCCAGATGGCGCCACTAAATTTTATATAAACGCATATTCAAAAGTATCGACTCAAAGGAGCCGATACTTCAGTAGCTCGACGGTTGACCAGGCCGACGAAGAACGTGCCTAATACAGGGTGTGACACTTGAAGTCGGACGACGGCAGGTCGTATCGTGAGCAGCTCAGTGTAGAGGAGCTGCTGTGGCCCCAGCAGCCGATCTATTATAAGCCTTGCATCTGGATTCTCTGTGAGCACTCAAAAGTCCGACCCCAGAGTCCACGCTAGTGAGTCTGAGACTCGGTGAAAGCTTATGAGTGAAGCAGAGAACATTACTCCATTTGGAGTCATGATCGGATGAAAATCACAGGCTGGAGAGCTTGAATGTTCTCGACACACAAGCTAGAAGCTGATGCCGTTTTAGTTTCCAGGAGTGACAGACGAAGGAGTGGATGCACCAATTGATTAGAACAGCTTGCTGCTGCATCTGAACAAACTCGTGCTCCTAATGTAGGTGCTTCTGTCTGAACCTCTCGTCCTGTCTAAGCCTCGTATGAACCAGGAATTCGGAGTAATGTGTCCAGTATCAGGCCGACCACCTGCCAATTGTCAGACAATCAAAATGACTGGAATGGCAGAAAACAGCAGCTGTCTGACTTGCAGTGAGACCTCTGAAGAATGCCACTGCACTGAGTGGCCACAAAGTCTCTCTTTTAGCCGACCGTGTAGCCACATTTGGTACTCCCGGTAGGTCACCTATACACATCCGACAGCTCTCTTGTTACACATATTCTGGCTGACCTTGCTGACGTTGTACTAAGACCTCTATAGGATGTGCCCATGCTGATGTAGCCACTTAGTCTGTTCATCACTGCTCAGCTAAGGCATTCCATAGTCAATCGTTAATTGTGACAGGCAGCAGCAGCAGCAGCGGCGGCTGCTGCTGCCTCATTGAAGCTGCATTCGACCAGGCCTATTGCCTACAAGCGAGCATCGGCAGTTATTGCTGCTCCTGTTGCTGGCAGCTGTTGCTGTTGACACGACCTCACCATCCGATCTATGTCGACCATTATCACAGCCTGCTCAGGCCCATTTGCAATACATCCTTTGCAGTTGGTACCTGCCGGGGTAGAGTTAAATAGGACACAGTGAGCCTGATGGGAAGGCCACATAGGCTGCACAATTAGCAAGCTATGAAAGCCAGAGAATAAGGCAGCTGATGCATTAGCAATGGAAGCGGCTATAAGCAGCCAGCAGTTAGCCTCCTGAATTGATGTTTTATCGTCTGCATCGTGGACTGCTAAAGTGCAAAAATGCAAATATTGGTTGCCACACACTCCAAATACCCGTAACCTGCATTTCTAAAGACACTAATAATAGGTGATCGTAGTATGGTGCCCAAAGAGAACTAAATCTCTTGTCACGTGCTTTATAACAGGTTCAAAAAGATAGCCAAGACTTTGTGAAATTCGCGGTATCGCGGTGATACATTCAAAAGGACAAAGCTGGTACACTTAGATCAGTATACACAAGCACACAAGAGGCAGCAGCACTTGGTGCCACAGATTAGGACGGAGTCTGGCTGCTGGGAGCAGTTAGCAAGGAACCTGCAATCATCACAGTTTTATTCAGGCGATTTGATTGGCAAGCTGCCTGGACGATAAGAGAGGCCGTCATCACGGGAACCGAGAGAAAATGAATCAGCTTACCAGCAAAATTGGGTGCACGTAAGGGTCAGCTAAGTTGTCAAAACTAATATTGAAATCATCAAGTATAAGGGAAGGACACATTCGGGAAAGCAGAATAGAAATGAGATGGGATAAATAAGAAATGTAGCATATTGGGCTATTGATGACTGCTACCAATCGAAACTGATAGCTTGAGATAATCAGTATAAGTGATTCCTTGTGAATACGAGCATCTTTAGCTATTTTTGTTTTGCTGAGCAGTCAGCTGTACATTTGCTGCATAGGTTGTGCATGCAAATGACATAAACTTGGGGAACAAGTATTCTGACACACTTGAGTGCAAGTTACTTGTAATCACTTTGGTCAAATAATACTTGACCTTGCTTGTACTACTACTGGCTATGGCACCTCCCAGTGGGACCTTCCTGGCGAGTTGCAGCCTTTCTGAAGCAGCTTGCACCAGAGTATGCTTTCTCAGCACCTACGCCGAGTGCACGTGACTTGATGCTTGTCAGCTCTAATGAGAATCAGTCGCAGATGCAGCATCATCAGCTGGCGTTAGTGGGATGATTTCCCAGCCACTACCAACATGTCATTTATTGACTGATATAACACTCGACTAAGCTGTAGCAAAGATGCCTCGGAGTGTCTTGCAGGCAACTGCACAGCTTCCTGATCAGGGCATGCAGGAAAAGCACTTCCTAAATGAGCTGGCGCCACCTATGGAGATAGTGTCGGGGTAGCATGTGCAATGATCACATCTTGCTGTAAGAGTCTAGCTGTCAAAAACAGCTCGATCGAATTACCTGACGCACAATCATTTAATGGATTGGGGAGGAAAAGCTTGAGCACCGACCGACACGGATTAGGTCCTCAGCACTGTGAGCTGCCCAGCACAGAAATATTCGAGTTGACGTTATCATGATAACGATATACAAGCAGCTCACTGCCTGCAGACTCACTTCGCTGAGTCAGAGTAGACGTACATTTCATGCTTATTACATTTCAATCCCAGAAGTACTGGTTATGGGAAGACAGCGCTGCACCAACTTACTACGTGACTTAAGTGCGCCATCTTGCACAGCGTGACATAGGGAAGGACAGACTTTCTTGCTTTAATTTATGGAGATATCCTTCTATAGAACCCCGAGGCAGCAACATCTCTTTCTAGGCATTTCATATTGGCTGAAAAGGATGCATATCGGCTTACTACCGGCAATAATGTGTAAAAATGGTTGCATGTCAAAGACAAATAGGCAGATTCACATTCTGTGACTCATGTTTGTAGTTTCAGATACAAAATGTTATAATTCCAAGAATGACGTGACACAATTTTTATCTTTCTACTCTTACGATATTTTTTCGGGGTGTATGAACTGTATAAATCTGGCAGACAGTTTAGCTACCTACTGATGTGCATCGCGGCATGTGCACATGCACAAGTCAACCGTGAGATCTACACAGTCCAACAAACTTAATGTTATGTCATACGAAATAATGAGAATAATAATGCGAGAACACACTGGGGCACGCACACACACGGTCAAGGTGAGGAAACTGAGATACTCAGATAGACTAAGACAGGAAGGGATGGAGGGAAGAAAAGTGAGGGAAAGAGAGGGAGAGAGAGAGAGAGAGAGAGAGAGAGGGAGAGAGAGAGAGAGAGAGAGAGAGAGAGAGAGAGAGAGAGAGAGAGAGAGAGAGAGAGAGCTCTTAATGACTGCATTCAAACCTGTCACTGTCCAGCCATAGTCTTGGTCGATCAAAGGTGCAGCCATGTCGTCAGGAGTACATCCATTTCCCTAAAATAAATGTAAAATCCATTAGCTAATTGCTAGTGGAACGACAGTGGCCACCGGCCAGATGCTGCGTTCGGTCCTGCAAACTGCAAGAGATTAGCCTAGCACCATGAACCCGAACCTGCAACCGGCAGAAATCTTCTGGTTCACCAGAAGCTGCCGGCTAGCGGTTGCTCGCGACTGCTAAGAAATTAAAGAGCTCTAATCTAGCACGCTAACCTGCTCATGCAGGAGATAGTCGTTGTGCTTCTGCTCTAGTTGTGGGGATCACTTGCCTCGAAGAACGTGTGCCTGGCAATAGATAGGTACCGCCAATCCAAGTTTTCGTGTCGGTTAGCCAGCACAGCACAACGATACTATGCAATCCCTAATTACAAAGGAAAGTAAAACACTAGAGAAGGCGCACAGGGAACTGGTAGGCTGTAGCGAGGCTACGGGGAGTGCCCTGCCTCCATTATTACCCTTTGCATCTGGCCGAAGGGGGATTCGGCTGAGTCAGCCTGTGCTTCAGCTGAAGGCAATGAGTGGCCTTTTCGGGCCAGGCCAGCTTTAGCCCCTTACACCTTAGTTTAGCTGGAGTAAAGCCCCTGATTTGTGCACACGACTGAGCAATGAACCAGCGGCACGGAGACAACCACCCTGGAGATAGAGAGGGAATCTTTCTCAGTTGTCCCACCGTATGTTCCCCATGTCTTTGCAGTCAATAAACTTGCAAGCGGTGGCTAGCTGTAGTAATTCTGCTATCAGTGATCGTAGCAGACTACAGCAGACTTTAGTGCCACCTTCACTGCTCAATACTACTCCTCCTCCGCCCAGCTCTGCCCTAGGAGCTGCTGGTCCTCCACCACCTAGCCCTCTCTCTCTCTCTCTCTCTCTCTCTCTCTCTCTCTCTCTCTCTCTCTCTCTCTCTCTCTCTCTCTGTGCGCTGCTCTTCCACTTAGTCGTGCTCGGTGTAAAGCAGGAGTAACAACAGTATTGCAATGAGGTCGTGCATCGCTCTGCATCCCAGGACGGTTTGTCGCACCGTATTTGTCAAGTCCTCTGTACAGCCAGAAGTTTGCAATCTGCCGTCAGGTGCACAGCAGTGCTAGCTAGATGACCTGGATCGGACACAGAATGCAGTTATCTCTCTCACTTAAGTAGCTTGAGATGCTATTTCGGTGACTAATGACCAAGTGATAATGCTGGATCGAGCTACTCTTGGCTGAGCACCTCACCATGCTAGGCTAAGATGGTCCCATGGAGTGAGGTCCCACAGAATATGGCTGTAAATCCTATTCTGGCCTTCCTCTGCTCCGAGTACACGTGGTTAAGTGAGACAAAACAATGCATTTGCAAAATTGCAGCAACTTGCAACAGGGCTATGATCTTTTTGGCCACAAATGATAGCTCCCATCTGCTTTGCCTACACATTTTATATCACGTGCCTACGTTAATTGAGAAATCTAACTTCAAAACCAAAACTCCATAAACCTATCGAATGCTTATTTTTAGATTCATTAATGTAGGGATGATTACCTGTAACTCCACCGAGCGATACAGACGAACTCGGTCGTGCTGGACAGTTTTCTAAACCTCTGTGAAAGCCTACACAGCTTTTCGCAATCACATAGAAGCAAACAGATTGCATCAGATGAAAAGAAATAAAAGGGAGAAGTATAGCTGAGTCAGGAGGACGGTCGATAAGGAATGTGGTACAGAAGTGAGTGTGTAACCTCGGTAAGAAATGTGCAAGTCGGCAGCACAAGCAAAGGTATCGCCATAGTGGCAAAACACTGCAAGACATGCTCCTCTAACGAACAAATTAGCCTTTCCAAGTGTATATTTTTAACATATTTGGATGAGCCTGCATGCTTTGCATGGTTGATCTACTTATATTCTATATAGCATAGTTTTTTTTGAGGTATGGAAAAGCAGAGGGCAGCTGATAGCAATGGATTTACAGCGATCCTCTACCTTGCCAAGACAAATGTCATACATATCGCAAGGATGACAGACTATTAGTCCATGTTCCAGCAACGCATCCTCATTCTTGCTCTCATCTATTCGGGTGCCGATCGCTGAGCACTTTATGGAGGGGATGGATGTGTAGCACCCAGCGGCGTGTCCAGCAATCAAAACCTACCTCCTGCCGGCTGACAATAGGTTGCCTGCTCTGCCTGGCATCGGCAGCTGCTGATCATCTGCTATGCTTTGCACAGTGCACCGTGGACTGTTTGGTAACTGGAGTGGGCATTACATAACAGTGACACCAGCAGATGTGCCAAGCGATGGAATCAGAAGCAAGTATGCAATAGCATGGACTATTGACTGACTTATTAGCTTAATTTGATTGTTTTTGCACTCCCCTGGAAGCCTATGATTCTGGTGCTGTCAGGACGTGACTTTTAATTGGGTTTTGAACCTAATTGAGCTAACTTATTCCACAGACCGGGCCAGGTGATATAAAGGAACTGGCATATCATGTGTTGCTTTGCTCTGAAGCTCGGACGGTTCTCTGTTCGTCTGATGACTACCTCGTCGGTAGGAAGCATTCCCTGGCCGAGCTCTAATGCTTTTCATGCTGCTGTCAAGATGAGATTTGAATCTGCCCCAAAATTGCTGCGGCCGCCTAGCCCTCCAGTTTAGCTCTAGCACTCGTACAGATCGTGCAGTAGCTTCTGCAGGCAAGGTAGATGCCATTAAGTTCATCGTTAGCAGCTCCATGCACAACCTGGCCCGGTAGCAAGTGAGCTCGAGAGCACATTCAAAGCAGTGTCTGCGTCGTGTATGCTTGTTATGCAGGCCGAATAGAAGGGCATTGGAGCCAATATGTTCCCCCACAGAGATTGCGGAAGTGTTATGCAGGAGAGTTCTGTGCAGCGCACTCACAGCTTAAGTGGACTTCGTTACACATTCTGTAAGTCAACAGACTTGATCTCACCCAGCAAAGAGAAAGTGTGAAGCATAGCTGAGTCAGGAGAGCAGTTTGAGGTAAAGAGTAGCATGGAGGTACCAGCTCAGGACTGCCGGAACAGATTTGCCACAGTCAGCAGCAGGAGAATAAATATTGTTGCATAATAATTGAGGAAATGAGTAGCACAGTCTAGAACCCACAGAGCAAAAAAAATGTCACCAACGTTCTTTAAGCAGAGGAATAGAACAGCTAATTTATTTTTCATACAGGACCTGAGAGCACGAGGAGGCTGAAGCCAGTTCAGCAGTTCAGCTAAGTATTCTTGCCTATGCAAAGGACAAGCCGATTGAGAATGGCCATAGAGAACTACTGTTGGACCCGCTTAGACTGTTGCTTATTACATAAAAGTAAAGACGACAAATTTCTTATCGGAAGAATTGTAGAACCTGCTTTGTCACCGAGATTAGCCGGTCTGAGTTACATTGAAGCCTGGCACATGCAGCTACTGCTGCAGCATTGCGGCCAGCTGTCTCATGCACATGTCCAAGGATGAGTGCGGGTCAATTGAGCGACTGGCCTGGGCATAGCAGATTTTACCGTCAGTCAACCCCTGCAATCTTTCTCAGAGCAGTCACGGCGTGCATTTCGGGTGCACAGGCACCAGTGGCCTGTCTGAAGATAGAGCTCAGCTGCTGCTACCGCGCTAGTGCTACCCATTCCAGACGATTCTGACTTTTCCAGAAATCCTTTTACCAGGCATGACTCAGTTGATCTATGCGAACAATCATTGTGCAATGCATTCCTTGCAAGCCTATCAACGAATATCCAGCATGATCACGCGATCCGGCATGATCATGTGATCCTGCATGATCATGTGATCCGGCATGATCACGTGATCCGGCTTGATCATGTGATCCGGCTTGATCATGTGCTCGAGCAGCTCTAGTAGCACAGACTTGCAATGTCTGCAAAGACTGCGAGCTGAAATACGAGTCCATCTCTCCCTCATGTCTCATTTTCAACCTGCCGGGTCGGAAGGACAATGGTTGAGTGACAACCCTAGAGAATGAAGGTAAGAAATACTGCAGGTTTGTATAAACAAGGGCTTAGAAACGTAGATATGAAAGTGCTCTTACACCGAGCAAGGAGGCATACTAGAGCTGTAGGTCGATTTTAGCAGTAGCCTGCATTCATCATGCACTGGTGGCAGCACGATCTACGGCTCACTTCTGACAGTACGATCACAGCCAGCCTAACGGACAACGAGTTGCTTCCTTTACAGCACACGTCAAAGTGCATAGAAAGAGATTTAGTTCTCCCAGGGTGCTATACGAATGTCTTATTATCATTATTATTACTACTATTGCCATTATTATTATTACAATTATTCTTGCTGTGGGACCGAAATTTCAGACGAGATCGAAGACATAGGCAAACAGTACCTTTGGTTAAAAAGCTCGGGAAAGAGTAGGAAAGCACATTACATTTTCAGGTCGGACTGGCAGACGACATTTCCATTAGCTGGCCATTTCCCATGGCTGATCCCACTTACCACAGCCCAAATAACCGAGCGCCCTGGAAGCTCAAGCTTCTTGACACTGATGCTGCTCTGACCGCTGCAATTAATACATCGGGTGGGTGATACCACTTTTTGTTATACCTATTCATTCAGTACAATTCGTGTTGCACTCTATATACACAATGTTGGGTCCCACGTACACCTACTATTCACGTAGTTCGGCCGTCTATTCTCGGGTTTCCTCTTCTTTATATTTTCCTGAGCTTTCTAGCGGCTCAGAAAGCACCTCAGACACTGGGCTGACTTGAAAGTTATATGCAGAGGCAACAGGGAGATTAGGAAAAAAACATGGAAGCCTGGCTGAACTGGTTTTCCACATACATTTCAGAATGTGCGTTTAAGTATTCAAAGCCATCACTGCAATATGTCCTCACTCTATGTCACTCGAAGCCGCCAAGAAATTATAAGCACTTTGCTATTGTTCCTTACATCTTGCGAACCAAGGACGATTGGTGCACGGCAATGGCATTGGAGAAAAGCAACAATGCAATCGATGGGTAGGCCGTGATGGATGAGCCCTGAAGTGCAATAATATCCTTTGCTATCAGCAGCCGCGCCTTTCAAACTGCCTGCTGGGGGTGCATGCTCACGCATCACAGCCTTCTCGTGGTCATCCTAGGCAAGCTCTAGTGGATGCTTCGTGCAGATCGTTGCTATGTAATTACTGCTACATATCGATCACGTTTGCCTGTGCAATTAGCCTCCAGGCTCTCTCGCACTATCAGCTGACCGAATTGCCAACCGTGAGATGATCGCTGAAGCCTTGCTCGAGGGTGCTTAAAAATAGAACCACTGATCCACTCATTGAATATGTCGCTTCAAGTACATCAACTCGTCTTTCAAGCACGAAATGAGAATTTCAAATTTTTTAGACACCGAGTTTTCGAATGCACTAGTGCTTTGAGGACCTAATTCAGCACGCTCAGCCTTCGCCTCACGTCCGGGCTCACTCTATTTACGCCGCTCTACAGCATTGACCCGAAGCCCGTGACACGGAATAGCAGCTCTTTCGCTAACCTCCAAATAGAAATCTTAGGGTCATCGATGCAGTCTGGTGTAAACATCTCTCAAGATTACGCACCAAGCATATTCAACCAAATCGTGTCAGACAGCTGCTAATAGTTTATGCTGACCGGACACGTTTGCTAGGAACCAAAACGTTCTACCGGTCAGTGTTTCAGCATAGACAAAACATATATTCTTATTAAAAAAATGTGCTAAATGTTGTGCGTCGCTTTCATAACTTGCATTCAATAGATTCCGTTGTTAATGCAGTAAGACTAGTGGCACAGTACGAGTAATAGAAGCATACACCCTAACTGCAAAAACATGCCCAATAAAATAAATCAGTAAGCGTCATCATACAAAACGGCAGCTCGTAAGAATAAGAATAATACAAAATTTGATAAGAAATTTTTCTTGCGCCCTAAGAGAGCTAAATCTCTTTCTAGGTACTTAGCATACTTTATCGTGGAAAGGAAGACCAAACTCAAACATACTCTCTGACCATCCACTGTCTCATTGGGTAACTGATACTTTCTCGAGTAGGATATCCAAGGTGTTCGAGGCAAAATTTCATTTTTCAGTTACTCCCTAAGAGCTATTCCAAGTATTGACCAGGTTAGCTTATCCCATGGCAATCATTGAAACGGTTGATTCGGCAGACTTACTATCGGATGCCTTAACTTGGAGATGCCTACTGATCTCTCGCAGGCCTCCCACTCGTACTGGTACTCCTCACTCGGTGCTAACCTTCAGAGCAGCCACTGCGAAATTGGACTCGATGGAGGGAGGGCTGTCTCCCGCAAAATAGCGAGCCTCAATGGCTGTGGCAGAATCTCGAAATAAAGGGAAAAAAGTGTTCAAATTAAGGAAATGATATCGTCGACATGAAAGCATCGAACCTTTAACCTGCAGGACCATCGCTAAGACGAGCTGGTTAGACAGATACTTGGAGGAGGAACTTAAGGAACATTGCTTCTAAGGCTCTCGTGACTCAGCTTTACTTTTGACCTTTAGTTACTTGAGATCAAGTTTTGTGGCTTTAGTATGCCCCCTAAAAGCGATAAGTCTCTCAGTAAGCTATTGAACGATGGCGTCCACTTGGTAGTTGATAGTTTGTGTAGTTACAGACTGAGTTTAATAGGGCTAGCCGCAATGCTAGTCTTCCAATTGTCTGTCATGACAGCTAGCAGACGAAATTCGCACAACGCTAACTCTGGCCAGTCACAGGTGATCTAATGAAGGTCAGTGAATCGTGATAGACTTCGGTAGAAACTCGCAGTGATCCTTTTATATTATCCTTAATCAGTCCTTTTTCCTATCATTTTCCCATTTCCAAAAAAGAGCATAGGATAATCGTTCGCGTGTTTAGCTATTACCTCCATATTCAGATACGTGTTAATGGTAGAGGGGTCCCACCATTGCTCGTTTTAGCCGAAAAGCATGCTGGTCGGCAGATGGCCTACCTTACCTGCTATGGTCTTCTGCTGTCACATCGACTAAGATATGTTTTCTACTTAAAAGCAAACGTTAAAGCACAATACAAGGCTGCCACGACCAATGCAATGCTGCCTGTGGCTGAAACAAGATCGCCACGAGCCCTAAACTTAAGAGATGCCTGTCTCATTCTAACCAACCCTAGCAACTAATTCGTCTGCCGTCCACGAGAGGTGGCAAGTAGCCGCAGGGCAAAAGGTGCCAATGATCGATTCCGGTGGGTAAGTTACGCCGATCATAGAATTCAGTTAGGCGGGCCTGGAGGCAAAACATCACCTTTGGGAAGATCGCACGTCGACTGATAGATAGCCCCCCCCCCCGACAGCTCGATACGATTGCGGCTCGCGAGTTGGCAAACACGAAGGCAAACGAAGCGTGGTAATTAGTTTAGTAAATAAGTCCTGGCCGCCGACGGCTGATCCTCCGACGGCTGATGCAGAGTGTACCAAGAAGAGGCGTTTTACCGGCGACCGGCTCTCAGCGGCCTGCGGCCAGCGAGTACTGTTTATCTGTCCGGCGAGATCGGGCTAGGAATACACAGTTACAGCAGCCCACTAGCTACTTACTTACTACTGCTTACTCTCAGCTCTTGGCCGTGGGGCGAGAAGGTTTGATGCAATGGGCGACAACTCGCCGAGAAATAGATGCTGCCCAATGAGCAGTCCGTCTGGCACTCTTGGCTCTCTGCACGTGCTGAACGTACGTGAGAAGAGAAGATACGATGCAATGAGTCTGACGAAGTGGTACTAGCTACTTTACTTTCTACGTAGGTACGTACCACGTTGCTACTTACTACGTAGCTGCATACTAGCTACGGGCGTCACTTTCCTTAGCAGTCCGTCACTATTCCATGAGAGATGGGCAACCCTGCCCGGTGCCTCAGTATCGGTTCTGCCACGGCTTTGCGACCGTACTAAATAGCATGACTGCCACTGTACGTAGGTAGCAATGTGAACGCTCTATTGGCTCCTGTTCATTGATCCAAGCAACAGCTTTGACCTGGCCACGGCTGCAACTGGACAATCTATTGACCCAAACACTTCGAATAGTTTCACGTACACTACTCCAGCTATAAAGCAGCTCCCGGAAAGCAGGCGCCGGGACCACTAAGCGTCCAATAGTCGCTAGCTGTCTATGGTTTCAGCGAAAGGAACTCCAGGTGAGCTCGTGCTTTACTTAGCAGCCGGTCGAGCTCAGAGGGCAGAGAGAGAGAGAGAGAGAGAGAGAGGGAGAGAGAGAGAGAGAGAGAGAGAGAGAGAGAGAGAGAGAGAGAGAGAGAGAGAGAGAGAGAGAGAGAGAGAAGGAGGAGAGAGAGAGAGAGAGAGAGAGAGAGAGAGAGAGAGAGAGAGAGAGAGAGAGAGAGAGAGAGAGAGAGAGTAAGTAGGGAAAGAAAGATAGGAGAGAGCGTTGGGGAGAGAGAGAAAGGGAGGGAGGGAGAGAAAAAGGGAGAGAAATGGGGGAGAGAGAAGGAGAGAAAGAGAGAGGGTGAGAGGGAGGGAGAGACAGGGTGAGAGAGAGGGAAAGGGAGAGAGGGAGATAAAGAGGGAGAGAAATGGGGTGAGAGAGAGAAAGAGAAAGAGAGACGAGGAGAGATAGAGGAAGAGAGCGGGTGAGAGAAGAAGAGAGAGGGAGAGAGGGAGGGAGAGAGAGAAGGAGAGAGAGGGAGAGAGAGGGAAAGAGAGAGGGAGAGAGAGAAGGAGAGTGAGAAGGAGAGAGAGGGAGAGAAAGAGAGTGGGCGAGAGAGGGAGAGAGAGGGAGAGAGAGGGAGAGAGAGAGAGAGAGGGAGGGAAGGAGAGAGAGAGAGAGAGAGGGAGAAAAAGAGAGTGGGCGAGAGAGGGAGAGAGAGAGGGTGGGAGAGAGAGAGAGAGAGAGAGAGAGAGAGAGAGAGAGAGAGAGAGAGAGAGAGAGAGAGAGAGAGAGAGAGAGAGAGAGGAGAGAGACATATACGACATCTAGATAACACTTGATTTTAAGCAGAGAGGCGAGCAGGGCTAGATCAAAGCAGAAAGCAAAGGTAGCTCACCAGCGAGCTGTACTGTGCTGTATAGATATGCAAATATGTAGCAGCGTTTGCATTTCGTCATACTAACAAGAGACGTTATACCAGAACCCCACTACGGCGGTTGAAGGAGTTATACCGTAAGCCCGTCGACGTTTAGAGCAGCTATGCCGAGGCTTGACCTTGTAATCCCCAGTGAAGATTTTGATTAGATGAGAGCTATCGTCTATTGGCTGCTCGGGTAGCCAACGGGCTCATGTCGCCCTCAAACTGGACCGATTCACCTGGGGTGCATCTCGTGGCAAGGCCGCCGCGTCAACCTTTCTTTACTGGCTGCCTTTTCCAAGATTTCGATCAGACCACTTCGTTTAATTCGAGAAATTCGCCAGCGTAAGACAGCAGCTGGTGTTCCAAAGCGGGGAACTCACTCGCGAACTGACACTGACCCTACGCCCGATCCTTCTACTGCTGCCGACATTCTCGGGGAATGTAATCGGTTGCAGCTTTCTCTTGCCTGAGCTGGGCAGGACCAGTAAAACCCTTTAGTTGGCACCTCAATGGGCTAGACAGCGGCCTCCTACTCCACTCACAAGCCGAATACCCTGTAGGAACTAGACACAAGAAGCAGGCTCCATTTTTGCCAGCTGCTGAAGCGCATCGTCAGGCTCTTCGTCGTGGGCGGCCAGCAGCTATGCAGCCAGCTGCATAGCATCGTCGTCCTAAGACTCGGTATAAATACCTTCACCAACGGAATTGAAGAGAAACCACATTCGAGAATCCACAAATATCCTTAAAAGACAGCTAAGCTCTACTGGCGATTTCATTCAACGAGAGCAGTCTTCCGACGGGGGCTATAGAGCAAACAATCACTGCAGAACGGAGTCTGCAGGAAGGCCATCATATGTCGTGCGGGTTTACTGCGATGTCGCATCCTCTAGATTGGCATGGGAAATGGGCGGGTGGCCTTGCTCGAGCCCAAATTAAAATTCTCTGGATTAAACACGGCGTGAAAGAAGCAGAGGAGAGCTCGACAAAGATATTGCTCTGCTCGTATTACTTGAGCAATCAAGAAAAGTTTCTCTTTAGTGGTACCCCATCCGGAAAATTCAAAGGCATCAAGCCAACGAACCTCGAAGTTTTCAAGGTGATAGGAACTTCCCATCATCGGGAATCTGTGCACCGGGGTTTGTGGCAGAGCCAGGGCGTCACCCAGTACCAATATCAGTTACTGCTGCCGCCGCCGCTTGGGGGAGCATAGAAATGGCCACCGTCAGTGGGATATCCCGGTCTGACACTCCGTAAACAGCACGCAGCGGCAGCAGCAGCCATGGCAGCGATAGCAGCGATGGCAGCAGTAGTCATGGCAGCGATAGCAGCGATGGCAGCAGTAGTCATGGAGCGATGGCAGCGATGGCAGCAGCGATGGCAGCAGTAGTCATGGAGCGATGGCAGCGATGGCAGCAGCGATGGCAGCAGTAGTCATGGCAGCGATGGCAGCGATGTCAGCAGCGATGGCAGCGATGGCAGCCACTATCAGCTTCATTCCGAGTGAGACAATCGCATAGCCTATTTTTCACCACGGTCGCTTTCTCACCAGCCTCTTGATATTAAAATAGTTAATAGCTATGTTCTAAATCACCCAGATTACTACTACCAAGATATTCATTGTTCTCCCTTCCTGAATTACAATGCTAAGGAACAGTCGTGTGGCAATCGTTTGGCAACATACAAGCGGACGTCATGTGAGCCGTGATGGCACACTAGGTAAGGCGGGTGCTTTCACGACCTCGATCTTGAGGTCGTGGGTTCGATTCCTGCGGTGGGCGACTCTTTATCGCCACTGCAAGCAGCGGTGAAAGCCGTAAAGGCTCTTCTGTCGCTATACAAAAAGATGCTGTTTAATCAGCTAGGATTAATTTTATTTAATATTCAGCTCAGTTGGGCTCTAGACTTTGAGACAGGCAGGAATTACAGCCGTTTATCTCGGGTAAGCAGATCCAGACTCTAGAGCGAAAAGTGGATTTCCGTGAAGTAGGACTATTTATTTACTTATAATTGGATTATTTCATAGTTAAAACATTGAGAACTGTTTAATGACCCTCAAAATGTGGTTTTTAGCATTATTAGAGCACTACAAAACACCCCTTCTGTCACCATTACGAAGAAACGAAATTGTGCTAGGCGAGCCAATCGGTGGCCAGGATAGGAAGAGGATAGGATATAGGATAGCCAATCAGTGAACAGCATGCTCTGCTTGGCTTGGTTTCACCGAACCCGATTGTTTGGTTCGTGCACGATTTGGGAGTGTTCGAGCCGCAGCACCTGGCGTTGAAGGGTTTTCGGGGTGCTTAAATACATAGGAATACAGTCCATACGAATAGTACTTTTAATTTTAATTGTAATACAGAGGTGTATACTTGACTCAGACAACCCAGCACGGGCTGTATCATTTTCGCTATCTCTATCAACTTTTAATGAATATTTTTGAAAAACCGCAATAGAGTGAAGCCGCGAAGCGCGATGCAGCGAGGGACGACTATACTCGCTAGACGTCGGGTGAGCTAGTTCAGAGGTACTCTGGACACCTAACGAGAGTTTGCATACGAATCTAACTGTTTACCTATACCTCGTACAAACCTCAAATCTTTTGGAAACCGAACCTATAGTTCGTCAGCTCCCACAGCCTGGAACAACTCACTCCCGACTTCCATTACGGCATCCCATGACTTGACCACATCAAAACAGAAATTAAAAACGCACCTATTTATTCCAGCATTTCGTGGGTCCCTGTGGTTTGTCGTTTATGTGCTTACGCGTGCTGACACTGTGTATGCTGCCACTAACTATACTTGCATACTGACCCTGTGCATGCCACCCCTATGTTATTCTTGCTGTTTATTGAACATGCTACTACTAGCCATTCAATATTCTCCCTTTGCCGCAAATGCTAAGCGCCTAGAAAGGGATTGAGTTCCCTAAGGGTGCTTTATCGAGTGTGTTATTACTATTATCATACGAGCTGCTTTATCGAGTGTGTTATTATTATCATCATCATATGAGCGTGCTTTGATGCTGCCCCCACGACTCGTTAGAATTGAAACGAGGTTCGGGATTTAATCAGCATTCGTCGCCCTTAGGCTTGGACTAGGACGTTAAGAGCTCTGCATTTTTAGGCCTAGTTCTGCCCGGACGTGAAAGGCGCTACGCCCGGCTGGTCACGATGTCTTGGGGTAACTCCTAGCACCCCCCCCAGCCGCCGATGCCCTTCAGTCCAATAGGGTCGTCGGAAACACTGACCCGGGTATATTGTGTTATGCATATGAACTACAAGCAAAGAACGTCAATAAGATCGGCTGTAAGCTAGCCATAGTCTATCGGTTCTGACGCAGCTCATTACATCGTTCACTGCCACCTCTGGACTAGCTATTGTCAGCGCCAGTAGTACTAACGCGACCACTGAAAAGATGAGCTGCTCACAGTGAAATTCTGTCGTTCTTCCAGGAATCCTTCACTAAAGATGAGGCTCCAAATGAGGTCGCTGCATACTTTCCAACTGCCACTCACGTGTCAAATAAAAGTAGCGATTCCCAACGCGCTTTACATTGGGGGGGGGGGGTGGGCAGGTTGCACCATCTACCTGAAAATTCCTGCTTTGCAGTTTGACCGAGCGAGCGACCTCAGACTAGAGCTGAGCAGATGAATCGCGCTTGGCCACTTCCACCGGTGACCGAACTCGCTGGGGAGCCGAGCCGAGGGTGAGCGCCCAGCTATCTCAAAACGTTGGCGAGTTTCGGTGCGTTGAATCGAAGGCCAAGTGCCAGTCGAATCGGGGCTCCAGGTGCGAAGCGGCGGCGGCGGCGGCGGCGGCGGCGGCGGCGGCGGCGGCGGCGGCGGAGGCGCCCCCACAGTGTGTGTGGCATTCGTGACACAGATTCCCAGGAGTCCATTCGAACTCAATCGAACGTGCTTCATAGCCAAGCTCTGCTCTTGTCTCACCCCACCTATCACATCGCCTATGACCAGGGCTGCCGTTTTCGGCTGGACGCTTTCAAGTGCGAGCGACACCCACAGGGTGTCACCTGGTCGTCGCTGTCACCACCGCACCTGGCGCCCCCGCCTGGTAAGAGCTGGTGCAGACCGGCCGGTCGGCGCGGCCCGAGTGCTCGCTGGCAATAATGGAGCGCTAGCGAGACCTGTGGGCATCTTTGAAACACGGGAACGCCATATATGACAGAACGCTGATTATTGTGGTTAGTAAGTGCAAGCCCTGCCACATCCAGCACTCCAGCTGGTCCTGCAAAGCCTCCACTTTAACGGCAGCACGGCCCTTCAAGCTACTGGTTTCAGTCAGAGCCGCTCGCTTGTGCCGGAAGAGGGCAGCTGGTCCTGGTTTCTGGCATCTGGAAGCCGGGAAGCCACGGCATCTACTTCCCGGCACGCAGCGAGCGACCCCCCCAACAAAACTCAAAGACGGTCTTCGCGACGCTGCTTTGCTGAGGCCTCCCGGCGACTAGGCTTCTATTATGCTGGTACTCGGCATCGGCCGACTTAACGACGACAGGGCAGCTGGCGGCCCAGTCGCCAGACGAGGAGCTTCGCGGTCATGCAGCTACTGCCGATGGGCTGAGATGAGACGGAGAGCTAAAAGCCATGGTCTCCTTGGTAGCAAGAACAGCCGGGAGATCCGTGCTTGCTCAAGCCAGCTGCCAGGGCCTTGTAGGCGAAGCAATGCGGCAGACACTGTCGATCAAAGCCCACTATGCCGTCCCTAGCCCATAAGCGACGCTGATACCGTTGCGGTCCTGCTTAGGAGCGGTTGGGTGCTAGCGAGCAGCAGACCTCGGACGAGCCACCTGGGTCACGTGGTGCAACTGTCAGCAGATTTTCCAGCCCCAGCACTTGCGTGCTCGGAGGGAGCCGGGAAGGCTGGGAAGGGGCGCGAGGCCCAGCCCCCTTCCGGGTCCTGCTGTCGCCATATCGAAGCCTCCCCACCAGAGAATTACACCGCTGCTGCCCTGCTAGGGACGCGGATAGCCTCCCGGGCCCCGGCGAACTCGTACTGGGCCTCTTCTTGTCGATCGGCCAATTATCAGGGCTGAAGGTGAAGGGCTTCGGGTGGATGTCTCTCTCGCTGCCAGAACGAGCCGCTTCAATCCAACGGCGATGAGGCGAGAAGCGGTTTGCGAGACCTCTGTGGCCTGCGACCTCTGTCGTGTTTTACTGAGCCCAGGGTAGCTGCCGAGCCAGTCCTGGGACAAGTCCACTCTCTAGCTGTAGTAATTATGTAGACCCAGGCGAAGACGTCAAAGTTCTTCGTGGGAGTGTCACTTCCGGATGACTAATCGACAGCGACCGAGTGCTGTGGAAGCAGGTGCATTGGTTGAGGGCAGCGCGTTCCGACAGACGGAGCGGCGAAGCGCGCGGCCCTCGACTGCATCCGTCTCATTCTGAGCCACTTCTGAGCCTAGGCAGCCAATTGCTAGAATTCGAGGTAACGGCGACCGACGCCACTATCGGCCGACACCGGTCGGCCAGCCGGTACGTGCGGAGGTGCGGAATCCGCCTCTTTGTGGGAGCCGGCCTCTTTCGCCAAGTCATCATTCTTTCGTTTTTTTCTCATTTCGCTGGCAATATTTTTGGATCGAATCAGCGAAGCAGCCTTGTCAGGGAAGTGGACCACGTGACGCACGCTTGAGAGTGAAACAACTCGCCAACGGCTGGTACGAGCGAGGAGACGGGCTAGCAGACTGTTCAAGCCCAGAGCATTGGCCTGCCGCGAGCCTAAAGACCTACATCGCGCGGGCGATCAGAAAGGCAACCGGCCGCTAGAGCGCGCTAGCCAATCGGAAAGAGTTTCCCCCATCGACGCCTACGCAAGTCCCGACGTCACGCCTCGCCGATTAACGAACTCGGCCGCGAGTTCCGCGAGGTTCGAGGGATGTCGCCACGACACCAGAAAGGGGCGTCGGCAAAGCGGAGGTCGAGACCAGTCGAGCGGTTGGCGAACGTCCAGCCCTCGCGGCGGCTGCCCAGCCGCCGGCCGCATCGCCCGCTACTCTGCTCGGCAGATTACGCGGCGGCCGCGGTCGTATCCGCCGGCGGCGGCGTCGGGGATGGGGTGGCGGTGGCCGAGGCCAAGAGCCGCAAGCAAGCCTGCCGGGAGTCGCCGCCGTCGCATGCTTACTTTGATGTACTTTTCGCGTCCCGTGATCCTGCCGGGCGCCTCGCTCCGCGGCGGCGACGCGCACGCAGCGTCCGCCAGCGGCGGCCTCGCCGGCTTGCCGAGCGTCGCGGCCGCAGCCGCCGCTTCGTCGTCAGCGTCGCGCCCGTCGCCGCCGCGGCGGAGCCGCAGATCGTCGAAACGGCCGCCGACGTCGTCGTCGAAACGGCCGCCGACGTCGTCGTCGTCGCTCCGCTCGGCGGCGGCGACGCAGCAGCTCGCGTCGCCGCCGCCGCCGCCGGCGCTGGCGGCGCCACCCAGGTGGAGCGCGGCGCTGACCGAGCGCGAGTAAGTGGACTCGGTTGGACACTTGTAGATGTGGCCCGACGACGACGCCGCCGACTCGGCGGCGCGCTCGAAGGCGGCCTGCTGGCGCTTGAGCGCCTTCTCTTTGCGCATCTGGTCCTGGTAGAACTCGGCGAAGTTGTTGACGATGATCGGAATGGGCAGCGCGATGACGAGGACGCCGCACAGGCAGCACATGGCGCCGATCAGCTTGCCCGGCACCGTGCTCGGGTACATGTCGCCGTAGCCCACTGTCGTCATGGTGATGGCCGCCCACCAGAACGTGGCCGGTATGCTAGTGAACAGCGTGCGCTCCTCGTCCTTCTCGGCGAAGTAGGCGAGGCTGGAGAACAGCAGGACGGAGATGGCGAGGAACATGACGAGCAGGCCGAGCTCCTTGTAGCTGCGCTGCAGCGTGTAGCCGAGCGACTGCAGGCCCGTCGAGTGGCGCGCCAGCTTGAGCACGCGCAGGATTCGCAGGACGCGGAACACCTGCACGAGCTTGCGCACGTTGGCCAGCTGCTCGCTGCTGCGGCCGCCGCTGCTGTGCCGCTGAAGAGCGAGCGAGATGTAGTAGGGCGCGATGGCTAGCAGGTCGATGGCGTTGAGCACGCCCTTGAAGAAGCGCCTCTTGCTCGGCGACGCCCAGAGCCTCAGCGCGTACTCGAGCGTGAACCAGCCGATGCAGACTGCCTCGACCACCTCGAGGCTGCCGTTGTCCTCCATCTCCTTCGTCTCCTCGTTGTACACCTGCACCGTCGATAGCGTGTTGATCGTCAGCGACACGCTCGACAGCACGATGAAGAGGATCGACACGGCCACCACCGCCTGCAATCGGTCGCCGGTCGGCGCTCGCTGGCTGCTCTCGCGCCGCCGCCGCCGCCGCGCTACCGGCGTGACGGAGGCGCCGGAAAACAGTGCCTTTCGCCACCCAAATGCGAGCAGCAGCAGCAGCAGCAGCAGCCGCCGGTAGCCTAGTCTCGCTGCGCGGCGTCCCCCGGCGCCGCCGTCCGCCAGCCTCAGCCGCGGCGAGGGTGGGTGCGCGCGCGCGGGCCAGACCTTCGAGCGGCGAGCGTCGCAGAGCGACCGATCGCGTGGCCCGCTGGAGCCGCGCTCTCGGTCGCTCTGCAACAGCGGAAGCGGCTCCGCTGAGTCTCTGCAGCGGAAGCGTTGCGGCCGACGGACGCAACGCCGGATCGGATACTCAAAAAGTGCCGGGCCAGTGCGACACCTCGGAGCTTCTCGCCGGCTCGCAATCAGTGGAGAGCCACGCGGGACGAATGGCGGCCGCGCTCTCGTGCGCCGCTGGACAGCGGGGCAGCGAGGTTAGTCTTCGAGCCGCCTCCGCCGAGGCTCCACTCATCAAGTGTCCTCAGCGAAGGCGGCGGCTCGGGACCGCCGTGCGATCTCCGACCTTTGCCCCCACGCGGTGCTACTGCGATCGAGCGGGCTCGGCGACTTTTCAGAGCAGCGTTTCCGAGCGCCTCGCGTCATCTTCCGCTCACGCGACCCACAACGGCGTTGAGTTGGCTTAGAATAGGCGATGACGTAAGAATGGCTTGGAATAGGCCGGCGCCGCTGGGGTAACGCGAACTTTAGCGAGAGGCTCGTCGCTCTTCGCACGGAGCTAATTGACTCTCGTCAGGCGAGTTCGGGTTCGTCGCAGCGAAACGCAATCGTCGCAAACTGTGAAAGCGCGACGCTGGAAGGTTCCGGTAGGAGCCGCGCGCGCGGCGCAGCGAGAACGCGAATCAAACGTCCGCGCGCGCGTTCGGTCGAAATTCGAGCTCATAATTTCACCGAGTGTTCGGCATCGGCAGTGAAGCAACGCCACGGGCGGCGGCGGCGGCGGCGGCGGCGGCGGCGGCGGCGGCGGCGGCGGCGGCGGCGAGGTGCTCACGAATTGCACAGTCGTCAGGAGCCTGCCGCGATGATGCCCCGCGAGTAGTGCACGACCGGCGGCGGCGGTGAACGAGGCAGCGTCACGCGGACCCCTACCGGTCGCGCTCAGCGATCACAGGCCAGGCTAAGGATGGTCGGAGGCGGTATTATCGAGACAAATGAGACACACACACACACACACACACACACACACACACACACACACAGAGGCACACATTTGTATAAACACATATATGTGTGTGCTTGTGTACATATATACATAAACACACACGCAGATAAATAAACAAATACATTGATATATACATATATACGTGCATATATATATATATGTGTATATATATATATATACAACGCTGGCCCAAATAATGTCCGCACCAACAGTGTCCCGTTAATATTCGAGTTTCGCTGCGTGCATTCGCTATTAGCTAGAAAAACTAATTATGAAATACTAGTATAACGTTTTTTCTATCAAACGATATACAATATGATATGCTCATGAGCTTCATCCTCTGCTGTATCGTTGACGTTTTAATGGAGTGAAGTCGGAAATAAACTAGAGTAAACTAGTAAACTAGAGTTGCGTGTCCAGGTAAACATGACCAGCCTGCTACAGAAAATCGCACAGTAATGTTCGGGTGTCATTGCAAGCAGTCTGGATACCACGCGGCGAGGCCGTTTTGGGTTCAGAGGCCCTCAGCAGTAAGCGGCGCTCAACCGAAGATGCCCGGATTTTACAAGCTTTCGGAGTGCCCGAAGGGTACTCTCCTCGCCTTGAAAAAAACGAGGATTATTGTAATCGAACAATTGCAAAGAGTATCGGTATTAAAAAAGCGGCATTGAAGTACAATTTGAAGAAGCTAGAACAGGGCGGAAAGATGAATCGCCGGATCGGAAGCGGTAGGCATCGCTGCATGACGATATGCGGAGACCGGAAGATGAGGGCGGCGGCGGCGGCAATGCGAACAGGTTCACCAGTTCATTGAAAATTAAGATAGAAATGGAGCTCCCAAAGATTAATGTCAGTTAAGGAACGATAAGGAAGAGGCTCGACGACCAAGGTGTGTGGTCCAGAGTTGCTAAGAGGAAGACGCTACTCAGCGTTACGCACAAGCGAAGGAGGCGGAGCTTTCGCCCGTAAATAATGGTACGCGATCCCAGATGAGTGAAGTAAAGCTTCGCGGAGTTTAACCACGTTTCCACCTCACGGGTACTCGGCGAATGCGGAGACAAAACGAGGAACCACATCTCCAAAAAACTGTGAATTACGGTGGTGGCGGCGGCGGTTGTGTAACGGTGTAATGGGGCTGCTTGAGCCCTGCTGGCGTAGGGACCTTGCGCTGGATGTAGAGGATTCAGCTGAATGCAGAACGCTACTTGGACATTGTTGAGACATTTGGTATTTTTTCTTTTAGCATACATGGTTTAGAATGTATTTGGCCACAGGACGATGATACTAAGCAAACCGCAGACATTGTAAATAACTTCATTGACAACCCTATGCGTCAAGGCTGCGATCATTTCCACATTTTTCGAATGACCCAGTCAAAAACCAGACTTGAGCCCCATTTAACGTGTTTGGCAGAAGTTGGAGCTAAAAATTAGCGAACAGGTCATCCTTCCACTAAATTGCATTGAATTATTCGAACTTCTGTTGAAGGAATGGCAGAAAATTAAATCTGAAGCATGTGAGCTATTGTCGCGGTATATCCCAAGAAAGCTCGTCGCCTTTAAAAGAAGCGCGGAAAAGCAAAAAGCTGCAAACAGATTTTTATTTGACTGCAGCTTTGTGCACATAAAACTACTTTAACTATAGCCTGCTTCACTTTATTTCAACACTACCGGCTATCGCGATTTACCTTGTTCTATCTACCTACCGGAAGCTGAAGCGCAGAATGCGAAGATTTTTTGGGCTGGCACTGTATATATATATATATATATATATATATATATATATATATATATATATATATATATATATATATACACATATACATATATATATATACATATACACATATATATATATATACACATATACATATATATATATACATATATATATATATATATATATATATATATATATATATATATACATATAGAGAGAGATAGGGCTAGAGAGGTCAACTGAAAGACAAAGAAGGAAGTAACGGCAAAGAACTGACAGATTATTAGAAAGACTCCTTTTTTTCCTATTGCAAGCGTGTCAGCAAAGAGTATAAGATACATCGGATTTGCATAGCTGGACTTGAATCGAATCCAAACGCAGTAGCAGTCGGAGGACGTTGCTTAGCACTCAATCGCCGTTAGAACATTTGCGCCTACACTCAGGGCACTGCGGTCTGGTGGGTGTGCAAAGCGATCACTCAAACGTAGCTCAACGTCGTACTTTGAGGGCAATTGGTAGGCTTGCAGCCTCGGCGGCAGTCCATCGACGGAGCTCCGGGGCGACGCTATAGCCAGGGACTGCCGCCGCACTGCGGGATCGCACACCGCCGGACGGATCTCGTGGCAGGCACGCCTTTCATCGCCCAGTCCCATGCCAGGCGGCTTAACGACGTCGTGCGTTTTCAAGCTGCAGATCTGCACGCTAAATGCGCTCGCGGCACGAGAGCTGAAAAACCGACCGGGGCGAGCGACCCGACGTTGGGCCTAGGCCTCGGAGGAAACTGCTTGCCACAGGAACGGCGGCCGAGCGTTTACGCAGCAGCGAGTTTGCTCGAGCTGCGCACGCTGACTCATGCTCATGCTCGCGGCCAACGACGCGCCGCCGCCGCCGCCGCCTACTCTCTCGGGCCGATGGTGTGCCTGCGAAGCACCTGCACATGCCCGGGCATGCCCTGCATGCTGCTCTGCGAAGAGCGGGACCTCGCATGGAGCCACGTGGATTCGAGCGAGCTGCTCCGCATGCACGACGCTCGCGTCACGTGTCGCGAAGGGAAGTGAGAGCTTGCAGTGGATGCAGTGCTGCCCAGTTCGGAGCGTTACGATTGAGCACGCGCGTGCGATATGTGTCAGCAGCAGCAGCAGCCGTGGCCGCCGCCGCGCGGTGGTGCCAGCGTCGCTCGTGCAGAGCGCCGCGCGGCCCCGGCTATGGCTACGTTCTCACCTTATGCACCTGCACAGGGAAAGGTTCAAAAAGCGTCAGCGCCAAGCGGCCGCCAGCAGCCAGCGGACGCGTGCAGCAAAGTCAACAGCCACAACAAAGCCGATCGGATTCTTGCGGGAAGAAGCGAAATCACGCCGCACGCGTTGATGAGCTACCTGCTCGGGAGCACGCGCCGGCCGCGCACAGAAGCAGAAGCGTACGGCGCGCGCGCCGGGCGTAGGGTGGGTACGGCCTGGGCTGTTCGTTTTGCGTAGCTGTGTCTGAGCGCTGCCTTGACGCTGGCCCTCGCGGCCACCGCTCGCTCGCTCGCTCGCTCGCTCACTCACCCTCGCCGTCCTCGACGACTCGGGATTCTCGAGCAGGTCCCAGACGCGCTTCCGCAGGCTATTGTAGCATCCGGGGCCGAAGTGCTCAGGCTTGCTCTCGTGCAGGCAGCGCGCCTCCTTTCGTATCTCCTCGAGCACGAGCTCCTTGCGCTGGCCATACTTGCTCTGGCAGCACGGCTCCAGGTAGATCTCGTCGATGCCCCAGTACGACATCTCGTCGCCGAACGACAGCACGCAAATGTCGTCGACCAGGTGCAGCTTGCCGGTGCGATAGAAGTTCATCACCGACTCGAACGTCGCCGGATGGCGGTCGAAGAAGTACTCGCTCGTCGCCTCGTCGTAGTCGTCGCACAGCGAGCGCGCCTCGTCGGCGCTCGCGTAGCTCAGCTTGCCCAGGCGCGTGTTGGGTATTCGCTGCAGAGTCTTCCACAGCACCTCGTGCCGCTGGCCGCCCACGTTGATTATGGCGTGCCGCTTGCGCCAGCCGCTTCGCACGTCGCCTCCGCTGCCGCCGCCGCGCGGCATCAGGTCAGCGTGGGCGATGCAGCATCCTCCGGCCGCCACCGCGGACGCCCTATCTGAGGCCGAGCCGACGCCGCCGCCGGCGGCGGCATTCGGGGCGGCGCAAGTGGCGGCCGCCGTGTTGGACAGCATGTCGGCGAGACCCGCGTCCTTGCAGAGGTCGAGCGAGCTACATGCTAGCGCGGAAGGCGACGACGACGGCGGTGGCTCGGCGGCGGCGGCGGCGACGACGACCCTCCGTCGGTCGCCGCCGTCCTCGTCGAAAGCGGCGAAGGTGGCTACGCTGGCGGCCGACGGCGTCGACCTCAGCGAGCGGGCGCCCGGCAGTGACGGCAGCCGGCGGCAGGCGAATCGCAAGTGGCAGTGCCTCTCGTCGTCCGCCGCCGATGCAGCGCCGCCGACGCCCCCACTGCTGCTGGCTTGGCGAGGCTGCAGGGGCGGAGCTGCGCTTATCGATCGGCCGCCGCCGCCGCCGCAGCCGTACCTTTTTATTGCAGGCAGAAGCAGAAGAAGAAGACGTTGACGCTACCGACGATGACAGAAGAAGCAGCAGCAGCAGCGACTCGTGCATACAGCAAAATGCGCTGAACGCCCATGCGCCGCCGGCGGCGGCGGCGGTGACTGCCGACGCAAGCGGATGGGCTGAGCTGGGCAGCGCTGCGGTGGCGACGGGCGGGTGCTGCGAGTGCGTGGCTGTAGGCGGAGGGGCGGGGGTCGCGAGGACGCCTCTTCGCCGCCGGGCAGCCCTAGCAGGCGCGCCGCCGGCACGACTCGCGGCCAAGGCAAAGCGGCACCGCACACGATTGAGTTCAGCGACGCAACGTCGAGGCGGACTCGTCGATGCGTGAGACTCGCCGAGGGCAGCAGCAGCAGCAGCGGCGGTGGAAGCAGCGGCGGCGGAAGCAGCGGCGGCGGAAGCGGTCGTCATCGCCGCCGCCGCCGCCGCCGCCGCCCCGTGGAGGCATCGAAACAAACCGACCGCGTCTGGCGACTGATCACTCCCCCCTCCAACGCTCCCTCTCCCTCTATACCCCCTCTAACGCTCCCCTAAACCTTGCTGTCAGTGGCGGCGGCGGCGGCGGCGGCGGCGGCGGCGGCGGCGGCGGCGGCGGCGGAGGGGCCGCCGCTTTCGGCTAGCGAGCGCCGGACGCTGGCTAGCGCACGTACTTCTACAGCGGACATGAGCAGTCCAGGCTGGGCGCGCCGGCTCGGGCCGTAGTGCGGCGCCGGTGAGTAGCAGGCATCGCTGCGGCTGTCGGCGGCGTACGGGCGGACAATATGCGGCGCGCGCGCACGCAGGCGCGGGCGCTGGTCCGGGTACAGCGGGCGGCTCGGTTGAGCCGCGCGGGGCTCCTCACCTCTTGGCAAGCTCTTCCGGCTACATTCACGCGCGAGATTCCCGAGTGATCCTTTTTGCAGCGATGCGAAGGCCGGGTTACTTTAGCCGTCGGCCGCTGTCTGGCGGAGCGGGCCGACCGCGGCGCCACCGACGGCCGCGGCCGCCTGCGCGGAGGCTGCCGCCGGGCGCGGATCGCTTTGAAGGGCGCCGCGCGCGGGAGAGCGCAACCCCTGCGAATCTCGTTCGCCGCTCGGTTCCTCCCCCCTCACCCCGCCGCCGCCGGCTTGACCCTTGCATAGCGTCTGCAGCATTTAACGGCCTCGGCATGCGGCCGACGGCGCGCGAGAGCATCACGCAGGCCGGGCGCCGCAATAATGGCCGCGAAGGCGGTTGCGGAGATTCACAGCGGCAGCGGCAGCGGCGGCGGCTGCTTCCGCCGCCGCCGCTCCGACGTCGATCTCTCTCGTGCCGGCCGGCCGTGCCGACGCGCTGCGACGCGCTGAGGAGGGCATTAAATAAGATGATTCGATCGATTTCGCTCCGCTCTTCAATCGCAGCGGGCTTCTATTGCTGCCGGCGCATCCGCGACACGGCGCGCTCTGCATAATGAGGTGCCGATAATTGCGCCCAGCCTCAGCCTGGCTGCAGCGGCGGCGGTCGCCCGGCGCCGCGTCGCTCGCCGCCCTGGCCGCTCGGCGAGTCCGCGGCGCCTGGCGAGGAGCCGGCGCGGCGGACTCGCGCCGAGCCGAGCGCAGCAGCGGCGCCCCGCCGGCGAAGCGCCGCTCTACTCACTCGTACGGCAGGCCGAGGCCGGCGGCACTCTGGTAGCTGCCGCTCGCATTCGCGGTGTGCATCGCTAGCGTGCTTCGCCCGCCGCCGCCGGCGACGACGACGCCCTCGTCTGCGGTAGCGGTCGGCACTCGCAGCCCGGCGAGTGCGGCGAATGTAATGGCGGCCCGGAAGCTCAGCGCTAGCTTCTGGTTGCTACAGTCAATCGGAACGATCCGCGCGGTCCGCAATTAAGCGCGTTACTACTCGACCAATGGCTTGATCGCGCCGGTGCGTTTGTGAAGCCGACGCCCGTCGCCGGGCTTGCTCGGCGACGCCACCTGTTTGCCGCCCGCTCGCGTCGTAGGCTCATAAATAAGTAATAACCCGCGAGCCACCCTAGGAAGTCCGAGATCTGGGGCGGCGGCGTCGGCGGCGTCGGGCGCTCGAGACGAATAAGCCAGAAGCCAAATGCGGGCCAAACCGTGAAGTCCCAATGAGCGGGCGCCTTCCGCCAGCTTGGCTCGGCGATCGCCGATTCGCTGGACAGAGGCGATAGTGGTTGACGGTGGGCGGCGGACGAGGGCGGTAGTTCCGCGAAGCCACGCGGTCCGCAGCGCCGCTTGAGCGACGCGCTCGCCGTTAAATCCTCTGGACATTATCGCTACGTAGACGGACGCCGTTGCCGTGCCACGTGACCCCGTGCGGACGCCTGCGACTCGGCGCGGGCGAGCGAACGGGGGAGGGGAGCGGTGGCGTCGGCGGCTGCGCATAACCGCTGCCGGAGAGCCAGCAGCGGCAGGACTGGCGCGCGGTGAGTGGCCTAAACTGCTCTAGAGGGACGGCGGTGTAAGCGGTGGCGGCGGCATCGACTGCCACCACCGGCGGCGATTGCTGCGGCAGCTACCGGTGGTAGCTGCCGCTTGTGCTGCTGCTGCTGCTGCTGCTCTCTCTCTCTCTCTCTCTCTCTCTCTCTATCTTTCAGGTGTTGTGGCATGCACGTGCTTACCTAGGGCTTCGCCAAGATGAACGTTTCCGATATTAACGGCAGCCTACCTCTCAATCGTCGTCGGGCTCTGCGGCGTTACACGGATAAGCTGCCTTTATCCGGCGAACAAGAGTTGCTAACAGGAAATATTTGTTGCTCCATCGATTTTCGCCACTCGCACTTCCGCTAGCCACGAGCCCTCCGACGCCGCCTGCCCAGCAGCCGCCGCCGCCGCCGCCGGCGAGCAGCCGCTCCGCCGCTGACGACGACGGCGGAGCGGCTGCAGAGCGGGCGCGAGCGCTCTCGCGCTCGCTCTGCAGATCGATGCTCCGCGATGCTATTTCCGGGAGCCACGCGAGATCAGTCCGAGCCTCGGCCGCATCGGAGGCCGAGCCTGACGACGCGGTTACAGCCGCTGGCTCAGCGATTCGGCGGCGGCTTCCTCGGAGCCGCCGCCGCCGGGAGGCGGCCGCCACCTACCAGCGGCTCCCGACAGCTCGCAGACGCGGGCGCGGGAGAGTGCGCGCGAGCAGAGCCGAGCTACTCGAGATCCTCGCGTAGCTCGACTACAGTGCACACTAGCTACCGCCCCGCTGCCCCGCGTACGCGCGCGCTCTTTCACGCAGCAGCTCGCTCGCGTGAACCCCTGCGCGAGCGCTTGCGAGAGCGCTCGCTCGGGCATGCTAACGCGAAACAGTGCGCCCGCAACGCGCGCGCGCCGTGCTCGAGCGCGCGCCCACGCAGCCGCCGTCGCGCGCGCGTAAGCAGCTGTGCGTCTATCCGGTGCCAGCGTTTCGCGTATAGCGCGCGCGCGTCCTCGGGTACGGCTTGCTCGGCGCGAGACGCTCGGCCTCGTCCGCTGGAGTTTTTCCCGTGCAGACTCGGCTGTACATTTCAAGGAGATCTTGCCATCAGCCGGAAGCGAGCGCAGGACGTCAAGTTTAACATGGGCGACGCCACGGTATGGGAGCCCCTAGATAGTCGGTCTCTATAGAAATTAAAGCTGCTCAGAAGGGTCTTGGCCAACCCCGTAATCGATAGGATCGTGGGACTGGCGTGGACAGACACGGCCCGTAATGGCATACGAGGCGAATTACGTCGCAGTGGTGCACACCGGCTGCATTTTGTCAGCCAGTGTTCGGAGTGGGCTTTGCTTGCACGACAGCGTTCTGCTGATCCGGAAGCTGTGCGACGCTGGTGCCGTCGTGGCGCGGGCGCTAGCGTCAGCATCTCAGGCTGCTCTACTAACGAATGTTGCGGCAGCGCCTCTGGCAGCGAGGGGGATAGAGCTGTGGCCACGGCTGTGGCGACGGCGGAACCGGCAGAACTGACGACTACGGTAAGGATGGAAACGTCTCAGTATGATAAGTGTTACCCGCATTTACGGCCAGCCATAAGCCATCGCGATCCACAGGGAAGCCAACGCCGGGAAACGATTAGCAAACCCGCATACAAGAAAACTCGTTCACATGCGGTATATGAGGGCTCATGGATAACAACCGGTAGTGGAAATGTGACCATTCGCCCTCTTGCGCCCTCAGTCGCTGGTAGGATTTCCGAAATGCTCCGCCATTGTCTTACAGCCGAGTCTACCAGGCTGTCGGCTTTGCGTAATTGTTTCTGTTTAAATGATTAAAACTTAGAGTGACAGTCAAATTCCAGTCACTAAAATTCAGGAACAGCTAATAATCTCAAGCGCCGTCATAAGCGGAACACTTTCACGTGCACACGTTTTACTGGAACGATGGTTTTAATTGTTTCTTTGGGAGCTGCCAAGAGCCGTAAATTGTTTGGTCGCATGATCTCACTTGCCCAAGTCCGTCTGGTGCTGCAGAAAATTGGCCCTATTAAGGAATAAGTAACCGCCACTGAGAGGTGACAACATTGTTCGCTTTCTCAGTCTGGTACGCTTCGTTCAGGAATTTATATTAGGCTGCGCTCCCAGCTCAGAGTGCTTTACGGCTAGCCGAAGGATGTTAAGCGGACGGGCGAGTGCTCAACTACTGCCTTCGAGCAGCTCCGGAATATATCGGCTGATGACGTCACGATGCAGTCTGTGGAAGTCCCACGTTACTGATCTGTGGCTGCACGATCGATGCATCGATCGTCGATCTTGTCTTGCTTTGCGCCAGGGAAAAATGAACATGAAAAATGCCGAAAACCTACTGCGTTCGGCAGTAGAAAGCTCAGTAACCGGGAGCCCAATTAGTTAGCGACCGAATTCGACTTAGCTGACAGTGATAGAAGCTGCAAAGGTATGTACATATGTATCTACTTCAGTCAAATACTATCCATGTCACTGAGCAGTAGGCACTCGGTGGGTGCATGTCAAATCGGTACAAATCGGCGAAACCTTTATCCACCTTTGGCGATGGGCGAAGAGATCAACGAGTTCGTACAAACCGTGCACGGTATTGCAATGCGAAGCAGCCTGCCCATGCTTGCAGCCGATGCTTTTGTCTGTCACCTTGAATACTACTACAAAGCTCCTCTGTTCGATGCTGAGCTTTTTCTCTGGAAGAACTTTGAGTGACATTCGATCTAGACCAGCATCTAAGTGAGCTGTGTGTGCAGCGGAGGGAAGAGAGTGAGAGCGAGAGCGAGAGCTAGAGCGAGCGAGAGAGAGAGAGAGAGAGAGAGAGAGAGAGAGAGAGAGAGAGAGAGAGAGAGAGAGAGAGAGAGAGAGAGAGAGAGAGAGTCGCGACGGCCGACCGGAAGTACCGTCATTTCATAGCAGGAGCTCTAGCTGAAGCCACAGCCGGGTTACTGGCCTAGGACTCATAGACCTACGAGTCATCCTTCCTGTATCGCTGCAACGCTCGCTGCCGAAGCTAATCAGCATCAGCATCCGCGCACGTGTCGTTCAGATGAGCAATGAGCAGCATTCCGAGAACGCGTAGAGAGAACGAGAACACGAGAGAGAAAGTTCTCAGCTTGCCATCCACGTGCACCACTCAGCGAATTTCTCAGTCTATCGGAATCTTTCGCATTTGCTCAGGTAGACCAGGAGCAGAGATCGCCCACGCCTTCTTGAAACTTATTTTTTCGATGGTCATCTACAGATGAGGTAATACTAATAATAATAATAAGGTATGCTGATTTACTGGTCCCATTTTGTTTTATCTCGCAAAAAAGAGCCTCCAATGCTATCAGCACCGCATGCAGTGGTCAATAAGGGATCAACCGCTTCAGGTCTCGAACCCACGACCTGGGTCGTGAAGAGTTAGACCTTACCCCTGGGCTACGACAGATCGGCAGTACTTCAGCTAGTAAACTATAAATGTGCCCCTGAATTACAAAGGGACAGGGGTGGCACAGAAGCATGCATGCAACATTCGGTCCTGGCTCACGGAGTGCCAAACTGCCTCTGTAGCGACCTGGGTGCAAAGAAGTAGTCCGGTTCAGCGACGTGCGCAGGCATCTAGACTTGCACGCTGTCTGTGCCAGTCTTTTGCACACAGACTGCACTGGTGGTTTAGAGCGACATGTCTGATCTCTATATCTCTTGAGATAGCTTTTAAAAGAAGGCCCGTTGGACTGTACCAGCCTTTAGTTTAAGGGACATGAAACCAATCCAGCTTGACGATGATGCATCATCAAGCAGCGTAGTATATAATGTGCGACTGGATTATGCTTCCACTTCCGGTGGAAGTGTAGAGCAACCTTTCGATCAATTAAACTCAGCACGCGCATCAGCACAATAAAGCTGTCAACCATATTTCCCTCAAGTATGGTTAGACGGTATGTCTTCAAAACCAGGCGACAAAAAGGACTGAATTCGTGCAATATTGCAACCCTATTAGCAACCGTTTCCCATCAAACGGAAGTCAAATGCATTTCATTTCCTATCAAGGATTTTGGTCGCGGAGCCCTAGCGATTCTTGATAAAATTGTGTACCATTAGAAGGAACAAAATAACGACTCTAATACACCCGAATCTGAATGGGAAGATATGAGACTAGCAGCTGATGAGCAATGACCCAATCACTCTTAGATCTTGGTATGAATAAACACTTCGCAGAACAAAGCAAGTTGGGGAGCAATGAGACAAAAAGCTTGTGTAGCCGATTGCATGACCAAATATAGTATCCGATGACAGGTTCAAGTAATTGCTCCTGGCGCTAATAACCATGACCTTTAGTACTATGGTCAGTTACCGATGCAGGATGATTGAATATAACCCGTAAGCTCGTGCACGTTAGGTGCATCAGCAGAGCCGACGGCTGCTCTTACAACGACAGCAACAGCTACTACAGCGGTGGGACTGGCAGCATCGACAGAACGCTAATCGGCTAGAATTACTGACCGGGATGTTGCAATTGTTGGACCATGTTACAGCAGCGACCGTGATTTTACAAGCAGCTTTAGGGATCGCCTCCTTAGGTATCGTGGCTGTAAACACCGTAGGCTCGAGTCTGAGGTTGCTGAATACATAAATGTTTTTGTATCTGCTTACATTGACCTTTGACTTGTTGATGCAAACTTTCCCGTGATTATTTGCTTTATTCAGTGTTATTACAGTCAAGAAAATGTTGATATTTTCTGAGTGCCTTACATACCGGTCCCAGGGTACGCCTCAGAATTTCCGCTATTATGAACTATCTTCTCTTTTCCGCGAAGAAACTACGACATGAGAAAAGGCCTCTAAATTTCCTTCACATGTGAATGGCAATATGGAATAATTATAATGATAACCTATCATTAGATTCTGTTTTCTTTTTATTTAGAGGCTTTATTTATGCTAACCTAAAAAAGTGAGAAAATGCTTAACAATCTCATATAGCGTTTGAAGGCAGGCCTGAGGGGGCTTTGACATGGCTGATGAGCCCGCTCAATTAACCATTTATCTTGCAGCTTTTTCGTAATGCATTCAAATCTTAGCATGATGAGAAATGAACAAATATTTCAAGATAGTGTTTATCCTATTTACTGTAAAAATATATTAAAAATAAATCACCGTTTATTCGTTCTCAGAGTATTCTTTAATAGTTGCGAAGTGATCACCTTTACGTTAGAATAAACGCATCGTGATCATTTTTCTGCGGCACATTGCTATCAAAACTGGGTGCGTTTTCAGTTTTTTTTATTACAATAAAATTTATATTTGTTTTCATGAAGTAAATTTTTCCATTCTCGGTCATGTTCGCACGTGCTCTCTTCCAACTAGTTGGCGATGGCTAGCTACTAAGCTATGTCGTAAGAGACGCACATCACAATTTATATAGGTTGATACATATCAGCCAAGCGATTCTCGTTATAACCAAAGGCATGAATTTACAATGTAGCTCAAAAGCAGTGCGGTGTTGTGCATGCACCACCCATCATTAAGAGCATCAGCAACCTTTCTTAACCACTTATTTACGAATACACAGTGACACAACGTCAGAACATTTGTACGAACTTTCTTTCGCAGCGCCCAAAGAGGTAAGTGAGAGCACGTGCCTCTGGCCATAAAGCAGCCTAACTTGTCGGCGTACCTAGATATGATGAAGTTCATGAGACCGAGAGCCCAGCACATTTTGTCACACCCCTCAGTTACCAGGTGGATGCTGCTGACAATCTCGTTGAAGTTGCTGTCAACTCTCAGCATGATATGCTGTCGCAGCAAGTTGGACTTGTGAACATAACTATCGCGCATTCTGCGTAGGAAGCGATGCAAATTACGTAACTCGTTTCATTGCGTAATTTGATTAGCAATCCGCTCTTAATTTAACTCATGATATTTCCACATGTTATCCACTGATTTTGCATGACCGAGTCAGGAGAGAGTCCTCACAGAGAAGCCTCTACTTAGTGCAGATTGTTATTCATACATTAGATAGAGTACGTGGAATGACTGTTGTACAGAGATTTTTCTTGTGGGACTTAATTTAGAAAGCAGAATCACTGCATCCAATTTAAGGTCCTATATAATGTCGACACTAGTCCACGAGGCCGGTTCAAGTCTTGGCAGACGCTCACCGCTTCGCGGATGCACCGGCCTTGCACAGTATTTCGATGCCGGTAGAGCTTCGTCCTGGTGCTCAGAAGCAAGCCATCGCGTGCGAACTCCAGTGGGGATCAGCAGCAGCCAGAGGCTGAGTGCTTTAGCCGTATGCGACATACGCCGGTCCAGGTTTAAATGCTGTAAAATGGGCAGACATGTTTCCAGATCTTCTAATGCTGTTCCATCAGCAGACGGTTCATAATGCTATCGAGACAATAGAGGAATGACTCATGCCAGAGATTGCCCCGATCAAATGCGCCATTAATGTGCAGTGTAGTGCATTGCTGTCTTGTTGAGACATCGTTTCGATAGATGTCTGAACGTCAGGATGCTCTACCAAGAAACTGTTTAGTACTTTTGCGGTTTGACATCAGTGACATCAGGACACAGCGAATTTCTGGTTGGGTAGTTATCGACGTTAAATGAAGGTGACCAGAATGATAACCATGAAAGTAAAGTAAAATTCAAAATATAATTCATTTGCATAGCCCCATAAGAAAAACCAACCTGTAATCAAGCGCATAGCACATGCCACGGGGCTATAGCCCACGACCTCAGTCACCAAATACAACTAACTTGATCGTGGTGGGGGCGCACTTTAAGCACTGAGCCAAACTAGCGTGGCAAGAGTTCAACTGCATTAACCAAAATATCCAATTATGTATTACTCACTTTAAATATGAATCATCCACAGCTATCTCTGTCGTTTTGCTGAGCTTCAACGAGGTCACTAGCACGGCTGGTGCGTGGTTGTCAGACGTAGTAGCTAGGCTTAGCCTACTAGACGTCCAAAGGCGCTCAGTTGCCAGTCAAGGTGAGGTCTAAAGTCAAGGTGAGGTCTAAAGCAAGCTAGGGCGTCACAGGTGAACATGTCGGCATAAATGTCTGGGCAGCTGGTTATATCTGGGACAAAAAAACTAAAAACAAGTGAGCGGCGACCGTTAAGCTCACTTGCCTCACGCAGCAGCCGCTTCAGACTCTTACCGAAGCCGTCGCCTCCAGTCGCCTTGACCGAGCGCACATCGGATGATCGCAGGATTGACGAAACCGTGCTCACAGATTGATGCAACCGTGCTCGCAGATTGATGCAACCAGCAGAGATACGCTCATGAGCCTTGCCCTGGGCACCGTTGCATCGAATCGGCGTTTTTAAGGGTCCAGCATTCCGCAGCCAAGCTTCGCCGTTCTGTGGCGATGTGGCTTGCTTCAGAGAGTGGCTTCCTAAGTCGAGCCAGGCTGCCCAAAGCTGAATAGGTTCGAAAGAGAGGCGAGGGTCATATTTAAATACAAAATAAATACCAGCTGATTTAATAGCCTTTTTTGTATAGCAACTGAATAGTCTTTGCGGCTATCACCACCGCTTGCAGTGGCGATAAACAATCACCCACCGCAGGATTAGAACCCACGACCTCGGCACCTGAGGTCGTGAAAAGCAACCGCCTTACCTAGTGTACCATCACGGCTCTCTGAGGTAACGACGGCAGCCAACCGAGGAGTGCATAGGTGCAGTCTGGCGTGTACGCGGAGAGGCAGCATGTACTCAGCGTGTGGGTCTGAGTTTGATCTTGACCTTCACGGTCTTATTTACAATCCAGACTTCGTTGTTGTTGCTTTACCTAAAGCCCTCCACTAAACTGCTCAATTCAATGTCGTATGACTTCAGGTAATAGCGATGAATCACCAAGATGCGCCATTGGGGCTGTATACATTATCTGCATAGGTTGTTAAGCGTCCGTTTTGCTGTCATCAGTCGAGGAGCACTGCTGAGAGCAGCCATAGCATAGTAGCAGACTCGTGACTTCAATAGGCTTGGTAACGCAATTTCTTGTGAATACAGCTTTATTTTCACGATGGCTCAAACCTTAAATTAGCCTGCCTAAATAAGTTCACCTCTTCGTAAGCGGCAGAGCTGTAGAACACATGAGCGACCTTAAAACTTCTGCAGCTTACCGAAATGGCGTTACGATTACTGACTAACGACTTCACATCCGGACGCAGAATGGAACAAAACGCATGACCGCTGCGTGCTACACAAATTTCTAGATTATACCGCACATGTCAAGATGAATAAAAATCAGAGCACGCCCTAACCATCCAGACTCCACGTCTAGGCGCGGCCATTGCTTATGGTGCCACATTGTACCATCGCCATGGCTGGCCACGTGGGTCAGAGTAAGAACTTTCCATTTTACACGCTGATAGCAGGAAGTCATCGAAGCTACTTTAGCAAAGGATGCGCGCTGGTTTGGCCGAGTGGTTAAGGTGCTCGCCCCGACCAAGGTCTGACTAAGGTCGTGGGCTCGAGCCCCGTTGCATATGTGAAGCGCCTGAATAGAGATCAAGTTCTCTTAGGGTGCTAAACAGATGAATTATATATATATATATATATATATATATATATATATATATATATATATATATATATATATATATATATATATATATATATATATATATATATATATATGATCTTGACTGAATTTCTTGGATTTAGTAATCAACCTTGCTTACTGCCGTATTCCCTAGGTCTGGACAAAATCGAACTTGATGATTAGCAGTGGAATTTTCCTCTGAACATAGCTTGGTTTACTTCATTTACACTTAATTACCAGCTTGCAGCCAAGACCACAAACGACTACGTGTCCACTCTGGCATTGCATTTCAAATGTAATGATGCTACTTGGCTTCAAACTCTTTTGCTACCGTTATATGTGACGTTATCTTTTCATTTTAAGTTGTAACTTATATAAAATCATTACCCGAGATTGCTTGCAATTCTAAGCATAATGCAGCGTAGAATAAAAATATAAACATGTGAGAATATCGAGCTCAAGGCTAAAAAACGATGCTGCTCGTTGTGGAGGATGAGCATTTACACATTTTAGTACCAATTGCTGTGAAAGTAAATGTGAATTACGTAAGCTTCTTCAAAATGCCCCGCTTTTTATCGCAGCATTCACAATGAAAGGGACTTTTGGACAGTGTGGAAATAATTTTTATCACATTTTTCCCGGATGGTTGCAAAGTAGGTTACATTCTTCTGGCTTCTTGAGTAGACGTTCCGGGAGATGCTCGCAGCAAACTCGTACAATTTTAGGGAAAATCTTCCACCGATCTCCCTCTGATCTCCCGCCGATCTCCCGCCACCGATCTTCTGCCGATCTAGCACCGATCGCCCGCCGATCTCCCGCCGATCTACCACTGATCTACCGCCGATCTATCGCCGATCTCGGGCCGATCTCCCGCCGATCTATCACTGATCTACCGCAACCGATCTCTCGCCGATCTATCGCCGATCTCCCGCCGATCTACCACTGATCTACCACGGATCTACCGCCGATCTATCGCCGATCTCCCGCCGATCTCCCGCCGATCTACCACTGATCTACCGCAACCGATCTCTCGCCGATCTCCCGCCGATCTCCGGCCGATCTACCACTGATCTACCGCCGATCTATCGCCGATCTCCCGCCAATCTTCCGCCGATCTACCGCTGATCTACCGCCGATCTCCTGCCGCAGATCGCGCACGGTGCCGAGCTTTCCGCGCTTACGCTTCCGCGAAGGCGCCCAGTCCCCGCGAAGGTGCCCAGTCCCCGCGCAGGCGCCCGCCCGCCCGCCGCTACTCCTATCGACTCGCTTCATTCCGGCTGGCAAAGAATTCGACAAAATACGACGAGTGCATGCGCGAGCTAAACCGCGAGAATGATCGTGGACGTCGGTCGCCCAGGCTCGCCAGGGTCTGAAAACCGAGATCAAATGCGTGTCTACGTGTGTGCGCGCACGCGTACGCAACGCTTGCTTTGGCAGAATTGGTTGCATGTCCCGGGCGAAATGCCTCCGAGGGCTCACACAACTCCACCCAGACGCTCCTGCAAGCTAACTTGAATGACTCATTGACACAATTCCAGTTAGACGTCCAACGAGCGGAAGTAAATCGCTCCTTGACACAATTCCAGCCAGCCGCTGCTGTAAGCTGAATTAGATAGCTGATTGAGATTTCATATGGGCAACGAAGCCAACCCTATTATACAAGCCTAGCGTCTCCCTGACTTTATGCGAAATCAACTGCATAAGCTCTTGCGTTAGCATGCGGTTCTGGAGAGGCTGGACCACCAGGCGATTACACTGCGTTTAATTAAGTCACGTTTGCTTAAGTTAGCGGCCAAGATAATCTTGACCGCTGCCCACTACCCAAGGGCGGTGCGATTTGGAATGTCGCCTGGGAGCCACATTTATTTAGCACAGCGTCTCGCTAATCATCGGAGAAATAAGTGACAATAATAACCAATGAAAATGTGTTGAGTGCCATCATGGAACTTAATCTCTTTCTAGGCACTTTACATTCCCTGTAAAAGAAACATGGTCAAGTGGTTAGTGGCAGCCTGCACAATTTCAACAAACATAATATGGTTAGTGGGAGCATGCACAATTTAAACATACACATCTGGTTAATGGTCGCAGATTAAAATTCACGGTGTCAGGACACATGAGCACATACAGAAAACTCGCACGGACCCACCAAATGCTGTGAGATACAGGTGCGTCTACTTCTTAAATAACGTCAAGTCAGGGGATGCCGTGGCGTCAGTTGGGAATGCATTCCAGGCTCTGGGAGCGTACGAAGTGAAGGCACGGTCTCCAGAGGATTTCAGGTTCGTTCAAGGCACAGCTGTTTTGACCCAGTGGTCAAGGTTCGTGGGCTCGAGCCCCGAGGCATGTGTGAAGCGTCCGAGTAGAGATTCAGTTCTTCTAGAGCTTTATACAAATGATTATATTTACTTATGTTAATCGCTATACGATTTGAGTTGGAAAAGCGGAAAGTGCAACGCCTTGCACGTTGGGGTGTGTTTAAGATAGGTAGGCTGGAGCCAAAGAATGAAATGGCCTAAAAGTAAGTGGCGTACATTTTTAATTGATACGCTACTTGATGGGAAGCCAGTGCAGGTCGGCGAGAAATGGTGTGATGTGACAACTGAAAAGCTTACGACTGACAAGCCCAGTTGTAGCTTTATGCACCAACTGCAAGTACCTAATTTCACTGGCCAGTAGACTAGCAATACAGGTAGCTACTGCGCGAGCTGGCGTGCCTAGATTATGAAAACTTCTTAAAACATTACGAGTATTCCCTAAGTTACAATTGGCAGAACCGACAGTCACAACCCGTAGCTTAGAGTGCACGGAACAGCATTTGAAACGATAGCTAGTTGGTATCGGATCAGCTATCAGACCGTGCCATGCATGCTAAGCCCCGGATTTTTGAGAGATATTTTCACCGACTGATTTATTGAGGTCTTTTTTTCGTAATACTTATCGCTGCCGCACTGCTGTGCCCTGCGTTGCTGTTTGGATTCAAGCAGCTTCGATGACTCATTATGTAGCGCCTTGCTGGCCTTGGCTTAATTTTAGCGCGAACAAGAGCTGGTCGGCGGCGGGCAAGAACTCCTTTGTCCTGGAGCAGTGAACCAGAGAGGAGCGCCAGTGCGGTGAGAGAGCAAGAGCTTTAGAGCAAGCCAGGAGGCTCTGGGACCAGCGGTGGCAATCCGGCCTTTAGAATATGTCGGATACCCGCGGGAGCTTCTGATTGATGTTGGCTGGCCTGTCAACCTGGGCCATAACTCGGTCCTAAAAGAACCGTCTGGAACCTATTCGGCATTTAAGCTGGACAGGGTGCCCTTCCAGTGGCCTAGTGGCAGTATCAAATCCTTACCGTAGTGGGCCAAGGTGTCGGGCCCAATACCACTAAGCTCTTGCCCCATTGTCTCAGCTAGGTATTTAAGAGTCGAGCGACGCTCGCTCTGGGTCTTTTGTTCGGCTCCTCTCTTCGGCTTCGCTTCAATGCCGTCGGACTCGTTTCTCTGAAAGTGAGGGAGGAGGGCGGGCTGTTCGCCGGCGATTGACGGGACAGGACGAGACAGTGCTAGAAGGATTCGGTGGACTCCACCGAATACGGTCGTATCGCGCCCGAGCTAGCATTTGCGTTTCTTTTGCGATGTGTGCGTGCGCGCTCGCACGTGGTTTTGGCATAGGAATTTGCCGGTGCGAGCTAGACGTAGTTGGTGTGGTGTGAGATACTCCGTTGGTTCGGGGTCCTTTGTCTATTTGGGCCGTTCCCCTAGAGACGCAGGGAGCCTAAGTGTGGAGACGTGTTTCCTCCGCAAGAGTGCTTGAGGTGGCGTGTGTGAGGTATTCCTGCCGTTAAGGTGGAGGCGGAGCCCCAGTTCTACAGCCAGGGTCTAGGCTCCGGTTCGGGCTACTCGTTCTATTTGGGTCGTTCCCCACAATAGACGCAGGTAGCCTAAGTGCGGGGGACGTATTCCCTCCGCAAGAATGCTTGTGCAGTTGAGAGCGTGTGAGGAGTGTGGAGATAAAAACTGAGCTAGACGCGCAGCGACTTTGTGCGCCGCTTGCGAATAAAGCTCAGTAAAATCCCCCCAATTTGCGTGTCTCCCTTTCCAATTCACGCCGCGGACTCACGACCCCCTTTAGTAACGATAAGTAGGTCAGCGCTAGAAACGCTCGTTTCTAGGCGGCCTGCTTATTGCGCGTAGACGCGCACCGAACGGCGTTGGGTGCTAGGTTACGCCGCCAGGTAAGCGGCCGGGGAAGCCTATTCCGCCGAGCCTTCGGCGTTTCAATTAGCTGCGCTTGCACGAGCTAGTTAGCACCGGCATTCGGTCGAGTTTCTCTGAAGCGTAGCAGCCGGGACCACTGGTCGTATGTTATGCGACAGACGCGAGTTTGTAGCCACTAATGAGCTAATATAAATTTTGCCATGAGATAACTGCTAACGCAAGCTTATGGTTTTCACGTCGAAAACCTCATCTCACTCGCAAGACAGCAGTATCGGAAGTCACCGAGTTAAGTGGTTGTGGTATTTGCTGCACGCCACACCATTTAGATGCCTTATAGTACCCGTGGTTTCTGCGCCGGTCAGTACCGACGAGAAGTCAGAGGTCGACTGAGAGCATTGAGAGCCGGTCGTGATGCTGCCGCTGCCGCTGCCGCCGCTGCTGCTGCTGCCGCTGCTAAGATCTCTCTGCATGGAATGCAACGAGCTGCAAGCCTGGAAAAACGATACGGAATTCCGCCGTCGCGCGTGCACGCGGTGAAGTATCCTGGCGGAGCCTGAACGGATCCTCAGCGGGGGAGGGGGGAGGGGGCGACCCTCCTCCCCCCTCCCCCCCAGTAGCGACTCGGCCACGGTGGCTTACGCTTGATCGCTAGCTTCCGTCCCGATCTGCCAGTGCTCAAGCTCTGCAATCTCAGGTGGGCAATCCCAGGTGTTCCTATTTTTACGACGATGTCTCAGGGCTCTGTAGAGACGGCATAGCAGTACATGGCAGACGTGGCTGACTGACTCCGTAGAAGCATACAGCTGCCCCCCCGAAATTATAAGAAAATTATTAGAAAGTAATTATAAGAATAATTATAAGAAAGCCAGGGCGACTGGCTATCCTGTGACCATCGCACCAGCTCATGCTTTCCGTTGCTACTCCTGACTTTCGTTTAGACGCTCTTAATAAACAATAACTAGAAATATATTATTGGAGAATTTCTCATTGCGTCTTAAGACAATCAAGTCTTTTTCTAAAGGTTAGCTGATTCAACAGTCTCATTCATATAGGGGCAGAAGAGCTTAGGCGACTATCACTACCACTTGAAGTGTGCAATAGGCACTTTTAAGACAATGTAAAGGAAACGTGTCAACTGCTTAGTAATTATAAAAGACACAATTTTAGTATGCTTAAACTTTAAATATATTTGAGAAATTTCACGCGGATAGAGCAAACTTTGTGAAGAGAACACGGATTTCAAGCTTCTTCGGAGGCGAACAGAATTATCAGTTCTTCACGAACAGAACTAGCGGATTAGCGTAGGTGTAGCGTTGGAAGTCTTGACGGGAAAGTGTTACAGATCGACAAGCCTGAGCAAGAGAATGTAACTGGGCGTTAAAGGGGGAGTTAGTTAGGAGCTTGAAATTGATGCCCTACTTATTGAGAAGCCAGTGGCAGGGCACTGCAGGAGCAAAGTGCAAAGTGCAAAGTGGCAGTTGGGATGCTCACGACAGACAGGCACAAATGCTGTCCGAATTTTGCACCTGTGAAGAACACGAGCAGATGCTCATGGGAGTGAGTTTGACAATTACCTCGGTTGGGGGTGAAACACTAAGTTTTCGGTGATGTATAGTCTGTCTCGCACGGATAGCTATGGTTTAGTGCTGTAATTGCATGTATAGTCTGTCTTGCACGGATAGCTATGGTTTAGTGCTGTAATTGCATGTAGACTGATAAGCAGAGGCTCATTGAACGAAAGATAAGTGAAGCGAAGGTGGGTGCCTTAATATTCAAGTGAAATCGCGTGACACGCCTTGATTAGTGCCCGGCAGGTGGCGCACTCTCCTTTCATTTTGTACTTATTGAAGTGATTGCCAGCAGTGCTTGCAAAAGCTTTCAAGTGGCATAAATATATTGGCATAATTACTTTCTTTTAACAAGACTGGAGATGAAACAATGTATTTTTGAAGCTAGCTGCTGAAGGAAGCTCAAAAAGATATTTCCATTTCGGTAATCGTAAGGATTAATCGGACCGGGTAAGTATAATCTCTTTAAGAGCTCGGCGTTCCTTCTTACCATGAAATAATATAAGCATCGTTCCATTTGCCCTGGTTCTCTTGGACTAACCTGAAAAAGGTTGTGGTACGCGGCTTGCTGACCGAGATGATTCTCGAGATGGGCTATTTCTGGAAAAATTAAGTATGGCCCCCTCCTTGGCTTAGTCATCGATCTGTCTAAGTAATCTATCAATAAATAGGTTAAGATAAGTTACTGATCTGCATCTTTGTTTATAGGGTGGCAGAAGGGCACTTAACGGCATTCAGTTTTAGGTGGTGAACTGCAGAAAATGCACCGGCATATATGCTTTGAGTATAGCGTCAACAATTTCATATGACATCCAGATATACTATGACGTGAGGACATTTAAAAAGAAGCCCACATGTGCCTCACTGAATTTGCTCGGTTATCGCGATTTCCCTTTATGTGCTCGTGCATGCTGTAATTGGACTCGTTGTGACTACCCAATCGACTCACTTCTTTCCAGCATATGCTAAGTGCCGAGAAATAAATTTAAATAAATTCTGAAACTATGATGAAATTAGAAATAAATTCGTTTACACTTCTCATTCCAATTCCCTGTACTTTGTAAAGAAATTTCCCTAACTAATCTTACATGACTGGACAATGTTTGACAAGTTTTCATAAAAAAAAGATACACCACCGTCTATCAATTAAAGGCAAAGTTTTCGTCAAGCCCATTAGCTGAGATCTACCAAATTCAGAATCAAATTCTAATACTATTTAAAAGGTATTGTGGTAGTGGGCCATATTCAGAAGGTCATCCAAAGGCATATCTTTTAACTTCAAATATGAGCGAGCCCCCCCCCTCCCGGCATGCAGAATACGGGTCAAAGTCAGAGTCTGAGAAAAAAGTTTTTTTAACCCACACGCGGACTGTCGAGCTTCAAAAGATCATAAGCTTACTTAAAGGCAATTGGCTGCAACTCAGCGATCAAATGTTGGCCCCCCCTGCATGTTTTCTTTATTCAAACCTTAGTGACGATTTTGACAGTCTAATAAAAATGCTTGTGTAAACGTTCGCCTTGCTGCTCAGAGTGAACCCTCATTCTGTCCTTGAATTCACTAAGATGAGCATCGATGATATAGAATTATGTAGAAATCCCCGAAACACTGCGATGAAGATGTCGCTGATAGTGAGTTTCCCGTAGAATTAATTGCAATCAACGATATTCTATCTAAAGATTTTCTTATAAAAACACCGGCTTTGACCTTTGAATCAGACAGCTTAGAGAAGAAGCGTCAAGTTTACTCAAAGGCTGCCTAGTGCTTGTCTAAAGCTGTAAAGAATTGTTTCATAAAGCCCAATTTGATCGTCCAGTAGCCTGGCGGTAGCGCTGTCAGCTTCCTTGGGCCCACTTCTGGCTCCCACTTGACATTATTATGCCACACAGACCAGTTGGTATCTGTGGTGTGCGCATTACAGACCCTGTTGTCTCAAAGGCAAAAGTTGGCCGGGAAACTTGGTAAAAACGTCTTAGAGACCCATCCGGAGCGACACCATTTTTAAAGATCCGACGACCTCTCAGCCGAACCTGACAGTACTGCAAGGTCTTGGTGCAAGATCTGCAATCCTCTTTAAGCACGCTCGGAGTACTTTAACGCTCCTCTATTGATATATTAAAAAGCGTGTCATCGCTCCCTCTAAATAAGAGTACGAACATGACAAATGACAGTAGCAATACGAGATCAATATGGCTGACCGTTTTTTGCTGTGAGAACCTCTGATTTGGTCTCGTCGTATCAGCGAGCATACAACTCCTCTGACCGATCACTCCCGTATACTCTCCGGGTGCGAGGCTTCTCAAAAGCCGAGCTGGTTTAGTCTAGCGGTTAAGGTGCTCGCCCCGACCGAGGTCGTGGGCTCGAGCCCCGAGGCATATGTGAAGCCCCTGAATAGAGATTAGGTTCTCTTGGGGCGCTATATGAATGAATTATATATATGTATTATATATAAGATGTAGCCTTTGATCGAGACTGACCAGCAGAAATGTTTTGTTGACATATGGCAGGATTAATTACAGGGGGTAACGGTTGTAGCCTTTGTGTTCGTTCAGTTGTCGAATCGTGAAGTGCTTGAGTGTGAGCTTATATAAGTCATATTCTGACGTGCCTAATTCATAGCCTGAAGCATAGGTAACAGCTGAACCAAGGATTTCGGCAATGACGGGTTACAACCTATTAAATCTCTAACCGCGTCTACCAGATGGTTTACTAAGGTCGCTTGCAGCCCCTGTCCCCACACTCACTCAGAGCAATGGCCCTCTCTTCGACGTCTTTCCACCACCTGCAATCATATGGCGTTTTCTAGCGTTCTAGCGACAGACTACTACTGGCGCGACATTCTGACTCGAAGCGACGTAAATATGCCGACTTCAGAAATTATGCCTTTCCTCGAAATTTATGCTAATTTTAGTCTATAAGTTTTCAGGAAAAAATCCACTCGGATTTCAGCAGCTGCATTTCAGGATTATGAAATGAGGGCTGGTGAGTATTTTTGCGGAGAGGTTTGATACACTTAAGTTCTTAGAAAGAGAATTTTAAATCCTTAGCCAGTACAGGCATGCATTATATCTCTATTTCCCTCATTTACACGCGAACATACACACACACATATGTATATTTACAATGGCACGACTTCGTGGCCTTCGTCCTTCTTCTAAGTGAGGACTGGTTGTCACTTGCCCAATGCCTAATCAAGGATCACGAGCGAAGGCACCGCCGCACTCGTCCTGAGCCTCCGCCACCTCAACCGAACGGCCCTAAATCCAGCGGACCATGGCCATGGGACGCAAGGTGTGCCTCGCATCTGCAACGCCTATACCCATCCAACCACACCAAGGCCATCCGCGAAATCCTGCTACCAGCGCCAACGCACTTCGCCGGTGACTTAGCAGCCTGCCGCTCTTTCTGGGAGGCTGAGTCGCAGGCCCGACCTGTTGACAATGACTGTCTCTACTTGCCCGGACCATTCATTTTCACCCGGCTCAGATATCCAACCTGATGTCTCCGCTGTCGAAGAACAACGTCGCCGCCCGCCTTCGCAGAGCCCGCAACACGTCTCCGGGAGCTGACCATCTGCAATATCGCCACTTACGCCTCGTCGACCCGGGTTGACGCTCATTGTGTGCATCCTGAACGACTGCCTCCACTTTGGGAACGTCCCTTCCTTGTGGAAAACACGTTTCACTATCCTTATCCACAAGAAGGGCTACCCATGCATGCCCGGTTACTTCTGTCCCATCACGCTCTTGCCCACTCTTTACAAGCTGCTCTCGGGCAGCCTGGCCACTAGGCTGTGCAAGTTCGCTGGTGGCCGTGGGGTGCTGTCACCACAGCAAAAAGGGCTTTGTTCAGGGTGTGGAGGACTGTCTAGAGCAGTCCTTGTTTGTGAAGAGCGCCTTTGACGAGGCGAGAGATCAGCAGGGCGCTGGCGTTGTGTACTCGGCATTTCTCGACCTTGGGAATGCCTTCGCCAACATTCCACACGTCACTCTTCTCAGTGTGGTTCAGCACGTCGGAATGGAGGAGAGATTCTGCCGGTTTGTTGAGCGCCTGCATATCGGCTCGCTCCTGGAGCTTCAGGGGCGCGACGAGACGTTGGTAGCATTTCCTACGACTGCCGGCATCCGGCAGGGCGACCCTCTATCACCAATGCAATTCAATCTGGCGATGGAACCGGTTTCTAGACTTGCTGCTACCATGCACGAGATCTGTTTTCAGCTTGGCGGAACCTCCCTGTCGGTCAGTGCCTTGGCAGATGACCTTGACCTGTTTTCAGGAACGTCTTCTGGTCTTCAGGCCCTCGTGTCTGCAGTTGAACAGGCTGCATCGATGCTGGGCGTGCAGTTCCTGCCAGCGAAGTGCTGTGTCGTCGCCCGAAAGGGTGCGAAGGCCATTCCCAGCACGACAGGCAGATCCCCGAGCTGCCGGAGACTGAGTCCGTGGCCTCGACCTTGGAGCCCCACGGTGTCTAGGGCTGAAATAGAGCAGGCCTTCTCTTCCATTGCAAGGGACATTAACTTACTTCAGGCCAGCCTTCTCGCCCCTTGGCAAAAGTTTGACGCCTTGCTGAATTTCCTCCTGCCACGGCTTGACTACCTTTGTCGGGCGTTGCTTGTGCCTGAGGCCGCTCTGCAACCAGCCGTAAAGGCTCTGATAGAGCTATGCTATGTCACTTCGCGTGAGGTCTGCCGAGCTTTGCATCTGTGTATTTCCCGTTTGCACCTCGCTCTGCGGGCAGGTTTGGCTTGATCCTCTTTGGGACGAACGCCTTCACCCTACGAGCTGCAAAAGCCTGTCACATGCTATGCTCATCCGATGGGTGCGTCCGTTAAGTCGCCCGTCACAGACTCGACCGGGCAGTCTCCAGCCTGGATGGAACTCCATCGTCTGATGAGGTGAGTTCGTGATACCTGAGCCCAGCAGCCTTCGGCCCTAGTAACAGGGTTGGGCCGATTTCACTATGGTCGTACGCGCTTAAGTGCCTCAAGCGGCTCTCCTGTCGCCTCTCGCAGACTGGCACTGAAGTGCTGGCTGTGTCCACCGAACCTGACGGCACCGAGCACTGGATCGTGCCAGGAGTGGTCATCACGAAGCTTCGAGAGTTCGCCAGGCTCGTGGAAGGCCCTGCTTGGGTGGCCCAGCCTGCACAGGGCAGGTTCGGCCGCTGACTGGCCAACGACAGATTCGCCATCCACCGTCACTTCTTGACCACGGCTCTTGGCCGGTCGTTCCGGGCGTGCTACCAGTGGCTACTGCCAAAGGTCGGGCATACCCTGAAACGGTTACCAGCTGCTGACTATGCCGCATGGAGGCGGAGACCGCTTGCCACGTACTGAGCCACTGCCGGCCGATGATGACAATTACGACCCGACACAGCCTGGTTCTGGGCCGCCTAATCGGAGCTCTTCCAGCCACAGCACCCAGCTAGACGTCAGCAGGCCGCGCCCTCCCACTTGCCGGTGGTCTGGCTCTCAAGCAGGACCTGGTCATTGACAACGGCACTGATTTAGTAATTGCGGATGTGCCGGTGCCATTCGACAGCAGTGAGGATGCTGTGATTGTGGCGGCCTGGAACAAGAACGATAAATATGCAGTCATTGCTCTGTCTTTCCTGACCGCTGGCTACCAGTCGGCAGCGGTGAGGCCTTTAGTGGTCGAGGCTCTCGGCCGCTGGTGGCCAGACAAGGAAACTTGCCTGACCGAACTCGGCATCCCACGCTCGGAGGGGACTGCTTTGAGGCGGAATAGCGTCTCCGACGCTATAACCGGCTCGGAAGCCGTGTAGTCCCTGTTCCTGAACCGGGAGGCCCGGGTAGCACGCTCGACCCTTTCAGGACAGGGCACCGCCAGCTAATGTTTATATACTAGTTAAAAATCTTTTTCTTGATAATTAATATATATATATATGTGTAAATCATATCGTGTATATCATTTATGTATATCATATCATCTCTCAGAAAATCGCCATCGGTTGACACTCGTCTCACATTCTCGATTGTGGTAATTATCCCCAGTGTTAAAAAATTTGGTCCTTGTTTCAGTGTGGGGGCTATTATCTAATAGTATTCAAAATGTCCTTAGTAAATGCTAAAGTTTCACAGGAAATCTTCTCCGAGTTGGAAGGCCAGTGTGATAAATTTTCATTGTGATGCGAACTCACTAGGTGTGAGTGGAATGTCCCACAATCGAACGTGAATTTTAAGGCACTAACAGATATTAGGCGCAAGTGACCTTGTAGGGTACGTGAATAAATGAACCTAAAAGTGACCTAAAAAAGACGACTGTCTGATGCACTCTGAACTGCAACATTTATGTGCGAGTTAAATTTCTTAAGATGCGTCTGAAGCAGAGGACTTTAGTGCCTTATTGCGTTTTTAACATCACAAAGTGTCACAAGAGGGTATTTACTCAGGATCCATAGCAGCCATCTGTAGCTTGTCTCGTTGCATGTAACTATATTGATTAAAATAATTCTGATTCATGTCTTTTGATCAGGGCGGTAGTAAAGCACGTACAGATCGAAGTAATGGGTGATGAAGAGATGAATTGGCTGCTTGCTCTGCCAAATGAGACAGTGGGAAAATCTTCAGCTAAATTTATGTGAATTTAGGAGCAGTAGTTAATCAAACTTAAAAAAAATTGCATACCTGTGCTATGGAATTAATTAAATTTCAAAAGACTGCTTACCCATAATAATTAGGACCTATGAATTGCAGCTGCTGAGCACCTCATTGCATAGTGGCTACCCCACAGGCTATCTTACTGACAGAAGAGATAAGATTTGTAAGGCGATACCTGGAATAAATTTGATAAGCCGCAGTCTAAACCACTTAAACAGCAGTGCATGGAGATGTAATCATATTTTTTGTGTGCCCAGTAACTGTATTATAGTTTCGAGATTGATTCGGGTATTTATCGAGATAGAACTGAAAATACAAGTGCTTGGCCGTTTACGACATTTAAGTGAAGGGCTGATGAAGTAAACGTCTTAAAAACCTTAAGATTCAAAATTCGCATTAAAGCCTAGCTCGATGTGAAAGCCGTCGGAAAATGACGACAAGCCGGCAGCCACTACAGCCAGGAGGAAAGTGTTTGAAGATACATTGCATCAATTAAAGCTCGCGCTTAACGAGTTATCGAAGGCTAGGGCCGACGCCTACGACACTCACGGTCAGCTGTGCTAGGTTTCTTATATTATCCCACCAAGGATCGCATTAATTAATTTAAGATGGGCAGTGAAACTGATGGTACATCTGCCAGATTATGACTGCTTCAAGATTATTCGTGGGTTTTGCATTGCCATGATTGAGAATCAGTCCTGTCAAAATCTATGGTTAGGTGGCAATAAAGCCAAATAATGTGGCAGTAGGTCAGTTGTGCTTTGGGCTTCGAAGAGAGATGCATGCCATGAGTGGCACTGTGCAATCGCGCCTCTACATATATATAATGGAGCCGTATTCATTAACGACATGAGGCTGTTGTATTAAGATATGGATTCTCTTTATTGCTGCAGCGTCCTTCAATAATCGACATACACAAGTTAGGCTTTCACTTCTAAGCAGATGACACTCAGTTGCATCTTTGCTTTGGTCGTCGTAGCCCTCCAGCACATCGAATTCTTTCAAATCCCCCCACTGCATGTATTGATAAAATCTGCACATGGATGTCAGAAAACTGTCTTAAATTAAATGATGATAAAACCAACTTTCTAGTTATGGGTAAACCAAGTGTGATTTGGAAATTGGTAAGGTTAACGCTCACAATCTGCTCTGCCAGCATATCTACTCTTGAATCTGCACGAAATATATTCATCATGTTCCAAAGAGACCTCACATTAGACGACCTCCTCAGCTCCACAGTCAAGTCTGCGTATTTCAGCTACATAACATTGCTAAAATGTGGACTCGTTGTGACACGAATACCAGATCTAAATTAGTCCATGCATTTGTGATATCGAGCCTTGACTTCTGTAATGCAGTGCTTGCTGGTCTACCGGCAATCTGTGCAATCAGGCGCTTACAGCTAGTGCAAAACTCTGCAGCTAAGCAGATCTGTCGTGAGCGTTGCAGTTGCCACATCTCACCACTTCTCACGGACCTGCACTAGGTCCCAGTCAAGCAACGCATCGACTTAAAAGTTTTGTCATTCACTTCTGGCTCCCTTCATTCTTTTGCACCAGCCTAGCTATCACACCTGCACCTCCCAACAGGCTAAGCAAAGTACCACCAGATTTTCGGAATCTAACTGTTTACCTATACATCGTACAAACCTCAAATCCTTTGAAGACCGTGCCTTTAGTTCGTATGCTCCCAAAGCCTGGAACTCACTCTTGACTTTCGCCAGGACATTTCTTGACTTGACCACATTTGAAAAAAACTAAAACTGAACATATTTATCCATGCATTTAGAGGGTCCCCGTGATTCTTTCTTTACGTGCTTATGCATGCTGACACTGCGCATGAAGCCACTAACCATACATGGATGCTGACCCTGTGCATGTCACCCATATCCATGTTATTATTATTGTTTATTGAGCATGCTACCACTAGCCATTCGATCGTGCTTCCTTTTCAGCAAATTTAAAACACCAAGAAAGGGATTAAGTTCTCTGAGGGCAATGTAGCAAATGTATGTATTGTTGTTCTTGGTGATCGATAATATAAAAAGCTGCCGGAAGATGGAGCAAAACAAGCAGAGAGACTCTATCTAGGTCTGAATTTCTAAGCAGGTTGTTAAGCACCCTTATCAATCGCAACTCTGTGGAGTGATTAGCTCTAAAACTAGACTGGAACTTAATATTAAGGCTTAAAGTTTCAACATATGAGTTCAGCTGGTCATCCACGGTGCAATCCAGTGTTTGTGATAGGAATGGTGGAAGGGAGTATGAGCGGAAGTTGCTCAAGTTCTCTTGTTCTAGTGTCATTTTCTTGAGTAGTGGCCTGACAACAGCATTTTTTAAATGTGCTTGGACATGACCTGGGGCTAATGACATTTTTAAGATGTTAGTTATGCATGGCAGCAGCAGATCAATGCGTTGTCGGAGCAGGGCAGCGGGAATAGGGTCAAGAGGACTAATTGTCTTCTTTGATTGGAATATGAAATTCAGTACAAGGTCACTGGTGACCTTGAATGTAGACATTAAGGTGCTGCATTGAATTGAGCGACATGATTTCTCGGGCGGGGGTGCTGCCATTTGAGGGATGGACTCCTTGATCTTTTGCAACAACGAAGCTGGAGAAGCGATCAGCTAGATCATTACAAGAACCTCTAGGTAAGGAGCAAAACCGGGAGCGGTTACGGAGACGGCTGATCGTCGACATCAGCATTTTTTGATTGTGCATCTGTGATTCAGCAATTTTTTGTATGGTAGCCAGACTCGAACTTTGCTAGGATCGATTGGTAAGATCTTCGTTAGGCCTCATATGCCTGTCGGTGAACAGTCAGTCCTAATATTTTTTAATATTTTTTCATGCTTGCCGTTAGTAGACCTAGCTACTTTAATGTCTGTCGGAACCATTGGCCATCTGGGTGAGGGCGCACAGTGTACCTATTCATTGGTGCAAACTCTTCGAGAATTTCAGCTAGTGTGATGTTGTGGCAATTTACCAATGATGAGAGTTCAGCTAGTGTCATGTTGTAGCTATCTACCAATGATCACTGATCGGATGGGGGGATTGAGCAGTGGAGGCGAAGCAGATGTTCTCGCACGGACAGCATCGATGTCAAGGGTCTCGTGGTTTCGCGATTTACAGGTAATTTTAGATAAGGAGGAGAGCACACATTGTAGACTGAATGATATCTACATATGGTCTGATAAGCAGAATTTGTTAATAATTGGTGATGAAAAAGTGCAGTTGTAGGAGAAAATTTGGTTGAGTGTGCAATCCTTGATGTAATTAGGATGCACGTGAGCCGCAAGGGACAAAAAGTCAGTCAGTACACACATTTAGTGATGAAGACGTCAGATAAGTTACCAAAATGAATTTTGAAATAACTCATAATGTGAAAAGATTGATTTGTTGCACACAGGACTGAAATGATATAATAATAATAATAATACATTTGATAAAGGACCCTCAGAGAACTCACCCTCTTTCTGGGGACTTTACATTTGCTGCAAAGGAAGCACGATCGAATGATTGGTGTTAGCGTGCTCAATAAACAGCAAGGATACTATGGTTAGGGATGACATGCACAGGATCGGCATGCAAGCATGGTTGGTGGCAGCATGCACAGTTTCGGCACGCGTAAGCACATAGAGGAAGTATAACAGAAACCTACTAAATGCTGTGGTAAAAAGGTTGACTTTTTCATTTTTTTAAATATGGTCAAGTTAGGAGATGTCGTGACATAAGCCGGGAATGACATTCAGGCTTTGGGAGCATACACACTAAAGGCAGGGTCTCCAAAGGATTTGAGATTTGTACAAGGTGGAGGTAAACAAATAGATTCCACTTTTGGAGGAATCTGAGATAAAGGAGGACTCGGTATCTGGTGAGCTATAGACACCTGCCACCATCGGCAGGTTGTTATCGGGTGAAATCAAGACAATAGACTCGCAAGGCTGTGACTCAACCTTCAGTTTTGATTTATCTAGGAGTGTGAAAGAAGGAGAAGTCAGTCGGGGTTACGTCTTTAATTTTCGGGCAGTTTACTGTTTTGGCCAAGTTTTAGTCAAGGCCAGCATGTCGAGGCCTTTTTTTTAGAAGTAAAGTCGCTTTTTAATAGGGATTGATTGGACATTGAGTGAGGATTCCAAAGACAAGCGTAATTTTGGCCACCGGAGTTATAGCAGGCCTTTTGACCAATAAGTAGAGAGATTCGCATTAGCGCTTGAGGAAGAACGCGCTGAGCTGTTCGAGACAATGCTAGGAATACCAAACGAGCGGGTTCTCAGCTAGCGGCTCCGACCCCCACGTCGGCTCACACGGGTGCTTTTCTTTTGTTAATGCGTAATTCACGGATCTTAGCAATAGCAATAACTTCTAGGAACGCATTTGAACTTCGGTGATAAAGCGATAACAGGTAAGCACGTTCATAACTAATATGCAGGTTACTAGCCGCCAGCGTATCAAACGCCGCCGCCGGTGTGGCAGGCCGAGTAACCGGAAGCGCTGAGCGTTTACATGTCCACAGGCGCGTAATTTCTTAATTTCTTTTTATTTCTTTACTATGGTAAAAGCACAAACAGACAAGCTTTTAACAGGTCTTAGCTGTATCGGTCTTTGTATGCGATGTTCCCAAGAACTTCGTTTTTCGGAAGAGAATTCTGCAACGGACAAAAAAAGCTAGTAACGCTTGGTGTCGGCAGGCGAGAATGATTGATGGCAACCATCACCTGATTATGAATTGTGTATTCTGGATTGACTCAACAATAATACACCATAACGCTATTGCAATATCTAAACTCTGGTATATGAGAAAGATAATAAGTACCAGGGTCTTATCAGTTTAGTATAAATATATAATATATGTATATATATATATATATATATATATATATATATAAACAGTACGTCGTGTTTCCCTAAGGACTCTGCAATTCTAATACGGCGTAGTTTTGCATAGAGACAGCCAAATTTCTGCTAAGAGCTTTTTACCCATCACAAAAGTTCAATGTGGTACCCTGCATCTGTGAACCGTTAATCCTACATCATAAATCCTAAAAAAAGGTTTCACTGATTTAACAGCCTCTTTTTGTATAGCGGCAGAATAGTCTTACCGGCTAGCACCGCCGCTTGCAATGGGAAGAACAGGACCGCCTGCAGCTGAGCTTGAACTCCCGGTCGCGAATAGCAGGCACCTCACGCCGCCCGGGTTAGGACCCAGATTTCTCTGCCGCTATAGCCGTCACCAGCGTTCTGCCCGCTACAGCTGCCTCACTCTGCGCACTCACGCCACCACCATCCCTGATAGCAGCTACCCACTTGCTCCCACCGTGCCCCGCACAAAGTGACTGTGTGGAGCTTTTAGCCCTGTCAGCAAAGTTAGTCCTGTTTGCGATCAAGCAGGCCACAGACTGTTTTCCTTAATTTAGTTGAATCAGCTCGCGTTTGGTTTAATCCGATGAGAAAGTGCTGTCTTATTTCTGAGCCGGCGTTTGATTTTTCTGTGCCTGAGCTCTCTGAGGGCGACATGACCAGCTTAGTAGTCTTGGGCAAGCTCAGTGTCTCACTCAAGTTGAAAGACCTCACGCTGAAGATGGGTTTATCTGACATCACTCCCGTGACGTCTCCCAGCTTGTTGTTCTCATAGGATTTGCCATTACATGAGCACACTGCCTTCCACTATCAAATTGGCAAACATTAAGCAAAAAGAAATCACCAGCATTGGGATAATTATATCTATGTGTGGACGAGAGTACTGCAACTCTCTTTATTCACGACTCGCGGCTACCGCTCTTAATTGTCTCCAACTATTGCAAAAACTGAGCAGCAGCTCGTCTGGTCCGTCGTAAACGGCGCAGCTGCCGTATCGCGCCACTTCTGTCTGAGCATCTCTGGGTCACTATTAAGAATTCAATCGACTTCAAAGATTTTTTATCTTGCCGATAGGTTGCTTTACTCGACTGCACCGGCCTACCTATCCGACCTCCTCGCTTCTCCAGTCACGCACCGCCCGCTCCACGGCTTCCGGTCTTGCTGTTACTTGAAGAAATTGAAATTGATCGATAAGCTGGCATTCAGTTCGTGAACGCTGAAAGCTCGGAATTCGCATCTGGCATCTTTCACCATTCGCATTGACTTTGCATGCATAATTTAATTGTCAGCTAATGAATTGTCAGCTACATTAAGCTATTCTTTCACTCCAGAGAGCTTGGCGATTTCGTTCTTGTGCGCTTTGTGTGCTCACTTGTGCATAATTCAGCATTTTGTTGCACGCTAAAAGCTAGAGGTCCTACTAACCACGACCTCTGAGTGATTCAATTCCAGATTCTGCTGACGGCCCTGTCTAATGGCCACTTTGTGTTGCTTCACTCGAGTACGTCAAGGGCGGCAATGCCACTATGAAGGGCGAAGTCGAAGTCTAAGCTTTGAGATAAGGCATATACGCATATATATATATATATATATATATATATATATATATATATATCTGCTTTTAGATAACGCTAAAGTGAATCATTAAAAGAATTTAAGACGTTTTATGGAGGAAGGGGTAGTGAGACCTTCGTGGCGGCCATCGTGCATCGTGCAAAACTTCGCGATTGGCCTCCAATAGCAATGGCGCCGGAATAGAAGGATACAGCTGGTGCCCGCACGTCACCTACATGATGTCAGCGCTCGGTCAGGACGAAATGAGACGACTGTACTTCCTGGAATGGAATCGCAGCCAGGCAAAACTAGCATTGAAGTGGACGCAGGATGCCGACGTCGTTATTCCCTGACGGTGATTACAGGACTTCACCTCCAAGAAAAGACTCAGACACCCGCATAGCGGGGGGGGGGGGGGCTGCACTGTGCCGCGTGCTCTCAATAAAGAATAGTGTGCTTAACCATTGGGGATACGCTACGGTGACTCCATCGAACTAGCTGTCGCAACCGACCGCATAGCACACGCGACTCCGGACGGAACAGGAAGCGCCCGAAGTACTACAAAATGTGTTTCGCTGAAAATTCCACCTTCCTTGCGGCGCGAGCCTGCCCTCTGCTTCGTCCGGCTACAAGCGCAGCTCTTCACGCGTGGCAGCACCCAGCAAGTGGCTAAATTTCATTCTCTGCCGGCATCTTTAGACGATGTCTCGCGCACCGAAGTCCGCGATCCAGCGCCGCGTGCAAAGTCCTATTACGAGCTCAAAGACGACGCCCCCCCCCGATTCGGGACACTCAGCTTTCGGATAGTCGCCGTCGGGAACGGCTACTGACAAAAGACGTGGCGGGATCTCGCTGGCAAATGGAAACGTAAAATTGTCCATTAAAGCTGCAGAGAGTCTGCTTTTGTTCCAGCAATCTGTCTCAATGACAATGTTAGGATCTCGGGAGTCATTCGGGGTAGGACTTATTTATCATAAAAAGAAAATTCCACGAGCAGATGCCTCGGCACGGTATTCTCATAATAGAAGCCTTAAATAACCTTTGATCTCAGAATCTTGATTGCCTCTAGGTATATAAACTTTTAAAAAACTGCGTTTTGAATGATATTTTGAGCACGGATCGACGCCTGCAAAATAGCATGACTGAATGACCTTGTAGTGGCGCCTCATGTAAGATATAGCAAGCCTGAAGAACTCGGAGTTCGTGGCTACTGGTCTAAGCATATTAAACGTATAGTTTTTTTTCTACAGTTTCCTTACGGAAAACATTGCTCTGTTAGTTCAACCGGCAGCCATCTGTACTGATGAGACTAGTAGACATTAATTTAAACCGAACGCACCCTTCCGAGAGTTTCGATACGAAAACATTATCGGTTACTTCAGCTGACTGCCGTCTGTACTGAGGAGACTAGAAGACACCAGTTTAACGGCTGCGGGTGCGTGACTGAGCTGGCCAGTCCAACAAGGGAGATTGCTTGCTTTCCCCCTCTGCGCTCCATGTGCTTGGAGCGAGCCGGAAATGGTGTAACACCTGCTTTCATTATATCACGCAAGTAGCAGGCGTCCGACTTCTAAAGCGGTGTGCGTAATGCAGCCTTCAAACGAGATACGGCGGAGTGGGAGTTGGCTGATAGTTATTAGGGGGCTTAACCCTTGAACTATGTTGGACCAGCCAATCGCAGAGGGAGCTGAATAATAATAATAAAAATAATAATAATAATGCACTTGATAAAGCGCCCTCAGAGAACGCAATCTCTTTCTAAGCGCTTTACATTTGTTGCAAAGGGAATTCGGCGAGCCGGCATTTCGCTGCCTTTTGTGACGTCTTGTGGAGCACCTGTAGGCGTGGGGAAGGATCAAGCAGCCGGGGAGGCCCCTACTTTATCTACACGTCTTTAATATTCCTACTGTATGTGAAACACCAAAAGGGTGGGGGCGCTGAGCGGTAGCTTCCCGACACCCGAGCCATACAGCGACTAAGCGGGTGCGCGCCTAGACGCTAACTCACCTCGATCGTAGCTGCCTCACTTCGTTACAATCGTCGGTCGAAAGGTGTCGATAGCCACCGGGTGTTGTACTTGCAAGTGTAGCATTGCTATGGCTCCGGCGGCGGCTGCAAGTCTAGTGGAGTCTCGCGGAGACGCATCGCAGGCGAGAGCGGTAATGAGACTCAATCTTTATTTCTCTCAGCGCGTACATATACGAGGGCTCGCTGAATCGCAGCAGCCGTCAAATGGCTATTAGCTATTGGCTGCAGGTGCGGAGTACATTATTGCCACGGCGCTTCGCTAATTACAACACCGGCATGCATCCGGTGCACGAAAGTCCGCTCGGCTGAGTGTACCTACTTGTCAGTCTTGAAACAAACTAAAACAGAAACGTCAATGAGAAAAAAATTAAATTAGAAACAAAGCTCTTTTTCAAAAATCTTCTCGCATTTATCCAGCCAGCACAACTTTCCTTCCTTGTCTGGATTACTTCACACCTGCAGTACGTGAAACGGAGAGGACCCAGCCACCGAGGCACCCTATTGGACTGGCGGTACGACCTCCCCCGAATTCAGTTATCTCAGCCTTGACCTTGTCGTCGAATGTGGCTGTACTGTCGAAATGCTGTTAGCTGGTGCTTCCGTCGGTCGGCCGTGCTGTGAAATGTGGTTCGCAGCGTGGCTCGCAGGTGAGCTGCTAGTGACTCTCAGAGAGTAACGTCGGGAACAGCCAGCGCAGCAGCTGTAATCGCATAGTGTGGACGTCAGTCCGCTGCTTCATGCGAATGTCCGAACCCGGCATGCGTGTCCGAGTCAGCTTCTGGTACGGATTGATTTCGTTGTTCACGTCGATTCTGCATAACATATACCTTCTCTATCATGTGGAGATGTTTCTCTATGTTTATAAAATCGACAAGAAATCATTCTGGATTGGTGAAACCGTATTCATGGTCTGGAACTCGATGAATGATCCGCTCTTCGGATGGATATCGGACCGAGTGAGGCTGCGCACAGGACGCTCGAAGGAGGGGAAGCTTGGCGAAGAGTCTGGTGCCGCCGCTGTTCTCAAGGAAAGGCTGCGAGTGATTTCGATAGTTGGGCCACTTTTCGCCGTCTCCTTCCTATCATTTTGGATACCGTGGGGGCCAACTGCCTTGCAGTTCGTATGCTGCCTGTGTGTGTATGATGGCTGCTTAACGGCGATAGATCTTCATCATTCTGCCCTGCTGGCTGACTTGGCCGTCACAACAGCGCATCGAGCCCAGATGTCTTCCTACCAGTCGCTCTTCAGCGCGGTCGGCTCGGTGTCAGTATTCTTGTCATACACCGTGTGGGATCGAAGCAGCACCGACAGCTTCCTTTTATTTGCTGCTTTGCTGACGGCCTTTTCGACGGTGGGCTACTTGGTGAGCACGCGTGCACTGGCCGCTAGTTGTCGAATTGCGAAACTCCATTCGATTGACTCCCACGACAATCAGGATGCCGCTACCGTCCACCCAGATGGCTTGAGCGACGCTCGAGTTTTTCTGAAGCAGCTGTTGACACACCGGAACTTTTTCTTGTTTACGGCCGTCAATCTGGTGCAGGTACTTGTGCGACTTTTTATCATGCCATATTGTTGGGACTTGTCCGATTGCTCCGGCATAACGTTGCTGATTGCTAGATGATTTGTGCATGACGGACACTTGAGTTACTCTTCGTACCACGAGTAGTAGGCTTATTATTTAGCCTGCGTGTGTATTTGAGCGTGCGTGTGCCTGCACGATTGTTTGCACACCGTTAGATTTATCTAGATATACGCTTATGTGGCACTATGTTCCTTCTTTGCATGACCGTAGCTTAGGAATAGAAACACGACCAAACGTTTTAAAATCTCTCACAGAGCCGGATGCAGTACATGCAAGCTTAAACGACCCCAGCGTAAACCAACATTGACTGTCATAGTTTTTAGAATCATGCAATGTATATGCTCTTTGATGGCCGACTGTACCAGCACAATGTTTGCACTTGGCATAACAACTATACAATGATTAACATGCACCTTCATTCGTACAGTACAGTGGGATTTGGTTCGAGCAGTTCAGTGGCAATTTAAATGTCAGATATTGTAGACTTACTTGTTGAAAGACGTGGGAAGAGTTGACTCGATAGCTCAATCAGGTAGAGCACTTTGGACCGGTAACACTGAGGTTTAAAGATCATTTCCACTCGAGATGAAACTCTTTTACAGAGGTCGATCCCACTGCAGACGTCCTCCGGTCACCCTGTATTTTGACATTACCTGAATGCAAACTTGGGGAAGCAGAAGTGGTTCTCCACTTCCTTATGCTTTGATGCCTCGAACGTTGTCCTGTCACTGGCTCACATGTGTGACAGAAAGCATGGATGCAGTGATGCCATCTATTGCCACCTGATTGAGTCCTTTCTCACAAAGTTACTGCAGTTTCGTCTATAAAATTGAACAAGCTGCTCGTTCGCAGCTCATTTCGTACCATGTACTCCTTTGTTCATGGTGTGCACGTGGCTGCCTTACGCGAGTAAGTATGAAAAGTTATCTTCAAGCTATTGGATGAGCAAAGATTCACTTATGGGACCGACCGTTGGAGTGTGGTCTACCAGTGTCATCTTGACTAGAACGGTTGAGCTGTTTAATCGCTGTCTTAGCACTTCAGCTGTTCAGCACTTCAGATCATCATGTTTATCCCCTCCACCTGTTGCAGAGTTCAATGCACAACGTTGCTGCATGCATGAACGACTGAAGTGTTCGCCGAGAGTGGCAGTGCTGCATGTCCGGCATCGTGGCACTCAGTGGCCGAGCCAGGGGGCATTTGCCCCCTCCCCTCCCCCCATCGCACAGCAGAGCAGGGAGCTGGACCTATTCCTATTCCCATGCCCCTCGACCTGGTCACCAACGAAGAAATTATCCTGAATTCCACTCAATGACCAACCGCAGAGTTCGTGTCAAATAAACACTGTGATTGCACGCCACAATTGATAGTTAATTTTGGGTCTGGCCCAACCTACTTGAAATACTTGATGGTCTTAACCTCTATGTTAAGATTTTGCTGGTTTTGCCTTCCTAGATGAAAATCCTGGCTCAGACACTGGTAGCACTAATGTGATTTCCTGCACAAGTGCATGCATTAAGGTATTATTTTAGCAACTGCATCCTCTGTCATTGCGCTCTTCCTTGTTATGTCTGTACACTCTCGAACACATGCGTTCGGGTGTGAAATGCCGAATGTTCCCTCGTGAATGCTCCTGTGCTTGCACGTGTATAAATACCCACTCTCATGCATCTAGGCATGATCTGCCTGGCTGCAAGTTTGAAGCTATCCAAGAATATTCGCACTTAAATTAAACAATCTTTTGCAAATTGGATGACTATAAAACAACATATGAGTTATGAGCACACCTAGTGCAACCCAGGAATTGGAAAACCAATCGCTTAAAATAGGCTCTGCCAGCACATTGCAGCATCTGTACAAAATCTGGTTATCCTGTTTCACAGTGGCCTTTCACTAGACGACTACATGAGCCTCACTGTCAAGTCTGCCTTCGTTCAGCCACTTAACCTTGTGAAAATTCAGGCCTGCTCAGGCAGTGATACCCAATACAAGTTGGTCCATGCATTTGTGACTTTCTGCCTCAACTCTTGTAACTCACTATAATAATAGTAATAACAATGTTATTAATATTAATATTAATACATTTGTATAGTCCCTCAGAGAACTGAATCTCTTTCTAGGCCCTTTACAGATGCTGTAAAGAAAGCGTGACTAAATGATTTATGGTAACGTTCGCAATATCATCAAGCAGGACATTGCTAGCTATGACATGCACAGGGTCAACGTGTAGATATGGTTAGTGGCAGCAGGCACAGTGTCAGCACACATAGACACATAGAGGATGAATCATTATAACCCTTAAAGGCTGTGAATGATATGTGTTTTTAGCTTCTTTTTAAATGTCATCAATTCAGGGGATGTCATGTCGTCAGTCGGGATTTAGTTACAGGCTTTTGGAGCATATGAACTAAAGGCACAGTCCCCACAAAGGTCTTGAGGTTCGTACGAGGTATATCTAAACTTTTTAGTCAGACCAGCCGGTGGTACAATGCTTGATCTGGTGGGGGAGTTCTGATAGGTAGGCTGGAACCAAAGAATGAAGGGACCTAAAACAAGTGACAGAATATTTTAATTGGCGATACGCTGCGTGATTGGGAGCCAGTGCAGGTCGACGAGACGTGGTAGTATGTGGCAACTGCGACGCTCACGACAGAAAAGCCTAGCTGCAGAGGTTTGCACTAGCTGTAAGCACATGCTGGTAGACCAGCAAGCAGTGAGGTTCAAAAGTCGAGACGGGATGTACAACTGCATGGGCCAATTTGGATGTAGTATTCCTGTCATAGCAAGCCCGAATTTTAGAAATATTATGCAGCTGAAAACTAGGCAGACTCGAGTGTAGAGCTGATGTGAACATCTAGAGTAACTTCTCTGTAGAGCAGGACACCTTGATTACGTGCAGATGCACGAGGAGATATGCTGGTGGAGCCGATTTTGAACAATAGTTTTTCTTGGAGAGATCAAAGCAAAGGTACAACTGAGTGTCATCTGCATGGAAGTGAAAGTCTAGATTGTGTTTGGCGATCACATCTGCAAGAGGAAGAGTATAAGCTGTGAAAAGAAGCCGACCAAGCATGGAGCCCTGAGGTACCTTGTACTTCAGCAGTTCTTTGGTTGACCCTTGTCGATTCACATCAATACTCTGGAGGCTCCTACTGAGATAGAATCCGGACAATTGCCAGTGATGTCCACACGAGATGATTTGAACTCTAGAAGGACTTTGTGATCCATTTTATCAAACGCTGCCAAAAGATCAAACAAAACAATCAGAGAGACTTTACCCAAGGCTGCATTCCTGAGTAGGTTGTTAGACACCCTAAGCAATGTTGACTCTAAAACTGGAAGATCTCCCTGCCTATGTAATAAGGAGCTTACACTCGGTGCAAAACTCTGCAGCTAGGTTTGTCAGTGGTGAAAGTCACAATTATTTATTACATTACACCACTTCTTACAGACCGGCATGCCTCCTAGTCAAGCACCACATCGGTGTAAAGGTTTAGGTTTAGCCCCTTTCAGGTGCTTTAATTCTCTTGCTCGGGCCTACCTATCCGAACTACTTCCCAATCTCACTAGACATCGTACCACCCACTGGCCTGACTCAAGTCATTAATTAACCTGTGCCTCTAATCAATCAAAAATCCTTTGGAGACCTTGCATTTAGTTCTTATGCTCCTTAAGTCTGGAACAACAGCCGACTTACATCACAGTGTCCCTTGACTTGGCGATATTTAAAAAGACGCACCTGTTCGACCAATTCGTGTGGTCCTAGTCAGTTGTCTTTTGCATGCTGGCATTGTGCATGCTATCACTGACCACATTGGCATGCATCTGTGCCAGCCAGTAGGATCACATGTGAGCCCTGGGTTGGTTCACTAGCTTACTTACCCTACTTACCGACTTCTGGCGCCTGGGTCTGGTATAGCTCTCTGACATTAGCTTCTTGCCCGAGACTGGCATTGTCGCCCCCTACACTTGCTCCCCTACTCTGCCTGGTTAGAGGCTTCCCTGCACTGCAACTGCTACCGTTGGGGCCCGACTCCTAGAAGCTTGCGATCGAGTCTCAGCTCCCAGCTGCTGCTGGAGCAGCTTCTACAGCTGAAGCAGCAGCTGCAGCTGCTGTTGCATATGTGGTATTTGACCGAACCGGCCTGCTTTCTTTAAGGTGTTCCACTGTCATTTCAACAGCAACTTTTTCCCAGCATTCTTGAAGGTGCTGCTCGGCGACAGCTTGTCCACGAAGCAGGCATCGCTGCTGCTCGGTAGGTGCCGTCCAAACTCGGTGCGAAGGCGTGGCCGCAGCATCTGCTCCTTTGCTGCTGCCGTGTCGCCTATCGGCACCATTTTTATTCTTGCTATGCTGCTGCCTGTGCTTCCGGGTGTGCGCCCCAATCTCAAGAGTCGCAATGCATCACAAAAAAAGAACGAATCGATCAAACTGAGCCAGATAGTTATATTGGATAGTAATATTGGATATAGTAATTGGTATATAGTAATATTGTAATATAATATAATAATATAATATAGTAATATTGGATTGTAAGGGGGGACCCCTCCCTCTTCCCACATGTAAAGTGGAACAGCCACCACTCACGGTCAATGCATTGTGTGTTTCAGAACTGCACCAACAATCGTGTAGTTGCCACAGGGTTTGGGCATTTAAGTAGCATCCAAGTTTGCAAGTTTTTGCTTTTTTGCTTCTTGAGAGCTCTCGTGCGTCTTTCCAGTCGCTGTGAACAAGAAAGGAGGGTTTCCCCTACCCACCGACGTGTGAAGGGCCCCCAGCTTGCTTCTGGCTCGTTTTTGCGCCGATTCCAACGTGCCTCGCTCGACAGCGCCACGAGAGGGCAGCTGCAGGCCTTTTCATCCACTAGACACAGACCTAAGCAACCGAGTAGCGGGACAGGCTCTTAAAATCAGCTCTAGTAGAGCAGTGAGCCAAAAACTTTAAAGTCAAACCGCACCAAGTCGGCACTCCGGCTACAGAAGTCATCACTACTGGAGCTGTCCCTGGCGGCCTCTACTGGCAGGTGCTAAGCCTAGGGATAGTACACCAGGGGCTTTCGAGGCATGTATTTGAGGAGGGTCATCTGCACTGATGGAGCAACACAGATGAGATCGTCACAGATGGACTCGGGAGCACGCCGACTACTTGGCAGACTGACGAGTTCGAAAGTTTTTTTTTCAAGAAAAAACTAGGAACTTGACTAAGTCGGTGAAAAGATGAGATGTACAACCCTAACTGCCTCCAGCCAACTGTGAATTTGGTGGCAGATGTGTCACGTCTTAGCCCAGGATTAAGGTACTCGATCTTTACCACCCAGGTCCTGGGTTCGTGCACTGTAGTGCGTGATCCTTTATTGCCATCTGCCGTAAAGGCTCTTCTGCGGCTATACAGATGAGGCTATTGAATCAGCTAATGATTTGGGGGTCGCTCCTGCTCTTCCAGTGTCCAGAGTTCTGCATTATATTAATAGACTTATGGACTAGTATGAGTGCATCGATTTAGTACAACAGGCATGGATTCCAATTGATAGAGTTTCTTTAGTGAGCGATTATAGTTGGCAGCAGGACAATGACCCGAAGCGCACAGAAAAAACCTCCAAAACTTGTTTAGCTTATGTAACTAAATGTGTTTTTATGTTCATTTTAAATGTGGTTAAGTCAGGGGATGTTCTGATGCAACTGGGGAGGAAGTTCCGGGCTTTGGGAGCATACGAACTAAATGCACGACGGTCTCCAAAGGATTTAGGGTTTGTACGAGGTATTGGTAAACTCCATTGTTTAGCCGGTTACACCACTGCTGAGAATAGGAGTTGTAATTAAAACCAAAGAGGCCAGACCTCCCATTGAACTATCTGGCAGTAAATAGTTGTCCAGTGTATTCAGTGAGCTGAAATCGTTGGTATATTTATGTATGGGAAGCTGGAAATCATCGGCCTGTATCAGGTGGAGCGCACCCTGAACTGTTAGAACAAGACTTTTGTGGAAGAGGAGCGATTGTGTGTTTGTGTGCCCCTGTGTGTGTGTGTGTGTGTGTGTGCTTGCTCACACGGCTGTGTGCCTCTGTGTGTGCGCATGTGTGCATGTGCATGCACACGTGTTTGTGCTGTGTGTGTGTTCGCGCCTCTGTGTGCCAGCATGTGTGTACTTCTGTCTGTGCGTGTGTGTGCGAGTATGTGTGAATGCGTGCGTGCATGTGTGCTTGCATGCTACCCCCTCTACAGTGTCGGATTAGACGAGTCTTCTGTGTCCGGCATTCTTGAGGCTTTATCTTAACCTCACTTTTGTAAGTTATGCCAGCTGCTTTACCCCGGCCCCATTCGTACGACTTCAGAAAGTGCAGCAGTATGCAGAAGCAAAGGAAAGCAAAAAATGCAGATCTGCTCTTGTGCCTAGAAACAACCTGTGGTTTCACTGCACATTTAGCTACGTCTGGTTTATGCCAGCATGCCTAAGTGAAGTGCCTGCTGGTGCTGGTGCTGCTGCGTCGGAGCTCTGCCAGCCAGCACTAGGCTCACAGCAGCCGAGCCCACGTTGCCAGCAGTGACCTACATGTTGCCTGCAGCCTCGAGTTCCCGGAGCCCACGCGATTGCCGTCGTCCATTCGAGCAGCAGCCAGCCCTGGCTTGTCAAGGGCCACTCTCTAGTCTCCAGCCGTAGCCCTCTCATGCTGGGTTTGCTGATTCCAGTCAGAGCAGCTCGAGTCTTGGCTTTGATCTGTGGATCATGTCGGTGCTGTTTCCAGCGGATGCAGTAGCTTTTGCTCAAGCTCTTGCCTGAATGCCCGTGTTTGACTCATTAGCCAGACCTATTGGCTTTGCTGCGCCCCTGCCACCATGGCCAGCTTCTGTGTTGCAGGCGTGTCGTTCGTGGCTCCGCACATCAACAACATGCTGTTCCTGCAGCTGTGCAAGCGCTGGGGCCTGCACTCGGTCATCAGGCTGCTGCTGTACGTCAAGATCTCCCTTGCAGCCGCCATGTGGCTCGCTGGCCCGCAGCAAGTGTGGCTGCTGTGTCTCTTTGTGGCCAGGTAGGTCAGTGGCCTGAGCCTCTCGATTTGTGTGCTTCTCTCCCCCCTACTGGTTCTGCCACTGCAGCAGCACTTGCCTTGAACATGTTGGTGTGTGCTTGCCCATGCTTGATTGCTCGTTGGCTGTTGCATCAGCTTGCTGGCGATGATGTCATCGTTCGAACAGCCGGCCATGGGCTCCGTGACACATGCTTTGCTGCAGATGTACTGGCACCTGACCGACAGGTCAAATCAATCTGAGCACACGTGATGCTTGAGTAAGTCGGGTGGTGGTGGTGGTGGTGGTGGTGGCAATTTATTTCTGGTCAGGCAATTCGCCGGCAGGTAGTGCTAGCTTGCTTAAGCTAGCTCACAACATTGGTGGTTCTCTGTTTCTACTCTTTTGCACCCAACCACATTATTTCCACGTCTAATTTAGAATAGACATCGTGGAACCAGTATCTGCTCGGGCAGTTGCAAGTGACTGGAACTGCAACCAACTGTGATGAGTGGTATGAGCTTGTAGCCTGAAGCCGCCGCCACCACCGCCACCACCCCGCCCCCACTGTCAGGAGGAGCCTGCTGCTGCTGGCTGATCTGGTCAAGGTCAAGAAACAGCCCACTGAAATGTTGAGAGCCACTTTAAGATTACATTCGCCCCACTGACCATGGCCTGTCTCCTAGGTGGCAGCAGCTGCTTCGAGTCGAGTATGGGAGGGGGAGAATGCAAGCGGATTTCCTTCTTCAGTGATGCTTGCTTTATATGCAGTAGCTGCATGCCCATATCTTGTGGCCTGCCGATGAATGGTGGTAAGTATTGGCGTTTATTGTGCTAACTTCACTTATCCGGCCCGTAAGAGTTGCCTGTTGCTACTTGAACACTGCGATACAGCGCGAACGAGGTGTCTCCTCCACGCCTCGTTTGACGTGCCGTCGAGCAGAACTCGCAGCAGCAGTGGAACATGCCGTCGTCGCAGTTTGAGCGTGCTCTGCCGATTGCCAGAAGCCGCAGCTCACCGCTTAGCGCGCCTTTGCCGAGCTCGGCACCCTGGCGTCTGGAGCAGGCTGCTGCTCAGGCTTGCAGGAATGCCCCTCTCCTATGCTGCTGCTGCTGCTGCCTTGGCAGTGGGCTCGAGATCGTGCCCCTCCGTCACAGTGCGACAGCGCGTGCCTTCACTAGACGTCGCTGCCGTCGGATGCGCACTGACCCTGCGCATGCGTGGAGTGAGCTTGTGCTTGTGTCCGTGGGAGTGTGTCTCTGTGCGTGTGCGCACACGCCTGTGTGTGTAAGCTTCGTGGTTGCGTGCCTATGTGTGTGTGTTTGTGCGTGGCACGTGCGTTCATGCATGCATGTGCGCGCACATGTGTGTCCGCATGCTTTCTTGTGATAGCACTCGTGCAGATCGATGTGATATAGGAAGCCGTTGCTGGTAGACACGATTTGCAGTGTCTGCAATTTGTGTGTCGACCGATGCAGGCTGACTGCAAGTGCTGACTAGTCGTGTACACTGATCGTGTCACCGCTTGACATCGCGTGGTGCCGTAAGCTGATTGGTCGGCTTGCTGCAGCGTATCTGTTGTCGCTGCTGCTGCTGCTATGCTCTCCCCTGCACCTCGCATCCTGCACCTGTCCCATACTGCCACCTGATCGTTGCCACAGCTCCCTAGCTCGTGCGCACACTTGCGCCTCTGGCCCCCTATGTACTGCTTCGGAGGCATCTTTGCGAAGCCATCGTGAGTGACGGAGTGAGTCCCTTCTCCAGCGAGTGCTTCTCCAGTTTTCGGCTTGAATTGCAGCAACCGGATTTTCACGGAGGGCACGTGCAAGCTGCTCCATTTGGCCGTGAGCGACCTGGTGGACGAGGACTGCGCCAGGCACGGCCGACGGCAGCCCGTGGCTGCGCTCGTGTACGGCATGGCCAACTTCCTGGCCAAGCCCGGCCAGACGGTGGCGCCGCTCGTTGGCACCCTGCTGCTCAGCACCATGACAGGCAAGCGGTCTCAGCAGCCAGCGAGTTTCCGGCAAACAGCTGCAGACCGCCCTTGCCCCCTAGGACATTGGAGACGCTGGGCTCTGCAGGACGTCGAAGGTCCCAAGCGATGGCTCCGGGTCTTCGTTCGGAGCGCGCTGGCGTGTGCTTTTTTTTTTAACGCGTGCCATCGTTGCAGGCCACGACGTCTTTCAGACACCAGCGTTCATCGACCAACCCTCGAAGCATCAAGACCACGTTGGCCTCAGCTCGTTCGAGGGCAGCGAAGCGTACAAGCAGGCCTGCTACAGCCTGATCGTCTTTCTGCCCATGGCGTGCGGAACGTTGCAAATGGCCGCGTGGGCGCACTACAGCCTGTTCGGGCAGCGGCTCGCCCAGGTGAAGAGCTATCGAGCCCGGTTCTGCCTGACTGCCGCCGAAGTATGACGGCTTTCGACCGGCCGCCCAATTCACGTGCGGCAGCCTGGGGTGCATCTCCGCCGCCTTCCGGTTAGTGGTGCGTTTCTCGAGCCGGCTGGTCAGCCCACGGGCTTCTGATTTTTTGTTGTTTTTTTCCGTTTAATTTTCTAATGGCATGGTGCTGCGTCAGTGGGCCGTCCGTCCGTTGTCTGCTTTTGTCGCTAGCTAAATTGTTCCACGGCTCCCGGTGCATCGCCCTGTGACCTGTTTGGGCACCTCTTTTACGAGGAGCCATCTTTGAATTGGCTTTTTTCCACCTCGGGGACAATCCTAGGGGCTTGTTCCATGGTGGACCCGTGAGAGTGCCGTTCAGCAATGTTTCTCTATCCGTGGATGGTGCTACACTGAAATGTCTCAAGCTGAGGCGCTTTCCCTCTTCGTTCGGGCCGTACGTTGCTGTCCACATCCGTGTGTATAGCCTGAACAGTGTGTGGTCTGAACAGTGAACGGTCTAGCCCCTCCTCACTGAAGACTGAGGCAGTCATGTGACTGCCTGACCAGTTGGCACTGTTGCGCGCTCTTCTATGAGCGGATGCGGTGCCTCGTGCTTCAGCAGTGCTGCCGAAAGCACTGCTTGTGCACTATCACTGTTGCTCCATTTCAGCTCTCCGAATAAGAGCGCCTCGCGCTATTGCTTGGCTTCTACTTCCAATTTGGGAAAATCTTTTATGTAGCAGCATCGTGCCGCTGGTGGCTCACGTGCCTGCCGAAGAGTGTCCTCTCTTACCGGATTCTCTGCCGGTGGCGATCTGCAAGGCAGCGCAGCAAGAATGCGGTTGGACGTGCTGCTCAGTTGCTATTCGAAAGACAAATCACAAGGATCCAGCGAATGCTATGAGAAACAGCTATGGTTTTAGCTTCTTAAGATTTGTGAGCCTTAAGCGAGGACTGTCAGTGTCGGTTTTTAGATAAGTTTATAGAGGGATCATGTTTTTGTGGAGCATAGCATAGAATATTTAATCAGTTTTCGATTTTTTTCATAAAGGCCTGCCTAGCGGCCAGCTACATCAGGCTCTCCAAGTAGAGAAGAGTTTTCCGAATGAAGATTCCTGGTAGTTCACCTTTGATACAAAGCTGTGGGCTTTTCAAATTATGTACGAGTTAAACTAACAGCTGAAATGAGCAGTTACGATAACGGTACGAGTTGAAATTGCAAGTTATTAAAGTGAAGTAAGTATAGGTTAGCTGATTCAAAAGCCTCATTTATATAGTGGCAGAAGAGTCAGCAATCTCCTACTGCCAGCAGGAAATACAGGATGTCTGCTGCAGGGCTCGAACCTACGACCTCGTTCGCGAAGTGCCAGTATCTTACCCCTGGGCTCGTAGCAGCTAAGGAGGTTTAAATATCTAGCACTGAAGAGAATCCTTGAACTTTCACCTTGCTCATCGTGGTTTGAGGCTTAGCCGAAGTTTGTAACAAAAATCCTGGCTATGCCCTTGGTCTGGATTACTGCCGAGTCTCTCGGTGAGTGCTAGGGCCAGCCGACCAGTGGCTCGTGCCGGTTGTCTTCATTCCGGATATCGTCAAGAATCCTTGTTCATCGTTTGTGAGGAATGGCCCATCGATTTTCATGTTCTTTGAAGCCGAAGCTGTCCACTTGCAAGTTTGCTGCTCCGATCAGTGAGTGCTCAGAGCAAGTATATGCATTACTATTAGTAATTCGCGAAACAAGCAAGTCTCACGATCGTGCAAATGGCTTTCAAAAGCATTGCGTTATTAGAGGTTCGGTGCGTCGTGTAGGTCTGATCTGAAAGAGAGAGGAGAGAGTGAGAGGGAGAGAGAGAGGGAGAGAACAACCCCTGCTAGGCAAGCAAGGTCAGCTATAGCCCAGTGAAGTTGCTTGCTAGCATGTACTAATCATCGGTCAGAGGGCACAGAACCAGCCACTCCTGCTACCTTTGAGCTGCACCTTGAACAGTGGCCACACCGGGGAGATGTGGGCAGGATCTGCCACACACTGCCAAGCCTATCGTGTGTCGTAGGCGCTACTGGGGAGGGGGGGCTGTGCCAGGCACCAGCCGTGAAAGCAGCAGCTGCTGCTGCGTGTCTAGTTAGCAGCAGTACCGGGTCTTTGCTACTACGACGGTGCTCTAATGAACTCGTGTTTCGGCTGGGAAGTGTGTGCTGCACCTGATCGAAACATAGTACAGCTAACGTATCGTACGAACAGCTCTTGCAAACGCTAGCATCGAGGCTATTGGACCGAAAAACAAGTCGTTATTATCCATAACTCAGAAATATGTCTACCTGCCTGCCTGCCTTCAGAACGAGTGCTCCTTTACATCCACCTTTACACTACTCCTTGCCTCCTTTACATCTACCCTATTCGGAGTGCCTACCCTATTCGGAGGCCAGCAGTTGACTTTAATTTAAAATTATTGAAATTCAGATAGCATTGATGCATAAGACTACGATGCACGCGGCGGTTCCTAGCAGTCACATAGCAGTAACTACTAACAAACTCTGGCGAAAGCTCAGAACGAGGCTGATTAGCAGTAGCTGGCGACAGCTTAGCTTCGCAAGTGGTTTCAGCTGCTGCTCTCTCTGTGTGGGGGCCGATAGCGGCCTTTGCACTTTGACCATGCTGCTAGTCGGCTGAACGACGGTCGCGTCCACGACTTGACACTCACTGGGCGTCTGCGAAACTACCACTGAGTGGATGGCACTTCCGCTGGGCTGGATCGCAGTCGCTGCAGCAGTATAGCGGCAGCGTACCTCTGCCGAAATCATTACTCTACTCAACCCAGTGGTTATGTAATGACCCAGCCAATCCTACCGAATGATTACCAGTAGCGGAAACCTGAAACGCATATCGCACGAGACGTCTTGTTGAAAAAATGACAATAATGACGACCGGGAAGTAGTGAAACGCGAAATAATCAAATCAGGCAGGTTGAAGCAGTATATAGTGGGGCTGTCAACAGCTAACTTTTAGCTGAAGATATTTGATTTCTGGGCTTTGAGTACTGCCCATACCCACCAGCTTGAAACCCGCTGTTTTTTTAGTAGAAACAAGACATTTTAACGCTAGGCAAGCAAGCCTCCTCGACTAGCCAGCTCGGTACCTTCGTTAACGGGCATCCAGAGAATCAGCCCCGGTTATAAATCAAAGAAAAAAGGTTATAAAGAAAAGCAGCACAATAGTAAATAGTATTGTAACGCCGAAGGCTCGGCGGGGTAAGCTTGACCTGCCGCTTACCTAGCGGCGTAGCCTATCGCCTAATGCCGTTCGGTGCGCGCCTACGCGCAATAAGCTGGCCGCCACGAAACGAGCGTTTCTGGCGCTGACCTGCTTACCGTTACTAAAGGGGGTCGTGAGTCCGCGGCGTGAATTGGAAGCAAGACACACAAATTGGGGATTTTACTGAACTTTATTCGCAAGCGCACAAAGTCGCTGCGCGTCTAGTTCAGCTTTATCTCCACACTCCTCGCACGTTCAACACTCTTGCGGAGGGAATACTCCTCTACACTAAGCGCGACCCGGACCCTAAACCCTAACCGGTGAACTAGGAATCCGTTCCCACCTGTGCCGAGGGAATACCCCAAACACGCCAACTTAAACACTCGAGCGGAGGGAGTACTTCTCCACACTGAAGTGCGAACCGGAGTCTAAACCCTACCCGGTGAACTAGAACTCGGTTTCCACCAGTGCGACCGGAATACTCCACACACGCCAACTCAAGCACTCCTGCGGAGGAAATACTTCTCCACACTGAAGCGCGACCCGGAGCCTAAACCCTACCCGGTGAACTAGAGCTCCACACACGCCGACTACGCCTAGCTCGCGCCGGCAAATCCCTATGCCGAGAGCACGTGCTAGCGCGCACACACACGACACAAAAAAAAACACAAAAAAACACTAATGAACACACAAAAAATGCCAGCTCGGGCGCGATACGACCGTGTTCGGTGGGGTTCCACCGAATCCTAGAGCTGTCTCGTCCTGTTCCGTCAATCGCTGGCGAACAGCCCGCCCTCCTCCCTCGCTTCCAGAGAAAACGAGTCCGACGGCGGAGCCGGACCAAAGACAGAAGACCACAGACAAAAAGACACGAGGCCAAGAGCGAGCGTCGCTCGACTCTTAAATACCTAGCTGGAACAATGGGCAAGAGCTTAGTGGTATTGGGCCCGGACACCTTGGCCCATTACAGAAAGGAATTACTACCGTCCCCAGGCCACTGGAAGGGTACCTCCGTCCAGCTTGAATGGCGAATGGGTTCCAGAAGATTCTTTCTTGGAAAGAGGGAAGGCGGGGGTTGACAGGCCAGCCAACATCTATCAGCAGCTTCCGCGAGTATCGGACCAATTCTAAAGGCCGAATCGCCGCCGCTCGTCTCAGAGCTTCCTGGCCTGCTCCTAAGCGCTTCCTCTCTAACCGCACTGACGCTCCTCTCTGGCTCACTGCTCCAGGACAAAGGGGCTCTAGCCCGCCGCCGAACAGCTCTTGTTCGCGCTAAAATTCAGCCAAAGCCAGCCGGGCGCTACAGTATGGCGCTTAAAAGGGTCCTGAAAATAACGGAGGCTTAGGAACGATTACTCGCTGGAAGCAGGAGCCGAAGGTTCTGAACTAAAGACAATTGTGCTCGTACTTTGTCATCGTGGCAGGAATTGGTGGAAGCTGTGAAAGTAGCTATAGTGGGGTATTTCGCGGAAGACTGCGAGCGTCTGCATGCTCAAAGGGCTTACTTAACCTGCGTGCAGTCATGCAGCTACGAAAGTTCTGTACGAGTTCCGGTTCGCGGCACGGCATACCGCACTTTCATGCAAGAATACCACGATAATATTGCAGTGCTTATGCATGCAGCACACTAGTCCAAGCTCCGTTTATGGAAGCACTGAGAAAACGGCTTCGAGTATTCGAAGGTCGCACACACACCGGATGCAAGATGGTCTGTACTACAGAATGCTCGTGACCTGAGAAAGGTGAGATCTGCCATCAATTTGTCATCAATCAGTACTTGGGTAGGTGTGTGTGCCCTAGGATGTTATAAGTCGCGACGCGCTGGGTTACTGAGGCGGTGCTCTTGTAATCGTAAGGAATAGAAGACTTATGTGGTGCCATAAAAGAACCAAATCTATTTCTAAGCTTTTCAGGCAAAGTTGAAACGAACAATGTCAATTAGTTAGCGATGCTATTACTGAGGCACTGAGGTGCCTTTTACACTAATGGCGTCCTTCTGCCGCAAGAGCGGCTCTCGCAACGGGGCTAGAGGTCCATAGCCGTCTCGTTGACAGCAAACGGAGTAAGTGTGCCTATAGCACCGGCGATTGCGTACAGTAATTCTCGTACAGTAATTCTCGTACGACGCCCGGAGCACCACTGAATAGCCGACTTCCGGGTCTGGCTAAACCCCCTCGGATTCTGACCTGTCCTGTATGCCTCCTTACTATACAGAATAATAATAAGAATACATCTGCATAGCGCCCTCAGAGAACTGAATTTCCGCCTAAGCACTTTACACTTGCTGTGTAGAAAGCATTGGCAAATGATTGATGGTAACATCCGGGAGCAGAAAGCATAGTAGAAGCAGATACACTCACACACCATAATGAATCACATGGACCCAACAAATGCTGCAATTAACAGGTGCATTATAAGCTTCTTTTTAAATGTCAGGGGACGTCATGACGTATATTGTTAGTGAGTGTCAGGCTTTGGGGGCATAGGAACTAAAAGCACAGTCTTCATTGGTTTTTAGATTCGTACGAGGTATAGCTAAACGATTGTATGCAGAACAGCTGGTGGTACGATGCTTGGCCTGGTGGGGGAGCTCTGATAAGTAAGCTGGAGTAGATAATAAATAAATACTAGCTGATTTAAAAGCCTCGTTTTGTATAGCGACAGAGGAACCTTTACGGCTATCACCACCGCTTGCAGTGGCGATAAAGGATCGCCTACCGCAGGATTCGAACCCACGACCTCGGCCGAGGTCGTAAAAAGCAACCGCCTTACCTAGTGCGCCATTACGGCTCACCGTGAAGGGATCTATAAGTTAGCGACTGAATCTTGAAGGCAATACTCTGCTTGGTTGGGAGTCAGCTCAGGTGGGCGAGAAGTGGTGTGATGTGGTAACTTCGAAGCTCACGGCAGACGAACCAGACGGTGCTGAGTTTTGCATCGACTGTAAGCGCCTGATTGCATACGATGGGGCGCCAGCAAGAAGTGACTTACAGAAGCCGAGACAAGATGTCACAAATGCATTGACCAATTCAGATGTAGTACTCCTGTCTAAGCAAGCCTCAATTTTGACAATATTGTGCAGCTGAAAGTGGGCAGACTTGACTGGAGCTGAGATGGTCGTCTAATGAAGGTCACTTTGAAGCAGGACAGATAGATTATGTAAAGTAACGTTTCTCCGTCTGTAACTCCACAAAGTCATAAAGACCATGTGGGTGTTACGCAGGCGAGTTTTGTATAGCCCACTCACAGCCTAAGCGGCTTTCGGTACGCATTCGGTAGCTAACAGACTTCGTCTCACGCAACAAAGAGAAAGTGGGAAGCATAGCAGAGTCAGGAGAGCAGTTGAGATAGTGAGTAGCATAGAAGTAGCAGATCAGGACCGCTGAAAATGATGTGCCATAGTCGGCAGCAGGAGAGTAGTTGTCGTTGCGTAAGAATTGTGGAAGCGAGTTCCACAGTCTAGGACCTGCAGAGCTAAAGCTTCTGTCGCCAACGGTTTTTAAGCAGAGGAATGGAACAGCTAATTTATTGTCCACACAGGACCTGGGGCGCGAACAGGCTGAAACTGATGTAGCAGTTCTGCTAGGTATGAAGGAGCCAAGCCGTGGCGGGCCTTGTGGGTCAGCCCGAGAACTTTGCTCTGTGTCCGTTGCTCAACCGGCAACCTTCTTAGCTCATTTAGCGAAAGAGACACGTGCTCAAACCGCTGGGACTTGAAGACTAGCCTTGCAGCCATATTCAAAGTTCGCTGCAGTGGCCTAATAGCTTTCTTTGGCAGCCCAGCCAAAAGGGAATTACAATAATCAAGCCAAGACAGAACTAAAGAGCTAGTTAAATCTTTTATATGCCACTTGGGAGACACCTCCTAATCTTAGATAGGGATCGGATGTGATGGCTAGCTGTAGAGGCAGACTTCTGAAGGAAGCTTTTGAAATTAAGGCAGCTGTCGAAAACGACACCTAAATTTCAAGCACATGCTGATGGTCGCACAATAGCATCACCTATTAGATGAGCAAAGCCTTTTAATCCAGCCACACGCTTAGGGTGTCCTATGAGCAGCATTTTGGTTTTATCATCATTTAATTTTAAGGAAGTTTTCCGGTATCCAGGATCGAATATCGGCAAGGCAAGCATTCAGTTTCTCGGTTGCCGCAGCAGATTCGGACGGTTTGAATGACAAATTCACCGTTCACAAATTACTCAGAGTATCGTTAGCATAGAAGGGAAGTGCAGATTCAACAGGAGATATTCTGGCGAAGCCGATTGTGAACATTAGGTTTACCATTTTCTGAATCACATTTGGTTGTCTATAACTAGTAAGTTGGTTTTGTCCTCATTCAATTTAAGTAAGTTTGTTGCCATCACTAAGTCGATGTCATCAATACATGCAGTAAGAAAGAGAATTCGATCTGCCGGAGGGCTGAGAAAGATCAAAGCAAAGGTAAACTAAGTTACATCTTCATAGAAGTGAGAGCCTAGATCGTGCTTGGCGATCATTCGGCAAGAGGGGCAGTATAAACTGTGAAAAGAGCGGACCGAGCACAGAGCCCTCGTACTTAAGTGGTACGTCGGATGATCTTTCTCCGTTCACATCAATACTCTGGAGTCTTCCTCTGACATAAGACCTGGACGTTTGCAGGGTAGTACCAGAGATGTCCAGGCGAGATGCGAGACGCTCTAGAAGGACTTTATGATCAATAGTACCTCGTACTTCCGAAAGATCAAGCAGAACAAGTAATGGTAATGTCACACTATGGCATTACCGTGCTAATTCAAGAACCGTGGGTGTAGTAAAAGTAATAATAACAATTTTTGTAGCGCCCTCAGAGAACCGATTTTCTTTCTACACACTTTACAGATGATGTAAAGAAAGCATGGCCAAATGATTAATTAAGCATTCAAATAACATCATACATAGCATTACTAGATGCGACATGCACAGGGTCAACCTGTAGATATGATTAGTAGCAGCACACAGTGTCAGCAGCACTCGGCAGCCATATGCTGGCTGATGTCTAATACCAACATTTGATTACCAGGCACTCTAACAGGGCACGTATGCACGCACAGAGAAATTAAATTCATATCTCTGAGTAAATACTATAAGAGCAGTGAAGTTTTAAGCTTTTATAACGTAGTCAAGTCGAGGGATCATGATTGTCAGGATGATGATCATGTCGTGATGTTAAATCATGACCGTCAGGATGATGATCATGTCATGATGGAGTTGAGAGTTGCCTCCAGGGTACTTGAGCAGCGTACCAACTGAAGGATGTAGGATTTACAAAGGAGGATTCACGGATGGTTGGAGGCACATCTATACAACTCGAGTCGGACGAGCGGGTGGTACGAGGCGAGCCTCAGTTGGAGGTAGATCTGATTGGTTGGCCAGAGCGAGAGAACGAAGAGGCCGAACAGTGAGAGATTGAATGCTGAAGCCGAATCGAAGCTCGATGGGGAGCTAGTGCGGGTCGGTGAGAAGTGCTGCGATGTGGCGGCCGGGACATTCACGAACACTAAGCCAAACTACAGAGTTTAGCACTAATTGTAAACTTCTTCGTAGGTGGCCAAAAGACCTGCAAATAAAGAGTCACAGAAGGCTAGACGGAATGCACGGATTTGCTTGGCTGTGGGCTCCTTATCTAAGAAGTTCCACAATTTTGCAGTGATGCTTTGCTTAAAGTGAGCAGCTTTTACTACGGATATGGTGTGGTCATCTAGTGAAAGGTCATTAAGGAGCATATAACGCCCAGATTGTGTGAAGATGATGCAGGGGGTTGCACTGGCCGAGCCCATGTTGATGATTAAGCTTTCCAATTTCTGAATAATACAAGGTTCGCGCACCATTAATAAACGGTGTTTTTATCATCATCCTCAATGGCTGCCGGCCGTCGACGCATCTATGGTATTCTTTGAGCGGCTTGATTTTTCCTTGGCAAGAGTCATTCCGTCGGTGTATCACCAACCCCATGTACACCATAATGTTGTAAGCAGAGGCTGTGAAATGTGCTGGCGCCAATAAGGCCGCAGGACGGCTTTTTGTTATTATTCTGCCTTACACTTGTTTTGAAACCAACTCGTTATGAATGAAATCTGAAAATCAGTCGTCTCAATAGGATTCAAATGTGACTTAATCACAGCACACACATTTCGGAATCGAGTATGAGTAATAGTGGTCACTGCTGTTTTTTGACACGGTTCAGTCACTGCATTAACGAAGTGAGAATATGTACCCCTGCCTGACTATAGCTTTCTCATTCCTCAGAGATATGATCGATGCTGCCCCGAAACTTCCCGGAGATACGTCGAGTTATAGCTATTGATCTATGCCGCCTCATTAGTCTTTATTTTTTTTGACTGAATGGGTATTGCCCAAATGGGCTATAGTGTAACTCATAAACATCCGTCGGGAGCGTAAAGATGAGGATTGGGCGCAGATTAGGTACTCTTAACAATGCACCGTTGTACACAATAGGCTCTCCTGCAGGCGTCAAGTGGGTCATTGCAATGTGATAAGTGATTGCTAGTGGCGCTGAACAGCTGTACCAACTTCTTTACGCTACATTTCTCATGTAGTTAGAAATTAGCTGATTCTAATCAGCTCTAACATGCGCCTCTTTCAATAAACTGCTGTCCCTGCAATGAATCATCAGAACTATTATCTGAACTTTAATCGTGTAACTGTCGGAGAACTGAATGAGCCACGCCGTCGATCGAGGTGTATGGTCTCGAGCAGGTACTAAAATAAAGCTGTCATATGTACATGTATGTCATGACTGTGCTCGGTTGGCTCGTGTGTACGTGTACTCGTGCGTGCGTGTGCACATGGAGACTCTTGTCATTCAATTCGTGGCGTACCGCTAAAACTGCTTTGCAACGCTAGAGCTCACACGTACGCTTGAACGAGCAAAAAGCAGCACAGACCTAATTCCAAATCAAAAAATAAAGTGTGCCACCCATAATATAAAAATTTGGAGAAACTGACACGTTCTGCCCACAAATCGAAAAAAACCCGAATTAAAAGCCGTCAAGAAAATTGGTTATATTCACGAACGGCGGTTCCCCTCATCGATGAGCGATAGTAGCTGACATAACAGCCTCATTTATTTGGCGGCAGAAGGGCTTGTGTGGCCTCGCCTCACATTGTGGCGACACATTAAAGAAAGTCTGCAGCAGGACTCGAACCCACTACGTGGGTCATCACGTGCAAGTACCTTACCGCTGGGCTAAAGCCAAGTGAGTTTGGACGAGAGACCGTAGAGCAGAGGTGTGAGTTATGAGTTTTTTGTCATTCGCTGAATACTGAATCCGGGACCTCATATTTCGTTTCTGGCTTGCACGCTATAAACGCGGTAATTCAGACTTTCATAGTTTCGGCATTGCTCTTTCTTCTTACCTTTTTAGTCAATTGGTTCAAGAGAATTTATGTTCTTCTTCAATTGTGGTAATTGCTTTCTTTTCATTGGTGCATTAAAGCAAGGAAACTATGCATTAAAGCAAAGCACGGCTGCTGTGCGACGTGGAAAGTGAAAAGAGAAAGAGCTTCCTGACAAGGTGCCTTCGTGGTCCAAGTTTAAAAACCTATAACAATCTTTTCATAACAACGTTTCCATTTGTATGTTAATTTCACGTTCCTTCATTCTTTGCTCCAGCCTATCTATCAGATCTACTACCCAACAGGCTAAGCATCGCACAATTCGCTTTTCGTTATCCAACAGCCTACCAATACTTCGTACAAACCTCAAATCTTTCGGAGACCGTGCATTTAGTTCGTATGCTCCCAAAGTAACCTTGCTCTACTTTGCCGTGTGCAGTACTTTACCTCTTCATCATCGTCGAAGGAATTGCACTATTTTCATAAATTAGTTATTATGTGTAAAACCTGTGTGTGTGCGTAATTAAATGAACGCTAACAATAATATAATATTTGTAACGTATAATACGCCTTATTATCCATTACTTTGTCTAATATATTTGTTAATACTGGTGTAATGGTGACTAAAAGGGTGTTATTTTATTTCCAGAGTGCTTTAATAATGTTAAAACTGAACTAGATGACAGTGGACAGGTTTTCTATGCTCTAGTTACGAAAATATTCGATTTCTAAATAAAGAATCGTACCTCGCGAAAATTCACATATCACGTCACAGTCTGGAACCGATTAACCGCAATCAACGAGGGACGACTGTATATATCTGTATTCTTAGTTATATATTCATCAACATTGGGGGAAATGTCCTACGGGGGGGGGAATGCCGGGGAGGGGAGTGTCCTATGATCCACCAGGGGGAAATGTCCGGGGTAGACACGTCTGGGGGGAATGTTCTACAATCTTATTTTCGATAATCTCTTTGCTTTTCTAGCAAAGGGGTGCATCGCAAAAACGGTTATTTTGAATATACAGCAATTGCCTCAAAACCAGCTTGAATGGCTGATGCAAGTCTACCGGCGAGCTTCCTACTTGGTAATTGTAGTCTACAAGCAGTAGGCGACATGTGGTTTCCGAATTCTCCGGTCTCAAGCTTAGCTAATCATTTCGTTCCACTTTTTCAAAGAGATTTCTTAACCCAGATGCTAGAATGCACAAACCTCGCGATCTAGGTCGTAATTTGGGTCATGTGGAAGCTAATCCTTTAATGGCACTTGCGGGGTGGTTGCATCCAAAGGCTCTTCAGTCTCTGTAAATGTGAGCCCGTCCCTTTGTATCCATGCTACCAGACTAGCTATTAAATGAGTAAGACGAGAAATGAAACGCTTGAAGTAAGATACAAAAGAGGCTTTCCAAGGTAAAGATGATTCGCTGTTTCTTGGGAGTTAACAGTACTAGGAAGATAGTCGGTTAGTTCGAAAGGTTTGATTGATCTCACTAAACTTATGACTAAACGTGTTGCTAATCTAAAAAAAAATCCTAGCTGATTAAACAGCCTCTTTTTGTATAGCGACAGAAGAGCCTTTACGGCTATCACCACCGCTTGCAGTGGCGATAAAGAATCGCCCACCGCAGGCATCGAACCCACGACCTCGGGACCAAGGTCGTGAAAGCAACCGCCTTACCAATGATATCAAAGACGTTGCTCTTACCTTACAGTTGTAAAAATGAGAACTTTTGCTATTATTATGTTGCGTAATGGAACGTAGTATGAGAAATCTGTGTTAATGCATTAACTTTGTTCACGCCATTGCTATTGCTGCAAAGAGTTTGGGTCCAGTTAACAGCATACAGAGATCTACCCGTGCACCATCAGGCCACCGATGGCTTGCGTCGCCTAACACTGTAATCTAATTCTCTCAAGTTGGCCAACTTGTATCAGACAGTTAGTCACGTGGAATCGTTTTGAGTCCACTCCCACGTCGCATTACTTAAATAAAGTGTCGATTATTGCAACAGCGTTGAAAGAAACAAGGTTCGACAGGTGGAATACATGTGGCCCTTGCTGCAGAATAGATGAAGTACGAGCTTTTGAATGCTGATTTCCCAAGGTCTACTACAAGGTTTATTTTCAAAGATTTGAGGGAGTTTATTGCCATTTAGCAAATAAGTTAAAAGACAGGAATATATGTCAACACAAATTAAGTCAGTCTGAAAATCTGTTCGCATTTTAGTGTATTCAATAAGATAAAATTTGATGAAAAATCGTCAGAGGTGATTCGTGATTAACAAAAGTCAGTAGATACGAAAACATGTTCACATTTGATTCAGAATATTTAGTGATGTTCTTGACAGAATACAAAACATGTATTTATTCGTTTGAAATGTCTATTGACTTTAACTTAATCTAATTATGAGTTTCCAAAAATCTTACGGTACTGACGATTAATTAATGAGAAAAGAGAAACATTGTGAATTTTTATTTGAATCAAATTGATTGAACTCAAATTATGTCTTGGAAAGAAACTTCAAGTGAATTTTCAGGTACAAATAAAAACTTAACTGGTATTATTCAGAGAGAGATTTTTATCGAAACTATGCTCCAAGTCAAGATTAGAAAAACGGTTATTTATGAACATTGCAGGTAAGCTATGGTTAATATGCCTACTAATGCAATATCAAAGTGATGGGACAAGAGCTTAGTTACACTGGCTCAGTAAGCATGAGAAATTTGCTGAGTTTTTTTGGGAAAGGGAATGAAGTTCTAGAAATTGAATTTATCCTTAAGGGAAATTCAGTCTCTCAATTAATTTTTAAGAGTCATTAAAGATGATGGGTCCAAGGTTTAGTTCCAAGTTTTCAGAGGAACTTACAGCGTTAGGAAATCAATTAACACTCAAACGAGATATTTTTGTTAGCTTAAAAGAGTTATTTTGGAGATGTTAGAGTATAAAAATTATATGAGATTTCAAGGATGTCAATGGTGAGAATTTTATGTGATAGCATATGACAAAAATGTTGAATTGATGGATAGCTTGTATGGTATGAGGATATACTTAATCGTTACCAACTAGCAGCTAAGTATAAAGGTGCTGCACCCATTTATTGCAGCCTGTGTTAGGAGTTAGATGGAATAGACTAAATTCATCACCCCATCTGCACTGACAATTTGAAAGGCTGTGATACAATTGTTATAATAAATACTGTTGGTTGTGACTTAGACGATAAGAGTAATTCAATTGGATAAAATTAGTCAGTTGCACGGGAAAAAAATTTTTAATCAACATTGGTGATTTTGATTTCCGAATCATTAAGCATTTTAGATTTTGACCTTTATTATTTAGTTCTGAAACTGTGCATAATTAAAGATTGTTTCGAGATAGTTAGATAAATATAATTCATTTATATAGCGCCCCAAGAGAACTTAATCTCTATTCAGGCTCTTTACATATGCCTCAGGGCTCGAGCCCACGACCTCAGTCAGACCTTGGTCGGGGCGAGCACCTTAACCGCTAGACCAAACCAAGTTGGCATATGGCAGTTTCCTGTGGGACCTAATTGTAATGTCTACTTCTTTAGTTTTGCGTGCACCAACAAATTCTTAATGTTTGAGGAGGAATAACTTTCGAAGAGAGAATACTTCTTCTCAAGATTAGCAGATGAAAGTACATGCGATGAAAAACTAACCACGCGCACAAAATTTGGAATGCATTTGACGTAAAGAAATGTAGACCGGCAGCATAATCTTATCTTCAGTTAACGTTTTGATAGGAGCTGCTGTTCATGAAGTTTTTTCATCACTACAAAGTTTACACCAGCTCCATAAATATGAAGTAATATGTTGGTTGAAAGTTTACTGGAATTGCTTTATAGCTTTTAATTAACCTAGCACGTACAATTTTATTCCTGCGGGATTAGAGGAATCGAGTGAAGTAGATTAGTTTCAATGCTAATAGTGAACTTTTCCCTGGCTTCGATCTTAATTAGGAAAGTCTTGGTTAGTATATTTTTACGCTACTAATCTTTTTGGGAGGGCAATGAAACAGCAAATTAACTTCTCGATACTTTAATTTCTGACCAAAGAGATATAGTTATTGTATAAAGTAATTCTAGTAATTATATCAAGTAATTATATACCGTAATTACATAAAATATTTTGTAAAGCATCCTTAGAGAAAAAAATCTCTCGCTAAAGCACAGATATGGTCATTATTCAATCAAATCTGCAAAATTAGCTCTAATATGGATGTATCCCGACGGAAATCCACGGGACATTTAAAAATTTTCATATGCGATTTAGTGAATGAGTTTTTTGACAATAATAAGTAGAATAGAGGATATTCTGACTTATTAGATCTATTTTTAAGAGTTTTAATTAAGAAGTTATTGAAAAACTGATTAGCAATATTAGGGACAGTGTAAAGAATGATTTCTTTTAAATGAATCTGAATGATTGCTTAAGTTAGCTGACGCCAGCTAATATAGGAGTTTGACCTACAGCAAGTCAACTATAATCTGAAATGCTTCATCTAAATTAAAATCTAAAGGACTCTTTGCTTCAAAAATCCTGAAGTTGCAAAATTAAGTAGAAGTCGCAAGTTAGTAGTGGGCACGTTTTATGGACTACATGGCAGAAAAGTAGTGAGGTTTCGAAAAAGCCAAGTTAGAAGAAAACACTTAATTAATATAGTTTCGAATAAGTGTTCTTGTGATCTATGTCGTACTTGATTAAATCAAACAGGATTCGTTATAGTTGTGAATTTCCTGTAAAATAAATCAAGCAAACGGAATTTAAAGAGGTAAAAAAATCAGTCGTTATTAGCGCAAAAATAATCGGCTTACGTTGCATCTCTGGAAACGAAGGTTTAGAGGATACATTAATGGTGGCTAATCTGAAGAAAAATTTGTAACATACCTTGTGTTAAGGAGAGTAAAAGATCCACCCTCTCATCTGAATCGAAGCTTCCTTTGGAATTGTGGAATCAACCCTTAAGCTTGTGATCACTTGATGGTTTTAATGACAAAAGAGATGATCCTAATTCTGATTCTAAGAATAAATAATGATTGTCAATATTTCAGAAAGAATACATATATGCGATGGAAATTTCAAAGATACCAGGGTTTTGATCAGTAAGAAAAATGACCAGAGTTTTGCACTTAAATGATGGAAAGAGTTGACTGCAGTATGATTAAACAGTCACTTGATCATTAATGGCTTAAATCAATTCAAGTATCTCGATTCTTGTTTACAGGATGGGCTACATTTCAGAGGATTTTTTAAGGTAGGGTATACACATTTGCTTCAGCAATTGAAGAACTAAGGTTAAAATCCAGGTCCATAAGGCAGGAAAGCCGAAGAAAAGTGCTCGCCTGGTTTCCCACTCTGATCAAGGTGACTAACCTGATTAATTCGGTATTTTTTAACTTTAAGTCACTAGATATCAGGAAAGAATGGCATCTTCAACAGCCTCTTTAAGCTGTTGGTGATTAGAGCGGGAGAAACTGCAACATTCCTGGAATAAATATAGTTTTGTCAAAATTGACTTCCTGTGAGATGCAATGCTTGCGACTCTGATGCGTCAACGTGCGTAGACCAGTACGCTAAGTAATTTCACAAATATATTGAGTCCAAAAAAGTGTACAGCGTTTTGAATTCATTGCTTACAAAAGTAACTGCTGACCTTGATGTAACTGTTTGGCATAACTGCAATGCTTCACTAAATACTCCTGATAAGATATGAGAATATCGCTCGTGGTTTGCATCTAAACTTATCGCTGGTATCTCAGTAATCCTTGGAATTGCGTGCGTATGCGCATTATTATCTGCGTCGTAAAGGCAGAGGTCGCGCAGTTTCTTTTCTATATGAAAATTTGACTAACTTAACGTCGGCATTATTGCTGCTATTATTATTAAGTATACCAGCAATTCCGGCTGCGGTAGCTCATTAGAAATTTTAATAGTACAAGGAATGGGAGCAAATTTGAGCGTTCACTCGATCTAGTGATTGTGAGATACGTGTAGCATGAGTAATTGACCCTGTCACACCAATAAACGCTTGCAACACCGGAGCTCAGGAGGATATTTCTCATCTAATGTTTGATCTATTAGCTGTACTTGAGGACTGTCGTACATTGAAGAAATCCCAGCTGTTTTTGTATTGCAATAATGGTTCCCAGGTTAAAAACAGTCCAATATTTTTACTGTTTTCAATGGGTTTTAGGATTGACCGGCCATGCTCTTAAGAGTGTAACTATATTAAATCATTTCAAAAGTCAAGGCAAAAAGTTCCTATCGTGGGCAAAGGTTCCAGCACCAGTTACCATTGATTAAACCAGAGGTAGGAAAAATTTGTGGATCATAAAGCCATCTCAGGAGTTCTAGTAGGTACACTAAACCAGTTGGAAAAATGTGTCCAAGTAAAGGTTTTTTATTCAAAAGTATAGTTTGATCAATGGGAAACATGCTGGTTCATGTTCTTAGAGGGAGCAACAATTTCAGGTTCTAATGATGAGTAGTTCAGCAGCAGAATGTTATTAAGTTTATTGTCAGTGAGCTGAGAGTGCAGCTTGTTCTTACAAAACTTCATCTTGGAGAGCAGCTGCTCGCAGGAATAAGTTCTGCCAAACAGTGCGATCACACGCTTGGCACGGGCTGACAACATTGGAAACTAAGCCTGCGGTAGCTGAAGGCAGAAGTAAATGAGAGCAGTGCAAGAAGTAAACTTGGACAAGAGAACGTCCAAAGTCCGTGGCGCAATCAACTCCAATTGCACAACAGAGGGGGCATCGTCATAGGGAAATTCAAAAGGAGTGCTGACGATTTTGCACTCCTGCGAATGAGCGCATCGGTAAAGCAGCGAGTATACATTCCATTACAAAGTCTGCGTCAGTGAAGGGATTCATCTTCTTCGCAATCAACAAGGACTCTTCGTAGTGACGAGGAGGCGCGAGTAGGAGCCGCTCAGCGGAGCCTCATCGGAGGCTTTCGTGGTTTTCGCTTCTTGAAGGGGAACGATTGTTGATCCAACCGCGACTGCAAGTGAGCAGCCTCAGTCTTCCGCTCATCCTCGGCGAAATGTCGGCGCGTGTACGCGTGCTTGGCATCGAAATGTCCCTTGAGATTCGACCGCTTGAAAGTGCCGTCGGTGTCGTTGCACACTAGACGCTGGGCTTTGTTGTCGCGTTTGACGAAGAATAACTTTCAAGTCCATTCGGGGTTGAAGATGCGTCGTTCGAGGTCAACCTTTCGGATAGTGGTAGCTGCGCTTTGCTTCGGCTCTTTAGGCGTAGTAATTGGTGTTGCGGTGTGGAAATAGGACTTCAGTAATATGAACATAAAGTAATGACCATAAAGTAAAATTGCTTCGCACGGCACAGCACACACCTACGCACAAGACATTCCTTGACTAAGGTGAACGGTGCATAACCGAGACCAGAGATCGAACTTGTTTACAACTCAATATTTACCATCCATTCCCAGTCAGGCGCTTCTGTTTTATACGAGCACCCGAGATCAGTGGTAAAGAAAAGCCACACGAGCCACAGCTTGCGGTGCAACCCGCAGTGCAGTACTACATTGACTTACGGGTTCAATTCGTTCCGTGACGGAGCTCGTCCCCCAAAGTAGTTCTACTTCAAATCAACTTTGCTTTTAAAAATGAGTTGAAATGCCACTAATCCGTTCCGGACCCTTAAAAAACACCGCAAATTTAATGCGACGTTTTTTTTTAAATTACGAAATATACTCATAAAATTTTTCGGACAAGAGCAGCAAAAAAGAGCGCATAGACAACTACGTACGATACGTACGTACATAACGTACGACAAAAGGCGAGATTCCACGGGAATCGTGCACCCTAGGACGAACTACCGAAGTGCAGTTTACTGGCTGGGCCTTTTTGCGGACGCACCGATTGTCTTTAGTTACGCAAGGATCTCTAAGATGACGGTACTGTCTAAGTAAAGTACTTACTGCAGCGGTTCCTGCCGTAGTCTATCTCAACCCCGAAGGCTCGCTCGAGTCGGGCGTGGAGGGAACCACCAGGTCCGCGCTTGACGTCATGCCCATGCCCTCACGTCTTCCGCTTCTCTTTCCTTACGAGCCTCAGTGACCGCACGCTGTTCCTCCTCCACCCTCTTACTTGCCTCGCTGGCACAGACATTTGCATTCGTTAACACTTTCTGGCGCAAATCCATCACGGCTACGGGCTGCCGCTAGCCGTGCGCAATGCAAAGTCGCAGTTCTAAAATCATTCTGCGAAACGCGCGAAGCAAAATCAAGCACAATAACAATTAGCTTTCAACTCAAAGCAAAAAGCTGCCGAGGGACTACTCGTGTCTCGAAAGCTCTTTAGTTGAGATACTCGTATGTCAAAAAGCCTCTATGGTGAAGGGGAAGAAAACCGCAACAACTCAATCAGGCCGGATTCATCAATAAATAACTAGGGGGACGCTAGGCTGCATTGGAGCATTACCTAGGCCGGATCTGACCTAAAGGCCGGAGTTTGCTGAACTCTGGATTAAACGATCGAAAAAAGATTTATCAGCGTGAAATTGTGAAAGAATGTACTAAACAAAGTTAAACGGTTAAAGTATTTTTGCAAGATTTATATCGCATCTATTTCAGTCTCAGCAAAAATCTCAGGGATTATCACTCGATGTTTTATTTTAATAACGATGAGCGCTAAGCCTCAGAGGTCTACTAAGTTTAACTCTAACTCAAGAGATCTAGTTATGCCCTAATACGCACTAATTAAAGCGCGGAATATGAGCAAGGGTGGATTTAGGCGACGGAGGTGCAGCCCACCCTAAACCCTAAACCCTAAAAACCCTAAACCCTAAAATCCCTAAACCCTAAAAACCCTAAACCCTAAAAACCCTAAACCCTAAAAACCCTAAACCCTAAAAACCCTAAACCCTAAAAACCCTAAACCCTAAAAACCCTAAACCCTAAAAACCCTAAACCCTAAAAACCCTAAACCCTAAAAACCCTAAAAACCCTAAACCCTAAAAACCCTAAACCCTAAAAACCCTAAACCCTAAAAACCCTAAAAACCCTAAAAACCCTAAACCCTAAAAACCCTAAACCCTAAAAACCCTAAACCCTAAAAACCCTAAACCCTAAAAACCCTAAACCCTAAAAACCCTAAACCCTAAAAACCCTAAACCCTAAAAACCCTAAACCCTAAACCCTAAAAACCCTAAACCCTAAACCCTAAAAACCCTAAACCCTAAAAACCCCAAAACCCTAAAAACCCTAAACCCTAAAAACCCTAAAAACCCTAAACCCTAAAAACCCTAAACCCTAAAAACCCTAAACCCTAAAAACCCTAAAAACCCTAAAAACCCTAAAAACCCTAAAAACCCTAAACCCTAAAAACCCTAAAAACCCTAAAAACCCTAAAAACCCTAAAAACCCTAAAAACCCTAAAAACCCTAAAAACCCTAAACCCTAAAAACCCTAAACCCTAAAAACCCTAAACCCTAAAAACCCCTAAACCATAGAACCCTAAACGCTACACCATAAACCCTATAACATAACCCTTAAAGCTAAACCCTAAACCCTAATAACCATTAACTCTAAAACCCTAAACACTAAACCCTTAACCCCAAGCCCTAAACCACATACCGGAGGAAGCGTCCTACCACAGGGGGGGAATATCGGGGGGGGGGAATGTCGGGGGGGGGGGACACGTCGGTGGGAAACGTCCGTACCCCGTTGTTGCACCTCTACGACAGTTTAGATCGGTGACACTTTTGTAATAATTTTGGCTGAGGTGGATTTCCGGTACATGCGTAAATCTCAAATATACCAAAGAATAACTTTTATTTTTTGTTCGTTGTTCTAGATTTTGAGCTGTCTACATTAACGACTACTTGAAATATTAACTTTTCCATTTTTCGTTGAGGTCAATCAATCTAGTGATAGATAAAGTTTACCTAATAAATAGCTCTAATCTTGCCATCGGCGGTCTAGCACACCATTAGGCCTTGGTCATTGCTGCTTTAGCAGCTAGTTGAAAAGCACCTGAGAAAAGACTTATATCTTTGAGGGCGCAATATAAAAAAACTTGTTATTATTATTACTTTTGTACTTGTTGTTATTATTACAATAACGAATTTTTAAACCCATGTGCTAAGGGTACTGAAGTTGTCATAGTTTCATGTGCCTATCTAAACGGAGCAAACTTAAATTTTATTTTTCGTAAATTGCAGAAGTTCCCTACCCATATGTTTTCCGCTCTTACCACGGAGGCCTGGACTGTAAAATTACTTACATGTAACGTCTAAATGGAAGTTTAGTTTCACATAATAGTTACACTACCTAAACAAAATTAAAAAAAGAATTTAAATGTTAATGAAATGCTTATTTTTATACGATGGTTTTCTTCGCATTTTTATAACGACAAAATTGAAAGCCCCGTCATTTGATGCTGGACAAGACAAGCCGACAGATCATTGTGAGCTGCTGCCTTATTTCAGACGAAGGCCATTTGCACCTGATCCAAGCCGATCTTGTTTTGGCTTTTCCACTCCATTGCTTAATTAAGTTTATGCCACTTTTGATCGTCAAGTTATAATCAGCTACATGGAAAAGCATTTGGGACCATAACCAGTAGGTCAGCTGTTACAAACGGGACATGCGGCTTCACCGTCCGGACAGAACTAGACCACAAACATAGCGCTCGTAGCGGTACTAGTCTCAGTCGACGCGCGACAGATATCGGCGACGCCTAAACATTGCATCGCGGCAAGCGACTTGTGGGCGAGGCATCAATGCCCGTAGGTATGCCAAATGTAGAAGGAACAGGGCTGCGACGAAGATATCTTATACTTTATCAAAGCAAGTCCGTATCCATAACGTAGAGAAGTCGATTTGAAAGCAGCTGACGGCTACTGGCGTTCAACAGCGGCCTCGACGTAGACGATTGTCTCCGCGGCCTAGAGCTAAAAAAACAGCTCAAATTTCAGTGCCGACTCTGGAAGTACAACTGCCTGCCTATTCAATTACGTTGACTTTTCAACGACCTCGGCCATAGATTGTCGCATAGTCGGCTCCTAGTCATTCCAATTCAGTCAACGTGAACAAATCATGAATTTCGATTGTAATTTAGCTGGTTTAGTTTAGCCCTTTCAGCGCTAAGGCCATTTAACTATGTTTTTCAGCAAATATAAAGTGCCTAGAAGGAGTCGAGAAGTTCTCTGAGGGCGCTATATCAAGTTTATTATTATTATTATGTTACTAAAATACAGTTTAATAACTTATCATCAGTTGAATGTTATGCAACCAGCAGTAACATATCTGCCGTTCCTTAAACCAATATTATGAATACGAGGAGCCTACCTATATCAAAATTTTTTACAAGAAGCAGCAGTACGAAAGACCAAGCCAATATTACGTGACACAATCTGTCATGGATATGCTTAGGTCGGGCATAAGCACTAATTTCCGCATGTTGGTTGCTTTTTAAGTTAAACGATATCGATATTGCTAAAGTTCACAGAAACTAGTCAAATTAAATACCAAATAATGAACTTCCAGACGATTCAAGAGCTGGATGGTTAATTACATAACGAAAGACGCTTCCAACCGTAGATTTTAGAAAATTGATTTAAACGGGCAGCAAGAGATAACTATTATTTATTAGGAATTCAACTGAAACGCAGATTATTGAACGTAAATCTCGCATTGAATCCGTAGAAGAAAGCGCAGTGACGAAAACCTATTGAAAACGCAAGGTGGATTTAGGATAAAATGGATCCAAGAATGGTGGATTGACTCGGTAGCATGAAGCTCACGGTTAGAGTTAAGCCAAAGGATAGAGACAAAGCACATTTTCATCAGATAACACTGGGCAGTACTACTTAAATAGAAATTAATAATAAACTCGCAGTGCTGAGAGGAAACGATCACGGGTTAGCAAGTTCAATTGAGCCAAAAAAGGCTCAGAGGAATGCATGACTATAGATGACTGACCATTTCTATGACGATACAAAGAATAAGGAATTTAAGTAAGTATTAGGAGTAACGTAAGACTAGATTCTAAACTTATTAAATACTCAATGCTCCAAACGAGAAAACTGGGCAAGAGCTAAGGATAATAAGATTCAGTTATCGATAACCTTGAAGTTAAGACTGCTACTCACACGCCGAAAGTTAAAAGTGTTTAGGGTGTGATGGGCCTTCTTAAGGAAGCTGGGAACTAAATCAAGTGACTAAGTTGATCGAGAAGCATATTGAAGTCCGCTTACTGAAATTGTCAGAAATTAAGAAAAAACACGGCACAATTAGAGAATTATTCTGAACACTTGACCAGCTATTGCGTGGAATATGAAAGATTTAGCCATACTGTATGTTTCACTGGCGTTAAAGAAAGAGTCCTCCAGGCAAGCGGAGCGAGAGGAGCGAGTGCGAGCTCAATGTTGTACACCTGTAGGATAATGTGAATGCCTCAGAGGTCTACTAAGTTTAACTCTAACTCAAGAGATCTAGTTATGCCCTAATACGCACTAATTAAAGCGCGGAATATGAGCAAGGGTGGATTTAGGCGACGGAGGTGCAGCCCACCCTAAACCCTAAACCCTAAAAACCCTAAACCCTAAAATCCCTAAACCCTAAAAAAACCCTAAACCCTAAAAACCCTAAACCCTAAAAACCCTAAACCCTAAAAACCCCAAAACCCTAAAAACCCTAAACCCTAAAAACCCTAAACCCTAAAAACCCTAAACCCTAAAAACCCTAAACCCTAAAAACCCTAAAAACCCTAAACCCTAAAAACCCTAAACCCTAAAAACCCTAAAAACCCTAAAAACCCTAAAAACCCTAAAAACCCTAAAAACCCTAAAAACCCTAAAAACCCTAAAAACCCTAAACCCTAAAAACCCTAAACCCTAAAAACCCCTAAACCCAAAAAACCCTAAACCCTAAAAACCCTAAACCCTAAAAACCCTAAACCCTAAAAACCCTAAACCCTAAAAACCCTAAACCCTAAAAACCCTAAACCCTAAAAACCCTAAACCCTAAAAACCCTAAACCCTAAAAACCCTAAAAACCCTAAAAAAAACCCTAAACCCTAAAAACCCTAAACCCTAAAAACCCTAAAAACCCTAAAAACCCTAAAAACCCTAAACCCTAAAAACCCTAAACCCTAAAAACCCTAAAAACCCTAAAAACCCTAAAAACCCTAAAAACCCTAAAAACCCTAAAAACCCTAAAAACCCTAAAACGCTAAACCCTAAAAACCCTAAAAACCCTAAAAACCCTAAAAAAAAAACCTAAACCCTAAAAACCCTAAACCCTAAAAACCCTAAACCCTAAAAACCCTAAACCCTAAAAACCCTAAACCCTAAAAACCCTAAACCCTAAAAACCCTAAACCCTAAACACCCTAAACCCTAAACCCTAAAAACCCTAAACCCTAAACCCTAAAAACCCTAAACCCTAAACCATAGAACCCTAAACGCTACACCATAAACCCTATAACATAACCCTTAAAGCTAAACCCTAAACCCTAATAACCATTAACTCTAAAACCCTAAACACTAAACCCTTAACCCCAAGCCCTAAACCACATACCGGAGGAAGCGTCCTACCACAGGGGGGGAATATCGGGGGGGGGAATGTCGGGGGGGGGGGACACGTCGGTGGGAAACGTCCGTACCCCGTTGTTGCACCTCTACGACAGTTTAGATCGGTGACACTTTTGTAATAATTTTGGCTGAGGTGGATTTCCGGTACATGCGTAAATCTCAAATATACCAAAGAATAACTTTTATTTTTTGTTCGTTGTTCTAGATTTTGAGCTGTCTACATTAACGACTACTTGAAATATTAACTTTTCCATTTTTCGTTGAGGTCAATCAATCTAGTGATAGATAAAGTTTACCTAATAAATAGCTCTAATCTTGCCATCGGCGGTCTAGCACACCATTAGGCCTTGGTCATTGCTGCTTTAGCAGCTAGTTGAAAAGCACCTGAGAAAAGACTTATATCTTTGAGGGCGCAATATAAAAAACTTGTTATTATTATTACTTTTGTACTTGTTGTTATTATTACAATAACGAATTTTTAAACCATGTGCTAAGGGTACTGAAGTTGTCATAGTTTCATGTGCCTATCTAAACGGAGCAAACTTAAATTTATTTTTCGTAAATTGCAGAAGTTCCCTACCCATATGTTTTCCGCTCTTACCACGGAGGCCTGGACTGTAAAATTACTTACATGTAACGTCTAAATGGAAGTTTAGTTTCACATAATAGTTACACTACCTAAACAAAATTAAAAAAAAGAATTTAAATGTTAATGAAATGCTTATTTTTATACGATGGTTTTCTTCGCATTTTTATAACGACAAAATTGAAAGCCCCGTCATTTGATGCTGGACAAGACAAGCCGACAGATCATTGTGAGCTGCTGCCTTATTTCAGACGAAGGCCATTTGCACCTGATCCAAGCCGATCTTGTTTTGGCTTTTCCACTCCATTGCTTAATTAAGTTTATGCCACTTTTGATCGTCAAGTTATAATCAGCTACATGGAAAAGCATTTGGGACCATAACCAGTAGGTCAGCTGTTACAAACGGGACATGCGGCTTCACCGTCCGGACAGAACTAGACCACAAACATAGCGCTCGTAGCGGTACTAGTCTCAGTCGACGCGCGACAGATATCGGCGACGCCTAAACATTGCATCGCGGCAAGCGACTTGTGGGCGAGGCATCAATGCCCGTAGGTATGCCAAATGTAGAAGGAACAGGGCTGCGACGAAGATATCTTATACTTTATCAAAGCAAGTCCGTATCCATAACGTAGAGAAGTCGATTTGAAAGCAGCTGACGGCTACTGGCGTTCAACAGCGGCCTCGACGTAGACGATTGTCTCCGCGGCCTAGAGCTAAAAACAGCTCAAATTTCAGTGCCGACTCTGGAAGTACAACTGCCTGCCTATTCAATTACGTTGACTTTTCAACGACCTCGGCCATAGATTGTCGCATAGTCGGCTCCTAGTCATTCCAATTCAGTCAACGTGAACAAATCATGAATTTCGATTGTAATTTAGCTGGTTTAGTTTAGCCCTTTCAGCGCTAAGGCCATTTAACTATGTTTTTCAGCAAATATAAAGTGCCTAGAAGGAGTCGAGAAGTTCTCTGAGGGCGCTATATCAAGTTTATTATTATTATTATGTTACTAAAATACAGTTTAATAACTTATCATCAGTTGAATGTTATGCAACCAGCAGTAACATATCTCTGCCGTTCCTTAAACCAATATTATGAATACGAGGAGCCTACCTATATCAAAATTTTTTACAAGAAGCAGCAGTACGAAAGACCAAGCCAATATTACGTGACACAATCTGTCATGGATATGCTTAGGTCGGGCATAAGCACTAATTTCCGCATGTTGGTTGCTTTTTAAGTTAAACGATATCGATATTGCTAAAGTTCACAGAAACTAGTCAAATTAAATACCAAATAATGAACTTCCAGACGATTCAAGAGCTGGATGGTTAATTACATAACGAAAGACGCTTCCAACCGTAGATTTTAGAAAATTGATTTAAACGGGCAGCAAGAGATAACTATTATTTATTAGGAATTCAACTGAAACGCAGATTATTGAACGTAAATCTCGCATTGAATCCGTAGAAGAAAGCGCAGTGACGAAAACCTATTGAAAACGCAAGGTGGATTTAGGATAAAATGGATCCAAGAATGGTGGATTGACTCGGTAGCATGAAGCTCACGGTTAGAGTTAAGCCAAAGGATAGAGACAAAGCACATTTTCATCAGATAACACTGGGCAGTACTACTTAAATAGAAATTAATAATAAAACTCGCAGTGCTGAGAGGAAACGATCACGGGTTAGCAAGTTCAATTGAGCCAAAAAAGGCTCAGAGGAATGCATGACTATAGATGACTGACCATTTCTATGACGATACAAAGAATAAGGAATTTAAGTAAGTATTAGGAGTAACGTAAGACTAGATTCTAAACTTATTAAATACTCAATGCTCCAAACGAGAAAACTGGGCAAGAGCTAAGGATAATAAGATTCAGTTATCGATAACCTTGAAGTTAAGACTGCTACTCACACGCCGAAAGTTAAAAGTGTTTAGGGTGTGATGGGCCTTCTTAAGGAAGCTGGGAACTAAATCAAGTGACTAAGTTGATCGAGAAGCATATTGAAGTCCGCTTACTGAAATTGTCAGAAATTAAGAAAAAAAAACGGCACAATTAGAGAATTATTCTGAACACTTGACCAGCTATTGCGTGGAATATGAAAGATTTAGCCATACTGTATGTTTCACTGGCGTTAAAGAAAGAGTCCTCCAGGCAAGCGGAGCGAGAGGAGCGAGTGCGAGCTCAATGTTGTACACCTGTAGGATAATGTGAATGCCTCAGAGGTCTACTAAGTTTAACTCTAACTCAAGAGATCTAGTTATGCCCTAATACGCACTAATTAAAGCGCGGAATATGAGCAAGGGTGGATTTAGGCGACGGAGGTGCAGCCCACCCTAAACCCTAAACCCTAAAAACCCTAAACCCTAAAATCCCTAAACCCTAAAAACCCTAAACCCTAAAAACCCTAAACCCTAAAAACCCTAAACCCTAAAAACCCTAAACCCTAAAAAAAAACCCTAAACCCCAAAAACCCTAAACCCTAAAAACCCTAAACCCTAAAAACCCTAAACCCTAAAAACCCTAAAAACCCTAAACCCTAAAAACCCTAAACCCTAAAAACCCTAAAAACCCTAAAAACCCTAAAAACCCTAAAAACCCTAAAAACCCTAAAAACCCTAAAAACCCTAAAAACCCTAAAAACCCTAAACCCTAAAAACCCTAAACCCTAAAAACCCTAAACCCTAAAAACCCTAAACCCTAAAAACCCTAAACCCTAAAAACCCTAAACCCTAAAAACCCTAAACCCTAAAAACCCTAAACCCTAAAAACCCTAAACCCTAAAAACCCTAAACCCTAAAAACCCTAAACCCTAAAAACCCTAAACCCTAAAAACCCTAAAAACCCTAAAAACCCTAAAAACCCTAAAAACCCTAAACCCTAAAAACCCTAAAAACCCTAAAAACCCTAAAAACCCTAAAAACCCTAAAAACCCTAAAAACCCTAAAAACCCTAAAAACCCCTAAAAACCCTAAACCCTAAAAACCCTAAAAACCCTAAAAACCCTAAAAACCCTAAAAACCCTAAACCCTAAAAACCCAAAACCCTAAAAACCCTAAACCCTAAAAACCCTAAACCCTAAAAACCCTAAACCCTAAAAACCCTAAACCCTAAAAACCCTAAACCCTAAAAACCCTAAACCCTAAACCCTAAAAACCCTAAACCCTAAACCCTAAAAACCCTAAACCCTAAACCATAGAACCCTAAACGCTACACCATAAACCCTATAACATAACCCTTAAAGCTAAACCCTAAACCCTAATAACCATTAACTCTAAAACCCTAAACACTAAACCCTTAACCCCAAGCCCTAAACCACATACCGGAGGAAGCGTCCTACCACAGGGGGGGAATATCGGGGGGGGGGAATGTCGGGGGGGGGGGACACGTCGGTGGGAAACGTCCGTACCCCGTTGTTGCACCTCTACGACAGTTTAGATCGGTGACACTTTTGTAATAATTTTGGCTGAGGTGGATTTCCGGTACATGCGTAAATCTCAAATATACCAAAGAATAACTTTTATTTTTTGTTCGTTGTTCTAGATTTTGAGCTGTCTACATTAACGACTACTTGAAATATTAACTTTTCCATTTTTTCGTTGAGGTCAATCAATCTAGTGATAGATAAAGTTTACCTAATAAATAGCTCTAATCTTGCCATCGGCGGTCTAGCACACCATTAGGCCTTGGTCATTGCTGCTTTAGCAGCTAGTTGAAAAGCACCTGAGAAAAGACTTATATCTTTGAGGGCGCAATATAAAAAACTTGTTATTATTATTACTTTTGTACTTGTTGTTATTATTACAATAACGAATTTTTAAACCATGTGCTAAGGGTACTGAAGTTGTCATAGTTTCATGTGCCTATCTAAACGGAGCAAACTTAAATTTATTTTTCGTAAATTGCAGAAGTTCCCTACCCATATGTTTTCCGCTCTTACCACGGAGGCCTGGACTGTAAAATTACTTACATGTAACGTCTAAATGGAAGTTTAGTTTCACATAATAGTTACACTACCTAAACAAAATTAAAAAAAGAATTTAAATGTTAATGAAATGCTTATTTTTATACGATGGTTTTCTTCGCATTTTTATAACGACAAAATTGAAAGCCCCGTCATTTGATGCTGGACAAGACAAGCCGACAGATCATTGTGAGCTGCTGCCTTATTTCAGACGAAGGCCATTTGCACCTGATCCAAGCCGATCTTGTTTTGGCTTTTCCACTCCATTGCTTAATTAAGTTTATGCCACTTTTGATCGTCAAGTTATAATCAGCTACATGGAAAAGCATTTGGGACCATAACCAGTAGGTCAGCTGTTACAAACGGGACATGCGGCTTCACCGTCCGGACAGAACTAGACCACAAACATAGCGCTCGTAGCGGTACTAGTCTCAGTCGACGCGCGACAGATATCGGCGACGCCTAAACATTGCATCGCGGCAAGCGACTTGTGGGCGAGGCATCAATGCCCGTAGGTATGCCAAATGTAGAAGGAACAGGGCTGCGACGAAGATATCTTATACTTTATCAAAGCAAGTCCGTATCCATAACGTAGAGAAGTCGATTTGAAAGCAGCTGACGGCTACTGGCGTTCAACAGCGGCCTCGACGTAGACGATTGTCTCCGCGGCCTAGAGCTAAAAACAGCTCAAATTTCAGTGCCGACTCTGGAAGTACAACTGCCTGCCTATTCAATTACGTTGACTTTTCAACGACCTCGGCCATAGATTGTCGCATAGTCGGCTCCTAGTCATTCCAATTCAGTCAACGTGAACAAATCATGAATTTCGATTGTAATTTAGCTGGTTTAGTTTAGCCCTTTCAGCGCTAAGGCCATTTAACTATGTTTTTCAGCAAATATAAAGTGCCTAGAAGGAGTCGAGAAGTTCTCTGAGGGCGCTATATCAAGTTTATTATTATTATTATGTTACTAAAATACAGTTTAATAACTTATCATCAGTTGAATGTTATGCAACCAGCAGTAACATATCTGCCGTTCCTTAAACCAATATTATGAATACGAGGAGCCTACCTATATCAAAATTTTTTACAAGAAGCAGCAGTACGAAAGACCAAGCCAATATTACGTGACACAATCTGTCATGGATATGCTTAGGTCGGGCATAAGCACTAATTTCCGCATGTTGGTTGCTTTTTAAGTTAAACGATATCGATATTGCTAAAGTTCACAGAAACTAGTCAAATTAAATACCAAATAATGAACTTCCAGACGATTCAAGAGCTGGATGGTTAATTACATAACGAAAGACGCTTCCAACCGTAGATTTTAGAAAATTGATTTAAACGGGCAGCAAGAGATAACTATTATTTATTAGGAATTCAACTGAAACGCAGATTATTGAACGTAAATCTCGCATTGAATCCGTAGAAGAAAGCGCAGTGACGAAAACCTATTGAAAACGCAAGGTGGATTTAGGATAAAATGGATCCAAGAATGGTGGATTGACTCGGTAGCATGAAGCTCACGGTTAGAGTTAAGCCAAAGGATAGAGACAAAGCACATTTTCATCAGATAACACTGGGCAGTACTACTTAAATAGAAATTAATAATAAACTCGCAGTGCTGAGAGGAAACGATCACGGGTTAGCAAGTTCAATTGAGCCAAAAAAAGGCTCAGAGGAATGCATGACTATAGATGACTGACCATTTCTATGACGATACAAAGAATAAGGAATTTAAGTAAGTATTAGGAGTAACGTAAGACTAGATTCTAAACTTATTAAATACTCAATGCTCCAAACGAGAAAACTGGGCAAGAGCTAAGGATAATAAGATTCAGTTATCGATAACCTTGAAGTTAAGACTGCTACTCACACGCCGAAAGTTAAAAGTGTTTAGGGTGTGATGGGCCTTCTTAAGGAAGCTGGGAACTAAATCAAGTGACTAAGTTGATCGAGAAGCATATTGAAGTCCGCTTACTGAAATTGTCAGAAATTAAGAAAAAACACGGCACAATTAGAGAATTATTCTGAACACTTGACCAGCTATTGCGTGGAATATGAAAGATTTAGCCATACTGTATGTTTCACTGGCGTTAAAGAAAGAGTCCTCCAGGCAAGCGGAGCGAGAGGAGCGAGTGCGAGCTCAATGTTGTACACCTGTAGGATAATGTGAATGCCTCAGAGGTCTACTAAGTTTAACTCTAACTCAAGAGATCTAGTTATGCCCTAATACGCACTAATTAAAGCGCGGAATATGAGCAAGGGTGGATTTAGGCGACGGAGGTGCAGCCCACCCTAAACCCTAAACCCTAAAAACCCTAAACCCTAAAATCCCTAAACCCTAAAAACCCTAAACCCTAAAAACCCTAAAAACCCTAAAAACCCTAAACCCTAAAAACCCTAAACCCTAAAAACCCTAAACCCTAAAAACCCTAAACCCTAAAAACCCTAAAACCTAAAAACCCTAAAAACCCTAAAAACCCTAAAAACCCTAAACCCTAAAAACCCTAAACCCTAAAAACCCTAAAAACCCTAAAAACCCTAAAAACCCCAAAAACCCCTAAAAACCCTAAAAACCCTAAAAACCCTAAACCCTAAAAACCCTAAACCCTAAAAACCCTAAACCCTAAAAACCCTAAACCCTAAAAACCCTAAAAAAAACCCTAAACCCTAAAAACCCTAAAAAACCCTAAACCCTAAAAAAACCCTAAACCCTAAAAAAACCCTAAACCCTAAAAAAACCCTAAACCCTAAAAACCCTAAACCCTAAAAACGCTAAACCCTAAAAACCCTAAAAACCCTAAAAACCCTAAAACCCCTAAAACCCCTAAAACCCTAAACCCTAAACCCCTAAAACCTAAAAACCTAAAAAACCCTAAAAACCCTAAAAACCCTAAAAACCCTAAAAACCCTAAACCCTAAAAACCCTAAAAACCCTAAAAAACCCTAAAAACCCTAAAAACCCTAAAAACCCTAAAAACCCTAAACCCTAAAAACCCTAAACCCTAAAAACCCTAAACCCTAAAAAACCCTAAACCCCAAAAAACCCTAAACCCTAAAAACCCTAAACCCTAAAAACCCTAAACCCTAAAAACCCTAAACCCTAAACCCTAAAAACCCTAAACCCTAAACCCTAAAAACCCTAAACCCTAAACCATAGAACCCTAAACGCTACACCATAAACCCTATAACATAACCCTTAAAGCTAAACCCTAAACCCTAATAACCATTAACTCTAAAACCCTAAACACTAAACCCTTAACCCCCAAGCCCTAAACCACATACCGGAGGAAGCGTCCTACCACAGGGGGGGAATATCGGGAGGGGGGAATGTCGGGGGGGGGGGACACGTCGGTGGGAAACGTCCGTACCCCGTTGTTGCACCTCTACGACAGTTTAGATCGGTGACACTTTTGTAATAATTTTGGCTGAGGTGGATTTCCGGTACATGCGTAAATCTCAAATATACCAAAGAATAACTTTTATTTTTTGTTCGTTGTTCTAGATTTTGAGCTGTCTACATTAACGACTACTTGAAATATTAACTTTTCCATTTTTCGTTGAGGTCAATCAATCTAGTGATAGATAAAGTTTACCTAATAAATAGCTCTAATCTTGCCATCGGCGGTCTAGCACACCATTAGGCCTTGGTCATTGCTGCTTTAGCAGCTAGTTGAAAAGCACCTGAGAAAAGACTTATATCTTTGAGGGCGCAATATAAAAACTTGTTATTATTATTACTTTTGTACTTGTTGTTATTATTACAATAACGAATTTTTAAACCATGTGCTAAGGGTACTGAAGTTGTCATAGTTTCATGTGCCTATCTAAACGGAGCAAACTTAAATTATTTTTTCGTAAATTGCAGAAGTTCCCTACCCATATGTTTTCCGCTCTTACCACGGAGGCCTGGACTGTAAAATTACTTACATGTAACGTCTAAATGGAAGTTTAGTTTCACATAATAGTTACACTACCTAAACAAAATTAAAAAAAGAATTTAAATGTTAATGAAATGCTTATTTTTATACGATGGTTTTCTTCGCATTTTTATAACGACAAAATTGAAAGCCCCGTCATTTGATGCTGGACAAGACAAGCCGACAGATCATTGTGAGCTGCTGCCTTATTTCAGACGAAGGCCATTTGCACCTGATCCAAGCCGATCTTGTTTTGGCTTTTCCACTCCATTGCTTAATTAAGTTTATGCCACTTTTGATCGTCAAGTTATAATCAGCTACATGGAAAAGCATTTGGGGACCATAACCAGTAGGTCAGCTGTTACAAACGGGACATGCGGCTTCACCGTCCGGACAGAACTAGACCACAAACATAGCGCTCGTAGCGGTACTAGTCTCAGTCGACGCGCGACAGATATCGGCGACGCCTAAAACATTGCATCGCGGCAAGCGACTTGTGGGCGAGGCATCAATGCCCGTAGGTATGCCAAATGTAGAAGGAACAGGGCTGCGACGAAGATATCTTATACTTTATCAAAGCAAGTCCGTATCCATAACGTAGAGAAGTCGATTTGAAAGCAGCTGACGGCTACTGGCGTTCAACAGCGGCCTCGACGTAGACGATTGTCTCCGCGGCCTAGAGCTAAAAACAGCTCAAATTTCAGTGCCGACTCTGGAAGTACAACTGCCTGCCTATTCAATTACGTTGACTTTTCAACGACCTCGGCCATAGATTGTCGCATAGTCGGCTCCTAGTCATTCCAATTCAGTCAACGTGAACAAATCATGAATTTCGATTGTAATTTAGCTGGTTTAGTTTAGCCCTTTCAGCGCTAAGGCCCATTTAACTATGTTTTTCAGCAAATATAAAGTGCCTAGAAGGAGTCGAGAAGTTCTCTGAGGGCGCTATATCAAGTTTATTATTATTATTATGTTACTAAAATACAGTTTAATAACTTATCATCAGTTGAATGTTATGCAACCAGCAGTAACATATCTGCCGTTCCTTAAACCAATATTATGAATACGAGGAGCCTACCTATATCAAAATTTTTTACAAGAAGCAGCAGTACGAAAGACCAAGCCAATATTACGTGACACAATCTGTCATGGATATGCTTAGGTCGGGCATAAGCACTAATTTCCGCATGTTGGTTGCTTTTTAAGTTAAACGATATCGATATTGCTAAAGTTCACAGAAACTAGTCAAATTAAATACCAAATAATGAACTTCCAGACGATTCAAGAGCTGGATGGTTAATTACATAACGAAAGACGCTTCCAACCGTAGATTTTAGAAAATTGATTTAAACGGGCAGCAAGAGATAACTATTATTTATTAGGAATTCAACTGAAACGCAGATTATTGAACGTAAATCTCGCATTGAATCCGTAGAAGAAAGCGCAGTGACGAAAACCTATTGAAAACGCAAGGTGGATTTAGGATAAAATGGATCCAAGAATGGTGGATTGACTCGGTAGCATGAAGCTCACGGTTAGAGTTAAGCCAAAGGATAGAGACAAAGCACATTTTCATCAGATAACACTGGGCAGTACTACTTAAATAGAAATTAATAATAAACTCGCAGTGCTGAGAGGAAACGATCACGGGTTAGCAAGTTCAATTGAGCCAAAAAAGGCTCAGAGGAATGCATGACTATAGATGACTGACCATTTCTATGACGATACAAAGAATAAGGAATTTAAGTAAGTATTAGGAGTAACGTAAGACTAGATTCTAAACTTATTAAATACTCAATGCTCCAAACGAGAAAACTGGGCAAGAGCTAAGGATAATAAGATTCAGTTATCGATAACCTTGAAGTTAAGACTGCTACTCACACGCCGAAAGTTAAAAGTGTTTAGGGTGTGATGGGCCTTCTTAAGGAAGCTGGGAACTAAATCAAGTGACTAAGTTGATCGAGAAGCATATTGAAGTCCGCTTACTGAAATTGTCAGAAATTAAGAAAAAACACGGCACAATTAGAGAATTATTCTGAACACTTGACCAGCTATTGCGTGGAATATGAAAGATTTAGCCATACTGTATGTTTCACTGGCGTTAAAGAAAGAGTCCTCCAGGCAAGCGGAGCGAGAGGAGCGAGTGCGAGCTCAATGTTGTACACCTGTAGGATAATGTGAATGCCTCAGAGGTCTACTAAGTTTAACTCTAACTCAAGAGATCTAGTTATGCCCTAATACGCACTAATTAAAGCGCGGAATATGAGCAAGGGTGGATTTAGGCGACGGAGGTGCAGCCCACCCTAAACCCTAAACCCTAAAAACCCTAAACCCTAAAATCCCTAAACCCTAAAAACCCTAAACCCTAAAAACCCTAAACCCTAAAAACCCTAAAAACCCTAAACCCTAAAAACCCTAAACCCTAAAAACCCTAAACCCTAAAAACCCTAAACCCTAAAAACCCTAAAACCCTAAAAACCCTAAAAACCCTAAAAACCCTAAAACCCCTAAAACCCCTAAAACCCCTAAAACCCCTAAAACCCTAAAAAACCCTAAAAACCCTAAAAAACCCTAAAAACCCTAAAAAACCTATACCCTAAAAACCCTAAACCCTAATCCCTAAACCCTGAAACCTGAACCCTAAACCCTATAAAAACCCTAAAAACCCTAAACCCTAAAAAAAACCTAAAACCAAAAAACCCTAAACCCTAAAAACCCTAAAAACCCTAAAAACCCTAAAAACCCTAAAAACCCTAAAAACCCTAAACCCTAAAAACCCTAAAAACCCTAAACCCTAAAAACCCTAAACCCTAAAAACCCTAAACCCTAAAAACCCTAAAAACCCTAAAAACCCTAAAAACCCTAAAAACCCTAAAAACCCTAAAAACCCTAAACCCCAAAAAAACTAAAAACCCTAAAAACAAAAAAAAAAAAAACCCTAAACCCTAAAAACCCTAAACCCTAAAAAAAACCCTAAACCCTAAAAACCCTAAACCCTAAAAACCCTAAACCCTAAAAACCCTAAACCCTAAAAACCCTAAACCCTAAAAACCCTAAACCCTAAACCCTAAAAACCCTAAACCCTAAACCCTAAAAACCCTAAACCCTAAACCATAGAACCCTAAACGCTACACCATAAACCCTATAACATAACCCTTAAAGCTAAACCCTAAACCCTAATAACCATTAACTCTAAAACCCTAAACACTAAACCCTTAACCCCAAGCCCTAAACCACATACCGGAGGAAGCGTCCTACCACAGGGGGGGAATATCGGGAGGGGGGAATGTCGGGGGGGGGGACACGTCGGTGGGAAACGTCCGTACCCCGTTGTTGCACCTCTACGACAGTTTAGATCGGTGACACTTTTGTAATAATTTTGGCTGAGGTGGATTTCCGGTACATGCGTAAATCTCAAATATACCAAAGAATAACTTTTATTTTTTGTTCGTTGTTCTAGATTTTGAGCTGTCTACATTAACGACTACTTGAAATATTAACTTTTCCATTTTTCGTTGAGGTCAATCAATCTAGTGATAGATAAAGTTTACCTAATAAATAGCTCTAATCTTGCCATCGGCGGTCTAGCACACCATTAGGCCTTGGTCATTGCTGCTTTAGCAGCTAGTTGAAAAGCACCTGAGAAAAGACTTATATCTTTGAGGGCGCAATATAAAAAAACTTGTTATTATTATTACTTTTGTACTTGTTGTTATTATTACAATAACGAATTTTTAAACCATGTGCTAAGGGTACTGAAGTTGTCATAGTTTCATGTGCCTATCTAAACGGAGCAAACTTAAATTTATTTTTTTTTTTTTTCAGAAGTTCCCTACCCATATGTTTTCCGCTCTTACCACGGAGGCCTGGACTGTAAAATTACTTACATGTAACGTCTAAATGGAAGTTTAGTTTCACATAATAGTTACACTACCTAAACAAAATTAAAAAAAGAATTTAAATGTTAATGAAATGCTTATTTTTATACGATGGTTTTCTTCGCATTTTTATAACGACAAAATTGAAAGCCCCGTCATTTGATGCTGGACAAGACAAGCCGACAGATCATTGTGAGCTGCTGCCTTATTTCAGACGAAGGCCATTTGCACCTGATCCAAGCCGATCTTGTTTTGGCTTTTCCACTCCATTGCTTAATTAAGTTTATGCCACTTTTGATCGTCAAGTTATAATCAGCTACATGGAAAAGCATTTGGGACCATAACCAGTAGGTCAGCTGTTACAAACGGGACATGCGGCTTCACCGTCCGGACAGAACTAGACCACAAACATAGCGCTCGTAGCGGTACTAGTCTCAGTCGACGCGCGACAGATATCGGCGACGCCTAAACATTGCATCGCGGCAAGCGACTTGTGGGCGAGGCATCAATGCCCGTAGGTATGCCAAATGTAGAAGGAACAGGGCTGCGACGAAGATATCTTATACTTTATCAAAGCAAGTCCGTATCCATAACGTAGAGAAGTCGATTTGAAAGCAGCTGACGGCTACTGGCGTTCAACAGCGGCCTCGACGTAGACGATTGTCTCCGCGGCCTAGAGCTAAAAACAGCTCAAATTTCAGTGCCGACTCTGGAAGTACAACTGCCTGCCTATTCAATTACGTTGACTTTTCAACGACCTCGGCCATAGATTGTCGCATAGTCGGCTCCTAGTCATTCCAATTCAGTCAACGTGAACAAATCATGAATTTCGATTGTAATTTAGCTGGTTTAGTTTAGCCCTTTCAGCGCTAAGGCCATTTAACTATGTTTTTCAGCAAATATAAAGTGCCTAGAAGGAGTCGAGAAGTTCTCTGAGGGCGCTATATCAAGTTTATTATTATTATTATGTTACTAAAATACAGTTTAATAACTTATCATCAGTTGAATGTTATGCAACCAGCAGTAACATATCTGCCGTTCCTTTCCTTAACCAATATTATGAATACGAGGAGCCTACCTATATCAAAATTTTTTACAAGAAGCAGCAGTACGAAAGACCAAGCCAATATTACGTGACACAATCTGTCATGGATATGCTTAGGTCGGGCATAAGCACTAATTTCCGCATGTTGGTTGCTTTTTAAGTTAAACGATATCGATATTGCTAAAGTTCACAGAAACTAGTCAAATTAAATACCAAATAATGAACTTCCAGACGATTCAAGAGCTGGATGGTTAATTACATAACGAAAGACGCTTCCAACCGTAGATTTTAGAAAATTGATTTAAACGGGCAGCAAGAGATAACTATTATTTATTAGGAATTCAACTGAAACGCAGATTATTGAACGTAAATCTCGCATTGAATCCGTAGAAGAAAGCGCAGTGACGAAAACCTATTGAAAACGCAAGGTGGATTTAGGATAAAATGGATCCAAGAATGGTGGATTGACTCGGTAGCATGAAGCTCACGGTTAGAGTTAAGCCAAAGGATAGAGACAAAGCACATTTTCATCAGATAACACTGGGCAGTACTACTTAAATAGAAATTAATAATAAACTCGCAGTGCTGAGAGGAAACGATCACGGGTTAGCAAGTTCAATTGAGCCAAAAAAGGCTCAGAGGAATGCATGACTATAGATGACTGACCATTTCTATGACGATACAAAGAATAAGGAATTTAAGTAAGTATTAGGAGTAACGTAAGACTAGATTCTAAACTTATTAAATACTCAATGCTCCAAACGAGAAAACTGGGCAAGAGCTAAGGATAATAAGATTCAGTTATCGATAACCTTGAAGTTAAGACTGCTACTCACACGCCGAAAGTTAAAAGTGTTTAGGGTGTGATGGGCCTTCTTAAGGAAGCTGGGAACTAAATCAAGTGACTAAGTTGATCGAGAAGCATATTGAAGTCCGCTTACTGAAATTGTCAGAAATTAAGAAAAAACACGGCACAATTAGAGAATTATTCTGAACACTTGACCAGCTATTGCGTGGAATATGAAAGATTTAGCCATACTGTATGTTTCACTGGCGTTAAAGAAAGAGTCCTCCAGGCAAGCGGAGCGAGAGGAGCGAGTGCGAGCTCAATGTTGTACACCTGTAGGATAATGTGAATGCCTCAGAGGTCTACTAAGTTTAACTCTAACTCAAGAGATCTAGTTATGCCCTAATACGCACTAATTAAAGCGCGGAATATGAGCAAGGGTGGATTTAGGCGACGGAGGTGCAGCCCACCCTAAACCCTAAACCCTAAAAACCCTAAACCCTAAAATCCCTAAACCCTAAAAACCCTAAACCCTAAAAACCCTAAACCCTAAAAACCCTAAACCCTAAAAACCCTAAACCCTAAAAACCCTAAACCCTAAAAACCCTAAACCCTAAAAACCCTAAACCCTAAAAACCCTAAACCCTAAAAACCCTAAAAACCCTAAACCCTAAAAACCCTAAACCCTAAAAACCCTAAACCCTAAAAACCCTAAAAACCCTAAAAACCCTAAAAACCCTAAAAACCCTAAAAACCCTAAAAACCCTAAACCCTAAAAACCCTAAACCCTAAAAACCCTAAACCCTAAAAACCCTAAACCCTAAAAACCCTAAACCCTAAAAACCCTAAACCCTAAAAACCCTAAACCCTAAACCCTAAAAACCCTAAACCCTAAAAACCCTAAACCCTAAAAACCCTAAACCCTAAAAACCCTAAACCCTAAAAACCCTAAAAACCCTAAACCCTAAAAACCCTAAACCCTAAAAACCCTAAACCCTAAAAACCCTAAAAACCCTAAAAACCCTAAAAACCCTAAAAACCCTAAACCCTAAAAACCCTAAACCCTAAAAACCCTAAAAACCCTAAAAACCCTAAAAACCCTAAAAACCCTAAAAACCCTAAACCCTAAAAACCCTAAACCCTAAAAACCCTAAACCCTAAAAACCCTAAACCCTAAAAACCCTAAACCCTAAAAACCCTAAACCCTAAAAACCCTAAACCCTAAAAACCCTAAACCCTAAACCCTAAAAACCCTAAACCCTAAACCCTAAAAACCCTAAACCCTAAACCATAGAACCCTAAACGCTACACCATAAACCCTATAACATAACCCTTAAAGCTAAACCCTAAACCCTAATAACCATTAACTCTAAAACCCTAAACACTAAACCCTTAACCCCAAGCCCTAAACCACATACCGGAGGAAGCGTCCTACCACAGGGGGGGAATATCGGGGGGGGGGGGGAATGTCGGGGGGGGGGGGACACGTCGGTGGGAAACGTCCGTACCCCGTTGTTGCACCTCTACGACAGTTTAGATCGGTGACACTTTTGTAATAATTTTGGCTGAGGTGGATTTCCGGTACATGCGTAAATCTCAAATATACCAAAGAATAACTTTTATTTTTTGTTCGTTGTTCTAGATTTTGAGCTGTCTACATTAACGACTACTTGAAATATTAACTTTTCCATTTTTCGTTGAGGTCAATCAATCTAGTGATAGATAAAGTTTACCTAATAAATAGCTCTAATCTTGCCATCGGCGGTCTAGCACACCATTAGGCCTTGGTCATTGCTGCTTTAGCAGCTAGTTGAAAAGCACCTGAGAAAAGACTTATATCTTTGAGGGCGCAATATAAAAAAACTTGTTATTATTATTACTTTTGTACTTGTTGTTATTATTACAATAACGAATTTTTAAACCATGTGCTAAGGGTACTGAAGTTGTCATAGTTTCATGTGCCTATCTAAACGGAGCAAACTTAAATTTATTTTTCGTAAATTGCAGAAGTTCCCTACCCATATGTTTTCCGCTCTTACCACGGAGGCCTGGACTGTAAAATTACTTACATGTAACGTCTAAATGGAAGTTTAGTTTCACATAATAGTTACACTACCTAAACAAAATTAAAAAAAGAATTTAAATGTTAATGAAATGCTTATTTTTATACGATGGTTTTCTTCGCATTTTTATAACGACAAAATTGAAAGCCCCGTCATTTGATGCTGGACAAGACAAGCCGACAGATCATTGTGAGCTGCTGCCTTATTTCAGACGAAGGCCATTTGCACCTGATCCAAGCCGATCTTGTTTTGGCTTTTCCACTCCATTGCTTAATTAAGTTTATGCCACTTTTGATCGTCAAGTTATAATCAGCTACATGGAAAAGCATTTGGGACCATAACCAGTAGGTCAGCTGTTACAAACGGGACATGCGGCTTCACCGTCCGGACAGAACTAGACCACAAACATAGCGCTCGTAGCGGTACTAGTCTCAGTCGACGCGCGACAGATATCGGCGACGCCTAAACATTGCATCGCGGCAAGCGACTTGTGGGCGAGGCATCAATGCCCGTAGGTATGCCAAATGTAGAAGGAACAGGGCTGCGACGAAGATATCTTATACTTTATCAAAGCAAGTCCGTATCCATAACGTAGAGAAGTCGATTTGAAAGCAGCTGACGGCTACTGGCGTTCAACAGCGGCCTCGACGTAGACGATTGTCTCCGCGGCCTAGAGCTAAAAACAGCTCAAATTTCAGTGCCGACTCTGGAAGTACAACTGCCTGCCTATTCAATTACGTTGACTTTTCAACGACCTCGGCCATAGATTGTCGCATAGTCGGCTCCTAGTCATTCCAATTCAGTCAACGTGAACAAATCATGAATTTCGATTGTAATTTAGCTGGTTTAGTTTAGCCCTTTCAGCGCTAAGGCCATTTAACTATGTTTTTTTTCAGCAAATATAAAGTGCCTAGAAGGAGTCGAGAAGTTCTCTGAGGGCGCTATATCAAGTTTATTATTATTATTATGTTACTAAAATACAGTTTAATAACTTATCATCAGTTGAATGTTATGCAACCAGCAGTAACATATCTGCCGTTCCTTAAACCAATATTATGAATACGAGGAGCCTACCTATATCAAAATTTTTTACAAGAAGCAGCAGTACGAAAGACCAAGCCAATATTACGTGACACAATCTGTCATGGATATGCTTAGGTCGGGCATAAGCACTAATTTCCGCATGTTGGTTGCTTTTTAAGTTAAACGATATCGATATTGCTAAAGTTCACAGAAACTAGTCAAATTAAATACCAAATAATGAACTTCCAGACGATTCAAGAGCTGGATGGTTAATTACATAACGAAAGACGCTTCCAACCGTAGATTTTAGAAAATTGATTTAAACGGGCAGCAAGAGATAACTATTATTTATTAGGAATTCAACTGAAACGCAGATTATTGAACGTAAATCTCGCATTGAATCCGTAGAAGAAAGCGCAGTGACGAAAACCTATTGAAAACGCAAGGTGGATTTAGGATAAAATGGATCCAAGAATGGTGGATTGACTCGGTAGCATGAAGCTCACGGTTAGAGTTAAGCCAAAGGATAGAGACAAAGCACATTTTCATCAGATAACACTGGGCAGTACTACTTAAATAGAAATTAATAATAAACTCGCAGTGCTGAGAGGAAACGATCACGGGTTAGCAAGTTCAATTGAGCCAAAAAAGGCTCAGAGGAATGCATGACTATAGATGACTGACCATTTCTATGACGATACAAAGAATAAGGAATTTAAGTAAGTATTAGGAGTAACGTAAGACTAGATTCTAAACTTATTAAATACTCAATGCTCCAAACGAGAAAACTGGGCAAGAGCTAAGGATAATAAGATTCAGTTATCGATAACCTTGAAGTTAAGACTGCTACTCACACGCCGAAAGTTAAAAGTGTTTAGGGTGTGATGGGCCTTCTTAAGGAAGCTGGGAACTAAATCAAGTGACTAAGTTGATCGAGAAGCATATTGAAGTCCGCTTACTGAAATTGTCAGAAATTAAGAAAAAACACGGCACAATTAGAGAATTATTCTGAACACTTGACCAGCTATTGCGTGGAATATGAAAGATTTAGCCATACTGTATGTTTCACTGGCGTTAAAGAAAGAGTCCTCCAGGCAAGCGGAGCGAGAGGAGCGAGTGCGAGCTCAATGTTGTACACCTGTAGGATAATGTGAATGGTGTGCTGACTAGAATCAGCTCCGAGTTGGATACTTTGCAGCAAATGTAAAGCACCTAGGAAGAGATTGAGCTCTCTGAGGGCGCTTTATCAAGTGCATTTTTCTTCTTCTTCTTATTATTATTATACTAATGCTGAATCAAAAATTGTGTAAAAGCTCCACTGCATATACTTCTATTCCAAGTAATTCCGATTTTAAGTCACGAGTGAATCAGCACTCCGAGACAAATTTGTTTTCTTTGGAATAGTGAACGAGCTGCACACCAGGGTAGTTGGTAGATAAGCAGATTCGATCAAAAGAAAACACCATGCTGCGATATCACATTTTACGCTGACACTTATTTTAGTTTCGATAATATTTGAAGCTGATTAGGATCTATTGGATTGGAATTGTTACATTTGTTAAGAAATCACTCGCAAGAGCTAAGGAATTCATAGAAACTCCAGTGTAAGGTCAGAGAACTTAATTACTAAAGTGAGCCTGAGCAATTAGGTTATAATGATTACAGGTAGCTCGTGATCTCAATGCAAATGGAAGCAGAATAACAAACTATTGGACCAGTCTGGTCTCATAAGCAGCAGTGACTAAAGGAAGTGTAAACTTCGTAATGTCAGCTATTTACTTAAAAATTGATTTCAACGGAGCAATGAAAACTAATGTTGGTAATTGTACTAATCCATGTTAAAATATTGATATAAGTCAACTTTAAGGACTACTAATCAAGACTGGCGATACAGACGCCAAAGAGACCGTCATATTAGTGGACACGCAACGACAGCAAACAGTATGAATGCAGCTCAAACAACTGAAACTGGGTTACCTGACGATTTCTTCTTAAATCACGAAGCTTTAAAGGAGAGGAAAGCAGTAAAGGGCTTTCTATTTAGTTCCAGCAATAACATTAGTGGAAACTCGCTAGCTGAAATTAAATATAAAATTAACGCTTTTGATGCCTTTACTAAAGTTTAGGCAGATAGAGCGTTAAAAGGCAGTAGCAGATTTCAATGGATTTGAAAATTTACCCAATAAATTTAAAGGTCGATACAGGCATAGCCAAATGAGTAGATTCAGCAGAGCGAGTGATGCAATGAAGTAATTGAAATAGGCAGGCCAAAGCGGTAGAATTAAGGGACCTAAAAAATGAGTGTCCGAGTTAATGTCGATACTCTGCTTTGTGGGGAGCCAGTGCCGATTGTTGAGTAAAGACATAAAGTGGCAGCTTCAACTCTCACGACAGGAAAGCCTAGCTGGCGAGTTTTACACCAGCCTGAAAGCATCTTAGTGCACGCACAGAAAGTTTAGGCAGGCAAGAAGACCTAACAATGGTGAGTTTAGGAGGACTAGTCGGAATGTCAAGTAGTTAAAGAATAGCTTGGCTGCGGTGTTCTTATCTAACTAATCGTGAATTTAGTGCAATACGACGTACATGAAAGTAGGGAGGCTTGCCTGTGAAGCTGACCTGCTCTGCAAATCAAGTCTGATCTGGGGGGCGGGTTGGGCCTCTCTCCTAGATCTCCTAGATCTCACTCAGCAGCATATGACACAATTGACCTCCGGATCCTTCTGCAGCACCTATCCGATACTCTAAGGTATTATTGGCACACGATAACTGGTTTAGATCCGAGGCTACGGGAGATGAAGAGGATATTCGGAGGCTTAAGCTAAACAATGTTTAAAAGGATTAACACACCGTCGTACCTGCAATTAGTAGGCTAGTTTTACCGTCGTTTGGATCGAGAAAGTTTTCTGCCGTCCAAGTTAGCAATACATGGTGCTAGGAGCTGAGAGAGGTTTAAATTCTTGGAACGATAAAAGAACAAGTACAGCCGTTTATCATTTCCATTAAAATTAAAGACTTGATTGACCTGGGAGCTTATATTTGGAAAAGGGGAGAGCACAAATTCTGAAAGGAAGTAGACTTAAAATGGATCCTCGGGGCTCCATGAATTCCACTACTGAGATTACACCTTTCCCACTGCAGCTCGCGGTAACCGTGCTCCACAGGTGAGACGATATTCGCCCAAAAATAGTTGGATCATCATGTGTATAAAATGCTGCCAAGAGTTTCAGTAGAACTAGCGTAACACTCTATCTACCCCGGCATTTTTTAATTAAATTAAATTTTTTAAATTTATTTTCCATTTTGCTATTTTTTAATTTAACCTCGACTTTGAAGCTACGGTTCGCTGGACGCTTTCGACTATTTATCTTGGCAGATGGCATGATCCTATTTACAATAGCATGGTAGCAATATCGAATCAATGTGATATACATCAGAATAAGTAAGAACTTTCTAAGAAGGGCTTACTATGTCACTATAACTTACTCCTTTAAAACGCGTTCCCAGGTTAGTATTTCCTTTTAAACGAGTTGACATTAGAACCTTGGTTATGATGGTGGTTCTCATAACGACAGTAGCTAAACGCTTGACAATAACTATACAGTTCTAAGTCGTACTTGAGGTTTGCATCACCTTCATGCCTTAATCCTGGGCCCAAACTGAGCCAGACCCTAACAATCCTTTTCGTCGGGATCCTTGTCGGCCTTCGAAGTAGCGTACATATTCCTGTTTATCTATCGATCTCACTTTCGCTCTCGCTCTCGATTCGCTCAATTTCCGGAGCTTCCTTAGGTCGCTACACCTTCACAGTTCTCAACTTCGAAACCTCATTAAAGTTAGCTCGCAAGTAAATAATTCGTCTAATTAAGATGACATATAGATTGTCAGCCCTACTAAATGGTGTAAGGATACATACAAGTGTACTCACTCACAGTGCACTCAATCTCAAAAACAAACCCGACGGTCCTCGATCGAGTCTCCCTCGAGCCAACTCGATGCTGTGTGAAAGACAGTCAGTACATCACTTGGGGACGGTTATAAAATTCCTTTGGAAAACTCTCGTGGAAAATGTATCGAGCCGCTAACGCTCTCTTTTTTAGAGTTAGTCACTCAAGGAATTAATTCTACAAGACTATCATTATTTGTTTAGATTAAGTTCGTAGATCGCATAGTAGGCTCACGTAATGGGGTAAGAACTTGATGTCGCGCGGTCGGTCCCTAATCACGTCATGCGATGGCTAGTACTCTCGGATCGTGCTCGACAAATGACAAGGTAAGGCTGAGACTCCGGCCAGGGATCGCGCTGTTATTTGTGACGGCGTAAGACGGACTTCAATTTTCTCGTACGCGTAGATTGCGTTTCAGCACCACTTATGCAAATTCATGTGTCTGAGCCCTAAAAGCGATAAGCTCGGTACCTAAACTGGCTAATCAGTCTCGTTGATTTGCAAGTGGTCCTACAGGCCTCCTCGGGCTCACTTTATTGTAGTTAGTCATTTGGCCGGGCCAACGAAGGTATTTAAATTAATGCTGATATATCACACACATGGTTACTTTGGCGTAATTTAAAATCTTTATATCAGAGTTGAGTGCAAATAAATATGCCCTGCTTTTCGTTTCGCTCGCACTTGCCGGTTATGAGTAGGGTCAAGGTCATATTTGCCTTCTAAGGAGCGTGTGGCATTAGACGTGGCCACTCCTAGGTTCGTCTCGCGCTTCCAGACTTCGCGCATCCGATTGCTGACGGCCAACTACGAAAGCCGAGGGCTACGCATAGCCACCCTGTTCTGCTGTAATAGGATGGCTAGCATGAGAGCTGCAGTTAGCCTGAGAGCAAGCTGACTGCCTTGTGCACTTTCACCATGGAGGTTTGTATTCAATCTCGCAACATTCGAGCAGAGTCCACCACAGCAACTCGCGTCTCTCCCTATGCCCAGGCTGGACGGACATGCCTCCTTCATCTCTCTCCTTCTGTTTTTAGTTTATTTAACTTGTGCCTTAAATGAAGATCTACTACAGCTAGCTTCGTCGTATTGACTCTGCACAGGCATCCATACGACAGCTGCCCAAGCAATGAGCGACAGAGACCAGATCGCTGATTCGACCGCACGAGACATCTGGAGCTTTCTACCGCTGCCGATCGAGGTTACTTTAATAGGTCGTGCCAACGCTTGTGCTAAAAATCAAGTAAGACGGAGCCGGCGTCAACTTTTGTGGCCACTCGGCTCGTTTTCATTCTAAGCTTCCGTCGATTGCAACGGCCGGTACTAGCGCCAAGGCGCAAGCCCCGCTTCTACCAGCCTGCGCTGCATTGTTGGTTGCTAGTTGCGCAGTTAGCTGCTTTTATTCAAGCGCACTCGCTCACACGAGAGCGCTCGGCCGCTCGCTACTGGGAGCGCCGTCGCCGTCGCCGCCGCCGCCGCCGTCGCCGCCGCCGCCAGGAGCTATTCGCGTCGCGTCGCACGTCGCAGCGCGTCGCACGTCGCCGCTCGCTCATTCGTCGTCTCGCACTGTGACTCTCTTTAATTCGTGCGACTTTTTGTTCTCTGCTCATTTTCTACCCGCGGCTCGGATATCTTTGTTTGCCGACCACTCAGCAGAGACTCGGCATGGAGCAGCCATTTACCGTCGCCTCCGAACCACGTACGAGGGCCCGCCTTCACCGCGTTCGTAGAAAGACCACCCGCGCAGATGCCCTTTTCAGCCAACGAGTCTCAAACGCTCTAGCCGCCGGCGCTGACCTTTCCAAGTCTGCAGCCGCAGAAACGCGGGCTTGTGGCGGCTGCCTTTGGCTGCCTTTATCGAGGCAGTACTGCGGAGCCTCTGACCTGCTCTGTTCAGCTGCTCGCCGCTTGCCATTGCTAGGTCTGCACAAAGCACGCCAAGCTCGATGCCTTGAACTCGGTCGTTTCCTATTTGGCCTGAGAATCGATCGATAGATCGATCGCCCCCTCAGCACGATCGCTTACATGCGATGCCACCTACGAAACCGAGCCGCTGCACCTTGCAGAGCGATCTGCTATGGGAGACGCTACTTTGGCCCTTGGGACATTGCCCTCTTCCGAACTACATAGGATGCTGCTGGATAAGCCATCTTTTACTGTCCTTTATCCTGGCGATAAGCCCACAGACGAGCACGTCTTCACTGCAGTAAACAAACTAGCATCGCCGTCTTAGAGCGAAACTATCTGCTACTCGCTTCTCTGCCATTGTCAGAGCTGGAGGACTCTCTTTCCTCTCTCTTCTTTTTGTACTTACTTCTTTAAACTTATATAACGAATGATGATCTCCTACGACGAGCTTCGTCGTATGAACTCCACAGCATCGTCAATATGGCGAACAGTTCAACAATACATACTGGCTCGTTGCTGTCACTGAAGCCGACGCCCACGTGCTCGTAAGCGGCGCTTTTATAAAACGAATCGTCGAGCACTTTCTAGAACCTTCTTACGGTTCTTAAATTTTCCGTAATAATCGAGAAGAGCCATCACAGTCGGCTTCTTTCCTTTATTATTCGCCCGTTCGACTTCACTTCAATAACTCTTCTCACAGCCAGCCGCCTGTTCAATTATATCGCCTCTTGAAAACTCTTCAAGATCATTAGCCTAATTGTCGCCCAGCTGGAATCCGTATTTAATTTACGTTAATAGCCCTTTAAAGCTCTACTCGCCTGAAAAATCGTTACCCTAATCATAGCCCAGCTGAAATCCGCATTTAATTGACGTTAATAGCCCTTTATAGCTCTCATCACCTGAAAATTACAGGGACTTTAGTAATTAAAACTATGATCCTTTCTTAGCGAGGCTCAGCCATGTGTCTTCTTTGTTGAAGCAGCTGCGATTGCTCCTGCTGAGGAGCAGGCCACCACCACCAAGACGAATGGCGGCTCTCGTAGCCTTAGGGCGTGACCAGAACTGGCCAATGCGGGCGGCAGTCCTCCCGTTGGCCCGGTACCGCTACCAATCAGCTGTGGCCCGCCCTCCAAAACACTCGCTCACGCTCTCTGGAGCTACTGCTTGGCGCTTTGTTCCGCTCATTAAAGAGCTATTACTTAGCATGTGTATTGCTTAGTGATCCTTCAGTCTCGTCGTGCCCTTAGGTTCTCTTTGGACAATAAATGAGCTATTTCATTTCACTGCTTAAAGACCGTCAGTGGCAGACGTCTTTTTCTCTGCAGGTCCTAGCCTGTCGATCCCAAATCCACAATTCTTAAGCAACCGCATCTGTTCTCCTGCTACCGTCTGTAGTGCATCCTTTTCAGCTGTTCCGAGCTGCTACTTCCTTGTTACTAACATCCCCGGCTGCCCTCCTAAGCCAGCCATCCTTCTTTGTTATCTATGTTGCTTTAGATGAAGTCTGTTGGCTATCGTTTGCCCACCTAATCCCCATAGGCTTTGAGTTAACTATAGAGAACTCTCCTGCTTTACACCCAAGTGGCTTTGCGAAGTGACACACGGAGATACTTGATATGACAAGTCTATCGTGGCTTCCTGGCATAGCGTAAAAGCTCCTTCATCCAGCTAATGTCCAGACCAATTACTATTAGGGGCTTAGTGCGTTGTTATGCATGGCGCTCTGGCGCCCCATTAGCTGATGTGCGGAGCTGCTGGAGCAACACAAGCCGCTAAGAATCCACACACAAAAAGCAGCCTTTATGAACTACAGGTATTCTATTTTCAATCACATTCGAAGCTTTGTAACGCTGTTAGTGTGTCGCAGTTCGAAAGATCCTGGCTCGGTCGGAACTTACGAGGCCGTTTGCATGAGAACCTGCATGCATAATTGTATGGATGATGTTGAGTATAACCGCCGAATCGCCGATATATAACGTAGAACTAGTAGCGAAGTTTCACGCCCCTTTGTTAGGAAATGACGAGTGGATTGCAGTTCAAAAGTGCCGGAGCTACTCGCTTGGCAGGACTGTTGGAGGCCAGTTGCATAAAAACACGCTTGAACAATTACAGGGTAAGTGATAGCTAATTTCTTGGGCCCCATCACTTTTCCCCAAAACTCTGTATTCATGGAAAACAGCAAAGAATCGAGCACAAGCTCCTGTCGAACTTGACAGATGACTAGTCTGCTTGATGAGACCATATCGAGACACGGCAGTGGTTGAATACGGAAAAGCAAGATTTGAACAAAGTCGGTGCCTCGTCTGCTCCGCCAGTGCAGCGATGGCAGTTCTCAACCACTTAAGGAGGATCAAAAGTGATCAATTGGGTCAAACGAGACCGATAGATCTTGAATTGACAGGACAGTAACCCAACCATCGTTGTCGCTGCTTAGGATATCGTTGGTCGCACGGAGGAGAGCTTTTTCGCGGGGTGGCGTTCTGGCCCCGCGTCGAGACAGCTAAACTGCTAGGGTTCACCTGGGTGGCTAGGGGGGCACGCCTCTAGCACTGCAGGGCAAAACGAACGGGCCTCCTTCAGTCGCTGATTATCTCCTGTTAAAATCTGAACGAAATCTAGGTGTCCTGCTCCGAAGTAACCTTTTATTAGACGACCACGTCGGCTCCACAGTCAAGTCTGCCTACTTTCAGCTACATAAAATTTCTCAAATTCGGGATTATTTCGGCAGCGATACTATATTTATATTGGCGAGTGCATTTGTGACACCCTGCCATAACTTCAGTAACTCACTGCTTGCTTGTCTACCGGCCTGAACAATCAGGCATCTAGAGTTTTTGAAAAAATCTGCAGCTAGGCTTTTCTATCGTGAGCTTCGCAGTTGCCCCATCACACCACTTCTCGCCCACCTGCAGTGGCTCCCAGTCAAGCAGAGTATCGAAGTCATCTATCACTCAATTTTAGGTCCTTTCATTCTGTGGCCTTTAACCTTCCTATCAGATCTACTCACTAAAAGGCTAAGCATCCTACCACCAGCTTTCCGGAATCTAGTCATTTACCAATACCTCGTTGGCACCTCAAATCCTTTGGAGACCGTGCCTTTAGTTCATATGCTCCCAAAGCCTGAAACTTACTTCCGACTTCTATCACGACCTCCCCTGACTTTACCACATTTAAAAAGAAACTAAACACGCACCTATTTATCACAGCATTTAGTGGGTCCATGTGATTCGTCCTTTGTGTGAAGACACAGTGCAAGGTGCAATTAATCATATTTACATGCTGACCCTATGCATGTCACCTCTAACCGTGTTATGCTTGTTGTCATTAAGCATGTTACCACTAACCATTCGATCATGCTTCTTTGTGGCAAATGTAAAGTGCCCAGCTTGAGAACGGGTTGTCTTAGGGCGCTATGAGAAATGAATGATTATTATTACTATTATTACAACCTCTAGAGCAAACCTTCCCTGGGTTTGGCCCGCTCTACAAAACCGTTTAGTCCTCCTCAACCGCGCCACCCGATCATCCAAAAACCGATCAGGCCGTTACCACCGGTCTTCCCAGATATGCGAACCTGGGCTTTGAGTCGCGAAGCCTCCCCAAATCTAGCTCGTAGAGGCCACAACCTATAGCACCTACCCTGCCAACTATAACTTACACACAACACCAGCCGAGAGGTTACAGCTGCCGGTCCGAGAAAATCGAATCCCCCTGCAGAGTGAGGTTGGGTGATATACACGGCGAGCACAGCCACCAAAAAACAGCTATTTGGTGTCGGATGCTGAGCAATCGCCTACAGAGGACGCCGCATTAGCCCCAGAAAAACTGCTTATGGAATGTTCTATGCCAAGCAAGCCGGGGCGAAGCTGCTGCCGTCGCAGTGAACAGAATCTTTGTCGTCACCGATTGCTTGCCTTTGGCCACGACCTTCCGAGGTAATCTTGCTCTCGTGGCTTGTTGCTTGAACTTACCTCGTCTGACAAATGATTTGATTTCATCAGCAGTTTGCTTCTCGCGGTATAGTTTGTTAGAATAGCGTTATGCACAGCACACCATTGTAACCCACATTTTAGAATCCCACCCACATACCTTGCAGTTGTTGAAAACCGCCAGTCGGTAAGTCTTCATCGGAAAACACCAGCAACGTCAGATGGACGAATCAATCAAACCACGTGCTTATACCATAAGCGAGTACCTTCTTAAATGAACCCCATTGTTCAAGTCATCAAAACGCACCCATTTGTGATAGCATTTAGTGGGTCACTGCGATTCGTCCTTTATGTGCTTATGCGTGCTGACACTGTTGCATGCTGCTACTAACCACACTTGCATGCTGACTCTGTGCACGTTACACTAACCATATCATTCATGTTGTTTATCAAGCATTGTACCACTCGCCATTCGATCGTGTCTCCTTTGCAGCAAATGTAAAGTGCCTGGAAAGAGACTGAGTTCTCTTAGGGCGCTTTATCAAGTGTATTATTATTATTATTATTATTATGTCATTCACGCTGAGATAACAAGAAGGGGCAGATCGTCAGTGAAATGTGCATGAAGAAAGCACCTGAAGGATTACCAGATTTTCGTATTTGCTTGCTAATGTGAGTACCGTGTGCATCTATATAACCAGTGCAGATGACAGACCACTTTCTTCGCAAGAACTTTTTTCGTATTTTTTTTTTGCGGGTACGAATATGCATTGATACAAAAACATACCGTAGACCAAAGTGCATTCATCGGACGGTCAGCTCAAATATTCCGCACCGTTTTCCAATTAAAGCGATGCACATGTTTCGCCCATGCCATTCTTTGGAAAATGGTTGTAGTTGAAACATGGGCGCCGAGCTGTGGGGTAATTAGTTTAATAAAGTTAATTATCACAGGAATTTACTTATACTTCTATATGAGTCTGCATAATAACATCAATCATTTAAGTGATTATCGGTAATGACAACTTTCATAAGCTCTATATTAATCTAAGTTATTAGGTGGAGTTTTCATTGGGTTTCACGTTAACATTCTATCTTGTTCCACTTTTTGGGGGCTACATGTTTTAAGTGTTGAGCAGCTGTAAACAAGTAAAACGGAAGATGAGCTAGAGTGAGTCATCAGCCCAGCATGACCGCACTCGTGGAGGACAGCCAAAACGCGATTGCTGGCATCGATGACATGGCACAAAGCAACTGAGCAGAGTCCAACTGACATTATAATAAGAAACCCATAACTTAAATGAGATGTTTTTCCAAGGATAGGAAACTGTTTTAGTCAGCTATAAAACTGGCATTATTCACCTCTCATAAAATAAGGCACACACTTTATGGCCTTGCTTGACGTGGCTTGTTTTTATTATCTATAATTTTGTTGAAGTAATTATTACTAACAACAATAATTTATAAATAATAATTAATGTATTAAGTAAATTCATAAATACATGCATGGCTAATAGAGATTTACAACCGTCTCGTTCCAGAGAGCAGCCTAAGGGTGAATCCTAGCGTGGTGTGGACCTTTACCGAGCTCCATCGTGACATCTTCGAGTATTTCGCCGGTATCTTCATTGGGACGGTGCATCCGCCGGGGCTGTGGCAGCCACCCCGGCACCAATACTGAGAAGCATGCAGGCAACTTAACAGGTCGCACGCCATTACTACTCGCTTAGGCGCGTTATACCGCCAGTACATGCACCATCCAGCTTGATCTGTAGTCGCAGCAGTCGGCCGGTAATTGCTTAACGGACATGCTTGCCAAAGCCCTAGTCCTTTCGGGCAGCCGTGCTGAGGCATGGCAAAGCTTGCTAATTAAATTCCATCCGTTAAATCTCAACTCACTAAAAGGCCTATTCTACTGGCGATCTGTTTTCTTGGAGAAGCTTGGTGCACTTCTGCTGACCGAGACATGGATAAGGCGCCGCACAGGTGGCTACGGATGTGAAACCATCCCACCTGGGTTCTCATTCTCTCAGTCCTTCGGTCTGATAAGATGGGTTGCAGTGTTGCTCTCGTTGTAAGCGAATTGCTAGGCTATACAGTGAGCAGTTTTTCTCACGGACTATTGATGAACCAGTTGCTATCAGATCCCCAGCTAAGGGCGTGTCTCTCATGGTTGTAATTTACAGTTTGAGTTCTCTGAGGTCGCTATATCAAGTGTACTATTGCTATTATTATTATTATTATTATTATTATTAATCTACCCACCTCATCTGGATGCCTTTATGAAGGTGGAGTTTTTGAAGTTCTCCACTAAAATATTCGTGTGACAGGCTATTATTAATGGATAGAACCTATACAATTTATGTTGACAATCATAGCAACACTGAAGTCCACTCATTTCTCGACCGTCTGGAGAACTTCAGCTTGGTCAACAACGTAAATCGTAAAATTAAGGGACATTTAGTCTAAAGCCTTACGAAAATGACCACTCAAAAGGGTTCAGAAATGATTAAAAGTTATGGATGAGCAGCTATAATGCAAATTACTTGATCGATTGAGCCCTTAAGTATAGCAACCCATTGTGTTTTGGCTATGCTATCAATGGTAGCAACGTTAAAAGTCCGGTATATCCCGGTAAAAGCCTTGCTCCTCTAAGGAAGCTGCCATGCTCTCCCTGAATTTGTCAAGATTAGTACGAAGTTTCTGGAGTTTGAGGGTCATTCTACATTTTATTTTGGCAGAATTCTTTATTAGAGCCTGAGTCAGCTGCTCATAATTTGCAGACTTGTGATGGCCCAGAAAGCCGCGAACCACTGCAAAGAAACTTCGCTATTTTTTGTTCTGTACATTTTCTTGGCGCATTCGTCACACTAGGATCTTCGCTACATGCGGTCCGAGATGCTAGCTTCGATTTTTGCATCACAACATTGTGGAATAACACATTTGATGCACTTGAAAGCTGCTGAATCATTGCCAAGAGTCGTGACAAATTGCTCGATGCAGCCTAACGTGATGTGCAGTGGTGGTATCAGCACCTTCCAAGATCTATTAACAGCTTCCATTTGATGTTCTTCCCTATGGATATCTCGGTCCGGTGTCCAGTACCTTTTATTGTAGTGTCCCGTTGGCGAAGAAAACAAGAAAATTTTGTAAAACCACATTGGAGGCCCTTCACAAATGACACCATCTTGAAGTATCCAATGACCTCCCAGCTACTGTCCCCTCCTTCCAAGCACTCAGCAACGTCTTGACAATGGTGTATTCTTCTCTGAGGAGTACACAGTAAGCAACAGAGAGAAATTAATACGCATTTCTGTTATGAAGCATTAGGGCTTTAAGTATTCTGGATTAACTTTCTGGTAATAGCTACCATTCACTCGGGTTACACGTGATTTCTATAGCCTCGAAAAGACCGGCCATGTAATCGCAGAAGCATAGCCCATCTTGCCGACTGAATAGGTTGAAAACGAGTTGGTGACGCTCTCTCTGACGTGTTACTTTTTCACTTTCATCCAACGGATTTCATTCCTTGAGCCTAGATGTCAGAATGCTCAGCATTGGACATGGTGAGACTGAGGACTCTAATCAGATCATTAAGTTCTTTCTGATTGTGGAAAAATGGCTGTCTCCTTAGTTGTATCTGCTTAATTGGTATCTGGATCTGCAATATCTTTCTCACTGATCCGACTTAATTATGATAATAATCCATTAGTAAAGCACCGCCAGAGAACTCCATTTCTTTCTAGGCACTTTCCATTTGGTGCAAAGGGATTGCGATCGAAAGGTTAGTGGTGGTATGCTCAACAACAAAAAGAATAAAATGGTTAGGGGTGACATGCACAGGGTCAGCATGCAAATGTGGTTAGTGGCAGCATGCACAGTGTAAGCACGAATAAGCACATAAAGGACGAATCACATGGACTCATTCAATGCTGTCATAAATAGATGCGTTTTAGTTTCTTTTTAAATGTGGACAAATCAGGAGATGTCGTGATGCAGGTCGGGAGTGAGTTCCAGGCTTTAAGACCACAGGAACTAAAGGCACTGTCTCCAAAGGATTTGAGGTTTGTATGGGGTGTAGGTAAACGATTAGATTCCTAACAGCAGGTGGTACGATTCTTCGCCTGGTGGGGGGAGTAGATCTGATAGGTAGGCTGGAGTCAAGGAATGAAGGGACCTAAAAGTGAGTGACAAAACCTTGAAGTTGATGCATTGCTCGACTGGAAGCCAGAGCAGGTCGGCGAGAAGTGGTGTGATGTGGATACTACGATTCTCACGACAGACAAGCATAGCTGCTGAATTTCGCACCAGCTGCAAGCACCTGATTGCACAGGCCGGTAGACCAAGTAGTGAGTTACCGAAGTCAAGACGGGGCGGCGTCACAAATGCGTGGACCAATTTAGATGCCGCATCCCTTTCTAAACAAGCCCGAATTTATGCAACGTTATTTACATGAAAGTAGGCAGACTTGACTGTGAAGCTGATGTGGTCGTCTAATGAAAGGTCACTTTGGAACATAACACCTAGATTTCGGGTATGCACTAATCTTCACATTCCCCCTTTGGAGTGAGAGTGGCTGCAATAGGCATAAACAATTTTGGACAATATGGTGCAGGATCTCGTGATCCTGAGGTTCGAGTCTGATTACAAATGCACTTGCAATCCCGGCCACGAACAACTAGATTGTCTTAGGTCGCATTTCTAGTGTAAGATTCTTCCTGCCCCATTGTAGGTATCTGCCAGTGTGCAGCAAAGTAGTCTCACAAATCCAGTAGTTACTAAAATCTTTTGGATGGACTACTTCGAGTGGTTACCCCACTAGCTTCGTCACTGACTCATTCTTGTTGGGCAGCCTGCAACAATTAATGACTCTGGATTCTCCAAGCTGAAACTGCAGCACCAGTTAACCAGCCAGATTATGGATGACCATCATTATTTGCGATTATGCGATAATCCATGGCCGACGCCTTATAAAAAAGCCGGCTCCAGGAGACCGGTAGGCAGTTGGAATTCCAGACTTGGAATTTGCACTAGAGCTGGTTTGAGCTCTAGGCCACAGATCCTCGTATACCACGGTGGCTGTTGAATGCCTAAAACGCCCTGCTGTCCAATAGAAGTGTCTACATGATGGATACAGACGTGATATGTCAAGGTATGATCGCTCTTCGTCACTAGCCGTGCTAGAAGGCTTAGGCGACACAAACATTCGTCGAGCGTCGGCTGAGACTAGCACGGCTACGAGTGCTGTCTTTGTGGCCTAGTTGTGACCGGATGTGGAAGCCACACACAACGTTTGTAACAAAGCTCCATGCTTCTCAGCTATTTCTGCCACGGGAGAGCTGGTTTCCTGGCCAATTCTAAGACCCATCCAGGTCATGCCTAACCACTGGAATGAGTTGCCGAAGATCTAGTGAATTACCAGAGGTTCTGCTCTATTTGCCAACGTGTAATATGATCGAGTGGCAGGACATACCACTAGAATGCTTGACAGCAATGGGCTTCAAGGTAATAGACTGCTAAGACCAAGAGCAAGGTGGTGAGAAAACAACAGCCGACGGGCTTCCGGCGGCAGCCATGAAATGCTGCCAGTAAGGCAATGGGTCGTAGGGCCGGATAGCTTCCGAAATAACGGTACATTTGAAGAATTGAAAGCCACGAATATACATTGGTACGAAACTTTGAGTCAGTCTTCTGCATCCGATGGCCTATGGAAATGATTCAAGGCGATCTTCTTGCGGTATTCGCTAAGAGTTTGCACAGTGACACAAACTTTAATTACAATACAAAAAGTGCCACTTGTCAGTTGCAAATACTGCAGCCACGAACCTCGATACTAGGCCACAGGCTCTATGACTAGCTGTCTTCCACTACTGTGGATGGTATCAGGCTATACAGGCAGATACTAAAACATGAGGATACAAGCAGCAAGGGCAGCATAGACAGTTCTGGTGGGGAGTTTACAAGCTAACCCTGACTAAGCTGCCATTAACTGCTGCTGCTGCCACCCAAGTTCTGCATAGTGGCTAAGGATAACTCAGCTAACTGCAGATGGACAGCATGAAAAATAGAATACGATGACCTGTAAATCCGTCACTGCATGTGGTGGCATCGCTTGCACCAACGCAGTATGAAAGCTAAGGAATGAATCCACGAGATCGGTTTTGGCTAAGGCGATCAAAGAACGACTGCCTTCGCCCTGGGAAAAGAGACTGCACCACATTGGCTTGACGTGCAGCTGCACTCAGCTGCAGCTGCACGTTGACCAGTAATTTAGGCAGCAGAGCGCCTCTGGTGCTCGGTACACTGTGACTGAAGCAAGCAGCTCCCACATATCCTTGCCAAGCTGCTACAGCAGGCGAGCAATGTTAAGATTGTCCTTGACTATCATATCCATAACAACTTGGAAAACGACTTGAATATTGCTTGTATCGGTGGCTGTCGTAAAGTGTGGATAGATGACCTTGCCCACTACTTTGTTCGTATTGAGAAACATAAACTGTATATGACGGGCGCCTGCCTCAATGCTGCGATCAGGACCTACAAGCAAAAGCGACATACACACAACCGGGAGGAAGTGAATTTGCCATAATATTGTCAAGTAAACTATTTGCCACCATCAAAACGCTGAAAATAAAAATACAATATAGGATAGGCAGGAGTACAAAGAGCCATTTCACGTTCGAGATTAGAGATTGAACATGGTCGACATGCCAAATCACAAAGAAAAAACGTCTAGTGGCAGCCGAGTCACTACACTTTATAAGCTCGTTTGTGCTAGGCAGCCGACTCCCAGTATCCGAAAAGCATGAACATCAGATAGAGGATGATTTTTTGATAAAAACTATAATTAGAATTATTATAATAATTATAGTTATATAATATTAATATTAATAATAATGGTAATAATTACAGTTACATAATTATAGTTACTATTATTATATTTACAGAAAAATTATAATTTATAAATCAGATAGATACATAACTTGTGTGAGCAAAAACCCACACCGTACTAGGCCGTTCAAAACTTTCACGACCCTTCGGATCATGCTGCACATCTTTTCAGCAGAGAAATCACAGCCGGAGGGATTTGCATAGACTCAGGTAGAAAATAAGAGGTGAGCCGAGCAGTGGCACCGAGCAGCAGCTGCTCCAGCAAAAATAAAGCCTGCAAAACAACGATCTTCTCCCGGAGAAGAGCTGACTGCATAACGCACGAAGGTGCCACATTAAACACCACCAATTGTGCGACGGCATCGAACCATTCATTCGTACGAATGCATGTTTCCAGGTTTCAAAAGCGTTTCGGAGGGGTGAACCCTCAAAAAAATAGCTGGCAGCTTGTCACGTTCCGGCTTCCGAAACTTAAAAACATACCTATTTAGGACAGCATTTAGTGGGTCCTTGTGATTCGTCCTCGATGTGCTTATGCGTGCTGACACTGTTCATGCTGCCACTAACCACATTTGCATGCTGACCCAGTGCATGTAACCCCTAACCATGTTATTCATTTTGTTTGTTTTTCAAGCATGATTTTACTTACTATTCTATTGCGTATCACTTTGCAGCAAATGTAAAGCGCCTAGAAAGAGATTAAGTTCTCTGAGGGCGCTTTATCAAGTGCAATATTATTATTATTATTATTATTCCAACTACAGTCGCCATCTTCAGGAATGCAACTTAGTGCACCTCCTGTGCTGACCGGGAAGGAAACAACCTCAGTTATGTCGACAGTGCAGAGAGGAAGCATTGTTGCATGGAAAGCAGCAGTCTTAATGGGTAAATTGGTCAAACCACAGTTACTGCATAATTTGAGCACGAAGTAAGGGTCGACATGACGGCAGCCAAACCAGAGTTACTGCATTAATTGAGCACGAAGTAAGGGTCGACATGACGGCAGCCGGATTCTAGGAAGCAGCGGCCGGCCGGCCAAGTCTGCCTTTTCTCCGCACGACAAGCATGCAAAAGAAGCCAGAGCTGTTAGGCAAATTCATGCAAAAACTGCAGGCAACAAATGGCCTCTTTCGGCTTTATAGCAGACCTTTTCAAAGGACAAGCTGTGTGCCAGAACCAACTTCAGACTTTGCACAGTGTGCGATGTGCTGGACACGGACTCCTTTTCGAAAGCAACATTTCAAAGACTGTATTGAACAATTCTTCGACAAGTTGGTCAAGCTTCGAAGCAAGGCATTTTGTTCGTGGGCAGTGACGGGGCCACATGCAGTACAAAACGGATGTAGGAAATTATCAGTGCCAGTCGGATGCGAAATAAACTAAAAATATGTTGAATTTATTTTAAGTTATTTCTTATGGTTATTTATTAATTAAGTTATAACTTGTTTATTATTGCGTACGTATTTCTCGGCTTGTTTGGTGCAAACGGTGCACATAACAATTGCAAGTCGTTCTAGACTTAGTTGGTTTTCAGAAAGTACACGTTAGGCGGTTTTTAGTTCCTAAAGCGTCATCCATTTCATGCAGTTTCGAATTATTTCTGCTATACAGCTGTGCACGTCTAAAGCCTGATCATTCCCGAGGGAGTTGCTGACAAATCAACAGAGAGAGCACTTACTATCGGCAGAGTTGTTCATAGTTACGAAACCGGCCTCGCGGCGGGAGAGGGTGCGGTATGGTCGAGGCCAAAAAGTGCATAAGTGCATTCCCCTACGGACGTCACGGCATCCCCTGAATTAGAGATTAAAAAGAATCTAAAACCTACCTACCCATTATTATTATTATTATTCTTTCAAAGAGTATACATAGCTTAACTTCTGTCGTGTATCAAGGGCAGTATACACTATCCAAAGGATATTGTGGCAACGTAAGAATGACGAATATGCTGTGTCACCCTCTGGTTGGTCGGTCGGCCTCTGACCTCAGGAGTCCCAGCACTGAGTCTACATGCAGTCACCCATTTTGACCAACCGTGGTATGAAGTATGTCTGTATAACCATTCACGAGGTTAAAAAACGTACACAAGTGCAAGCATACCTTACTCGCAACATATGATTACACATATAGATTATTGGATGCATGGGCATTCTTATGGGGATATATAATTATAAACCGTACAATATTTGTATAGGGCCATAAGAGAACTTAATCTCTATCCACGGGCTTTACATATGATGCAGGGCTCGAGCCCACGACCTGGGTCACTAAAGGCAAGCACCTAGCCCTGGGTGAAACCAGAGACAGTCCTGCTACTGGGGGGGGGGAATGAAGCCCGGCCTCTGCACAAATATAGGCTGCACATTCAATACCACATTGACTAAATTTTAACCAGCATAAGCACTTGCATTTCAGCCGCCAACAGAAGCCGTGTGTTGAAGAGGCTCACCAGTATAGTCAGGGAAATAGTAGCGAAGGTGACGTCCAGAATGGAGCACCTTTTCCCTGAACAGGTCCACCTTGTTGAGAAAAAGAATCTGCAAAGTTGGAAGCATAGAAATGACGATCACAATCATCGCAGACCGAGCATAATTTAAAAAGGTACATGCAAATCTACGCGCAGTTGCTATTAACTTGACAAGGGTATAGCAGCGCCAAAAGCTCTGGAAAATTGCAGCTGGACTAGGAATGCTCTAATACACACGAGGACTCCAAGCTGCTGTCGGCTGAGCGCAGCTGCAAGAAACCCGTCATACCTAGTGTGCAAAATTAGCATGCCTACTGCCAATTGACATTGACATGCGAGCAGCTTTTATGAATGCTGCTGACGGCTGACAGCTGCAGCAGACCAACTCACCATCGAGGTGTTCCTAAAGAATCGGTTGTTGCAAATCGAAGCGAACAGATTCAGGCTCTCCTCCAGCCGATTCTACAAAGGAAAGCACGAATCACTGTAACATTGCCCTCGAAGGGCTGAACAAACCGAACATTCGGTCGCATCTCTGCGACGGCAGCATTTGTAACACAGTCGCCCACTTGCTATTCAATGAGAGCAAGGATCTAAGGAGAGATCAAAGGAGGAGAGCAAAAGAAGAGAGCAAAGCAGGAATGATGGCAGCGATCCTCTGTAGGAGCTGACGTGGATGCGAGTGAAGCAGCGCTAGCATGCCAGCAGCCGTGGCAAGATGTGCCTGAGCAGTAGCAGCTGCAGCACCAGCTATTCACGCCCTCAACCGCTTGAGAGAAAGCAAATGGAGCGCGTCAACTCGTCAGCATCGAGCAGCATATGGCCACACGATCCTGCAGCCGGCTTTCAGACGTTCGTTGCTTCGCAAGCACGGTAGAGGCAATGATGCAGGCTGAGTCGATGCCTTCACTTTGCATGCCCATAGCACAAAACTAGTATCCACGTCAAAAAATGTGTCCTGGTGCCATGTAACTAACAATGTAAACCGTATCGAGCCTGCTGTGTGCACCAACTTTGAACTGAGTGCAGCATTGCCGTGAATCTCTCCTTCTGCGTTGAGCCGGCAGACGCTACTGCTGAGGATCGCTCGACTCCTCCTCGGCTGATGATCGTTGCTCACGGATCCTGCTCATCGTATTAACACTTCATTGCCAGCTGCCATCCCCATGAGATGGTCAGCACCGGCCAACACAGTAGATTGGGATGACAAGGGCTTCGCATGCACACTGTGCTAACTGCATCGGTGCTACAGCGTCACCCAATGCCTGGGTGCTGCCACTATCGCAGGACTCATCTTACATTTTAATACCTGTTTGAAGCAAGGCTAGGATGCTATAAGTACATGCTAAGGTGTGTAGAGAACAGGAAACACACTCCTGAATTCTCACGCACTACTGAGGCTGACGTCGGTCACCTGATACAGGAGTCAGTGTCTCAAGTTTCACTTTCGGTGTGCATCGTCAAGATGCATCGATGATTACAGATCCAAATATTGATTGTGCAGTTCCTTCAGAATTCTTCTGCACATTAACATTTTCACTCACACGAACATGGCATTCTCATTTTTTGCCCATAAAATATGTTTTGCTTATTCATATAGAGTTGTGTAAACTGAAAACAGAATCTGCCTGTAATATATTACTGCACACCGATTACTAAACTTGGTGCCAAGCAGTGGTATGAGTTTGGAAGCTGGCATACACGACATGGGCAATAAATAGTTTCGACTCGCTTTATAAACAACACATAGCCTTGTAATGCTGTTTGGACTGGCAATGCATGCTGACAGTTGGCTTACTGACGATAGCAAGCTCCGAAGCTCACAAGTGCCGAAATGCTAAAGTCTATGCCTTACCTCAGACATACGATAAAGACAACAAATATTGACAGACAAAGAGAACGTTCTTCAGTTTGATTAACACAAGTGTCGAACATTGGCTAATTCAGAGTCACAAGGAAAACTGCTCATCATCTGCAACATAGCCGTAGCTTGACTCATAGGTACTGCAGGTGAAGCTCGGAGCACAGATTCCAGTAGCCCATGAAAGACATCGGCTTCCTCAAAATCCTTCCAGAATTCGGTACAGCACGGTCCTTGTCTGGCACACGCTTGTTTGCATACATTTAGCCAATACTGATCAGGAACAAGGTTTCCTTTCACGACGGTGTCTGAGCCAGGGCCAAGCACATTTGAGTGATTTCCTCATTTATTGGGGTAAGAAAATTGCAGGTTCGCTTTGATTCTAGTAGGAGCACAAGGTCTTTATTGCCGCTTGCCCATTCGGGCGTTCTTAACATTACGATCCATTGCCAATCATTAACTATCGCGTTCGTCAAGTAGCAGCAGCAGCAAAGCAAAGTAGTGCGTTAATTTATCTCATAGTCAATAAAGACTGCTAGTTCTCTAGACCCTATTCCCACTGTCCTACTTCCACGATGCCTAGATCTGCTGCTGCTATGCATAACTGACATAATAAATATTTCTCTAGCCTCAGGTCAGGTCCCCTGCACCTTTCAAAAAAGCTGTAGCCAGAACACTAATTAAGAAAATGCTAGAACAAGAGGACTTAAGCAGCTTTCATCCAATCTCCCTTCACCCGTTCCTATCAAAGACACTGAAAAGACTTGTGGCAGACCAAGCGAACTCTTATATTGAGACCTCAAACCTAGCAAGTTCCGGTGTGGGTTTAGAGCTAATCACTCCACAGAGTCAGCATTGCTTAGCCTGTATAAAGATCTTCTCATAAATGCAGACTTGGGTAAAGTCTCTGTGCTTGTCCTGTTTTTTCACCTTTCGGCAGCTTTTGGTACTATTGATCACGAAGTCCTTCTTGAGCGTCTTGAATCTCGCCTAGGCATCACTGGCACTGCACTGCAATGCTTCAGGTGCCTCTAAGTGGGAGACTCCAGAGTACTGATGTGAATAGATAAAGGTCATCCGAGGAACCACTTAGGTAGGGGGTACCTCAGGGCTCTGTGCTCGGTCTGCTTCTTTTCAGTTTATACCTTCCCTATTGCCGATGTGATCGCCAAGCACAATCTAGGCTTTCATTTCTAAGCGGATGACATTCAGATGCACATCTGTTTTGATCTGTTGCAGCATTCGAGCACATCGAAATATCTACACACTCTTGCTGCATGTATTGATGACATCCACACATGGATGGCAGCAGGCTTTCTTAAATTGAATGACGACAAAACCAACTTACTAGTTAAGGGCAAACCAAGTGTGATTCAGAAATTGGAAAACATAATGTTCAAAATCGGCTCCGTCAGCATATCTCCCATTGAATCTGCATGTAATCTAGATGTCCTGCTCCCAAGTGACCTTTCATTAGACGACCATATCAGCTCCACAGTCAAGACTGTTTACTTTCAGGTTCATAACAGTCCTAAAATTCGGGCTTGTTTATACAGGGTTGCGACACACAAGTTGGTTTGCGCATTTGTGACATCCAGTCTTGACTTCTGTAACTCACTGCTTGCTAGTCTACCGGCCTGTGCAATCAGGGGCCTAATGTTGGTGCAAAACTCTGCTTGCTAAGCCATCTGTCGTCAGCATCAAAATTGCCACATTACCCCACTCCTCACCGACCTGCACCGGCTCTAAATCAAGGAGCACATCGGCTTCAAGGTTCTGTCACTTAATTTTACGTCCTTTCATTCTTTGGCTCCGGCCTACCTATCAGAACTACTCCCCCACCAGGCAAAGAATCTTACAACCCGCTGCTCTGACTCAAATCGTTTAGCCATACGTCGTACGAATCTCAAAACCATTGTGAAAGGTGCCTTTGGTTCATATGCTCCATAAAGCCCGAAACTCACTACCTGATATTTAAAAGGAAGCTTAAAGTGAATCTTTTAGAAAAGCATCTGATGGGTATTTGTGATTCGTTCTTCGTTTGTATGTACCTGCTTACACTATGCCTGCTGTTTGCAGATTTTACCACCAAACATTAAGTAATTTTACAAGCAGCATCTGTAAAGTGCCCAGTGTGAGAGAGAGAGAGATTCAGTTCTCTGAGGGTGCTACACAACTGTATTATTATTATTACTATAGTGTAGCTATTTAAAGCTCCAAGTGAGTGAAGGCACAGCATTATGCATGATCTGTCATGCCAGTCATGCAGGCAACTTGCCTGAGATGCATCTTCGTGTAGCATCATGTCATAGCAGCTGAGGGCCACAACAAACAGGGTGGCTCGCACGTCGTCAAAACACTGGATCCACTTCCGGCGCTCAGACCTTTGGCCTCCGACGTCGAAAAGTCTGCAAGCACGAACAGACTGAATCATCTGCTAGCTTGAACGACAAAATAACTCGGACTGAAAGTGCAGTATATCAAATGGCCGGTGCAAACCAATGCAGCACAGCACTCATACCGGAATATTAAGCCGTTGACACTGAAGCAGGTTTCGATTACGCCCGTAGTCCTCACACGCGCTCGAAGCACGTCCGTAGGGTTCGGTACGAACCCAGGAGCGCATATGCGACTCATGTTTTCGAAATAGCTACGAACGACAGATACGCCATGTCACGTGACACATTCCTGCCACAGCAGGCAGCATCTTCCAACCTTGGCGGTGGCATCACCTCTCACAGACACACCGAGGCCATCTGCTACTGCACATGAAGTACCAACTATCTTTTAGCAGATGCGCTCTACGCCTCCACCATATTGCATGGCCAGACCCAGCATAGAGCACACCACTCTAGACGTCTGATCAGACGTATCTTTTTAGCCCTCGTGTGATCTACTCATCAGTAGCAGCAGTAGCAAGCAGGATCAACCAGCAGCAATTAGAAGCAGCAGCAGAAAGCAGCAGCCACACAGGAGCAGCAGCACTGAACACATCTGCAGATGTTTAACATCCAGGTACCCTTCTAATGCAGCATGTCGTGTCAATGTCACAGGCTAATCAATAAATGTCAAGCTGCTGTTCTGGCAAACCAAGGCACTATCCTAAATAAATAAGTGAATAATAAGTAATGATCAGCTGATCCAACAGCCTCATCAGCTTCATTGATACAGCAGGAAATCAGCCTTAGCTGCTATCATCAGGCTTTCAGAGGTTAATAAAGAATTGTCTGCTGCAAGACTCGAACACACAACCTAGGTAGTGAAGAGGGAGCATCTTACCCTTGAGCAAAGGCCCAGGAGCTATCCTGCCCTACCACGGAGCTGACCAGCAGCATTTCACGAAGAAGCCATGTCTATAAACAGCGAGCTTAGCAATGCCAGCATTTGCAGAGTGGTTTCTTGGTTTTCTTTTCGGGTGGTTCGAAGGTGTCTTTATAGCAAAGAGGAGCTACATATATCACGAGACTGGGCCTAGCTCCAACTGCCGAGAAAGCTTGGGCTCAGCTATATGACAGTCACATGTCGCATTGTGTGAGATACAAGGATGCTGCTTAAATTCCTCTACGAAGCCTACAATTCTTCACTTACAATGAGTGGCCAAGCCGACAAACTACCAGGCCCTGAAAACGTATGGTGGCCCCAACCAGTGCTAATTCAAATCCTTTGTTCAACGAGCCTCCCCTTAGTTTTATTCCTTTGTCCTAGATTTTTCCTGTCCACATGCAGCTGCAGTCCTCGGCACATAGGCTGGCCAGCTTGCTGCTGGCACAGCGCCAACAGTATTGGTCGCCAACCAGCAGGTCAGCCAAGCACATCCTTCTAATCCCCTGGGCTCTGTCACAGGTCTGGTAGGCCGTAACCAGGGCTAGGCTTTGCCTATGCTAAGCCGGCTACTGCTGCTACCGGCAAGTGTAAGCAGGACTGTCCAGCCCCCAAGGCCAAGCAGGCTTTGATTGGCCTTGGGAAGGAGCCTGCTGAGTCCCGGAATGCTGAAGCAGTGAACTAGTAGCCATGGGGATAAATGGGCTACCTACCGATCAGGGCACAAAGAACAAGACTGATGCATCCACCAAAACAAACCTGGTCGTGGTCAGCATGGCTGCAGGGTCAGTGCTGACCAAGCTGCCAGCAAGGCTGCTACCCTTCAATGAACCAGACGCATTAACAGTGAAGTCGAACCCACCAGGCAGCCCGTGCCCCTGTGCAGGGATGCAATACATCGTGTGCCTGAGCCCAGAGGCAAATCCCGACTCTCACTTACGACGACTCAAAATGTAACAGCCTTCACCCTGCATAAAGGAAGACTCTATGCAGCTATTCAGAAAATCCATAGCACCAACACTATCAAGATGCATTAGCAAACAGTCAAGATTGTTTAGGTCAAGCAGGGTGTTAGACGTTACTACTACTAATAATGATAATAATGCATTTTATATATAGAGAGCCCTCAAAGAACTCAATCTATTTCTAGGCCCTTTCCATCTGCTACATAGGAAGTACGATCGAATGATTAGTGGTAGCATGCTCAATAGACAACAGGAATAACATGGTTAGCAGTGACATGCACAGCTTCAGCATGCAAGTTTGGTTAGTGGCAGGATGCACAGTATAAGCATGAAAAAGCGCATAAAGGACGAATCAAAGGGACCCATTAAATGTTGTGATAAATAATGTAATGTAATTTATCTCTATCTGTAACTCCACCAAGCCACAGAGAGTTTTGTATAGCACATTCACAGCCTAGGCGGCTTTCGGTTTGCATTCGGTAGCCAACAGACTTCCTTTCACCTAACAAAGAGAAAGTGAAATGCATAGCAGAGTCAGGAGAGCAGTTGAAGTAGTGAGTGGCATAGAAGTAGCAGCTCAGGACCGCTTGAAAGGATGAGCCATAGACGGTAGCAGGAGAGTAGTTGTCGTTGCCTACAAATCGATATAGATGCATTTTTAGTTTCTTTTTAAATGTGAACAAGACTGGAGATGTGACACAAGTCAGGAGTGAGTTCCAGGCTTTGGGCGCATACAAACTAAAGGCAGGGTCTCCAAAGGATTTGAGATTTGAGGTATGGGTTAAGAACTTAAAAACACCTATTTAGGACCGCATTTAGTGGGTCCCTGTGATTCGTTCGTCATGTGCTTATGCATGCTGACACGGTGCATGCTGCCACTAACCACATTTGCATGCTGACCCTGTGCATGTCACCACTAACCATGTTATTCATGTTGTTTGTTTATCAAGCATGATATTACTCACCATTCAATTGCATTTCCCTTTGCAGCAAATGTAAAGCGCCTAGCAAGAGATTGAGTTCTCTGAGGGCGCTTTATCAAGTGCATTATTATTATTATTATGGGTAAACAGTTAAGATTCCGAAAAGCAGGTAGTACGATGCTTAGCCTAGACGGGGAGTAGATCTGATAGACAGGTTGGAGTCGAAGAATGAAGGGACCTGAAAGTGAGTGACTAAACCTTGAAGTCGATGCACTGCTTGACTGGGAGCCAGTGCAGGTCGGCTGTGATGTGGCAGTGGTGTGATGTGGCAGCAGCGACGCTCACGACAGACAAGCCTAGCTGCAGAGTTTTGCACCAACTGTAAGCCCCTGATTGCACAGGCCGGTAGACCAGCAAGCAGTGAGTTACAGAAGTCAAGACAGGATGTCACAAATGCATGGACCGATTTCGATGTGGTTTCCCGGTGTAAACCAGACCAAATTTAAGTTATGTTATGTAGCTGAAAGTAGGCAGACTTGACTGAGGAGCTGATGTGGTCGTTTAGTGAATGGTTACTTTAGGACATGACACTTAAATTTCGAGCAGATTCAACAGGAGATTTGCCGGCAGAGTCGATTTTAAGCATTAGCCTTTTCCAGTTTGTGAATCACACTTGGTTTGCCCACAACTAGAAGTCGGTTCTATCCATCATTCAATTTAAGAAAGTTTGCTGCCATCCATGTGTGGATGTCATCAAAACATGCTGCAAGGGAGAGAATTCAACGTGCTGGGAGGAATCAAAGCAAAGGTACAACTGAGTGTCATCTGCATAGAAGTGAAAGCCTAGATTGTGCTTGGCGATCAAACTGGTGAGAGGGAGAGTATAAGCAGTGAAAAAAATTGCAGCAAATGTAAAGCGCCTCAAAAGAGACTGAGTTCTCTGAGGGCGCTTTATCAAGTGCATTATTATTATTATTATTATTATTATTACTATTAAGAAGCCAACCAAGTGAGGTACCCCTACTTAAGTGGTTTCTCGGATGATGTTTGTTCAGTCACACCAATACTCTGAAGTCTTCCACTGAGATAGGACCCGAACCATTGCAATGCAGTGCCAGTGATACTGGCCTACCAGCATGTGCGATCAGGCGATTGCAGCTGGTGCAAAACTCTGCAGCTAGGCTTGTCTGTCGTGAGCGTCGCAGTTGCCACATTACTCCACTTCTCGCCGACCTGCACTGGCTACCAGTGAGGCAACGGATTGACTTCAAGGTTTTGTCGCTCACTTTTAGGTCTCTTCATTCTATGGCTCCAGCCTATCTTTCAGATATACTCCCCAATCAGGCCAAGCATCGTACCACCTGCTTTTCGGAATCCAACAGTCTGGAAATACCTCGTACAAACCTCAAATCCTTTGGAGACCGTGCATTTACCTCGTATGCTCCCAAAGCCTGGAACTCCCTCCTGACCTGCGTCAGAACATCCCCTGACCTGACCACATTTAAAAGAAACTTTAAAACACCTATTTAGGACAGCATTTAGTGGGTCCCTGTGATTCGTCCTTGATGTGCTTGTGCGTGCTGACACTGTGCATGCTGCCACTAACCACATTTGCATGCTGACCCTGTGCATGTCACCCCTAACCATATTATTCATTTTGTTTGTTTTTCAAGCATGATTTTTACTTACTATTCTATTGCATATCACTTTGCAGCAAATGTAAAGCGCCTAGAAAGAGATTAAGTTCTCTGAGGGCGCTTTATCAAGTGCAATATTATTATTATTATTATAGTGATACCCAGACAAGATGAGAACCTTGCCAAAAGCAGCAATCATAGAAAGTGCAGCGGGCCTATCTCAAGCTGAGACCACCCCATGGCGGTTTGCCTACTAAATCTGCTAGAACCTATTAGGACCGAGGTCATGGGTCCGAGTCCTAGAGAGGGCTAGTCTGTCATCGGACCTTGTTTTTTACCCATTCTGACACTAATCAATGACAAGCAACTAACGTGAGGCAAACTTCAGCAACAAGGAGCAAAACATACCAATGTTCAAGGTCAATGTCATCTGCTAAGCTGAAACCCACAATATACACATCCATGCCAGCATGCTTGCAAGGAACAACATAAACAGCCAGAGTGTTTGACTGAGTTGAGGCTGTCTGCTGATGCATCTGTTGAAATACAATACGTCGATATAACGGCATAGAAAGTGGAAGCTTGCTGTAACTGTCTCAAGCTTATTTGCCAGCAAGATAGAGAAGATCATGAGTCTTTCCCTAAAGTAACAATGACCCCACCGGACCTCTGTCTGACTGTCTGTCTCTCAATTCCTTGCATCACCTCAATGTCTGCATTCAAGCCTGGCACTCGTGGCCTCATTTTGAAATTCGTCACCCAGTCAAAGAAGTTTACTAGACCTCTATACCCACTGGTGGTCTTCTGTGATGCATAGATCTCCTGCCACCATGCCTAACCAACATAATAAAAATGTCCTTAGCTTCACTCAGATCTTGTCCATGCATCTTTCAAAAAGGCTGCTGTTAGATCACCAATTAAAATAGCAGCACTAGACCAGGAGAACTTGAGCAACTTCTGCTCAGTTTCCCTACTGCCAATTTTATCAAAGGCACTAGAGTGGGCAAACCTAATGTTACACAAAAATTGGAAAACCAATCTCCTAAAATTGGCCCTGTCAGCATTTCTCCTGTAGCATCTGCACAAAATAAGCTTATCCTCTTATAAATAGACTGTTCACTAGACGACCATATCAGCTCCACAGTCAAGTCTACTTACTTTCAGCTACATTGAATTGCTGAAATTCAGACCGGCTTAGACAGGGAGACTACGTCCGAATGGTCCACGCATTCGTGAAATCCCGTCTCAACTTCAGTAACTCGGTGCTTGCTGATCTACCGGCCTGCTCAATCAGGTGCTTACAGCTGGTGCAAAACTCAGCAGCCAGGCTTGTCTGTGAGCACTAGCACTAGCTGCATTACACCTCTTCTGGTCCTTGATGTGCTTATGTGTGCTGACACTGCATGCTGCCACTAAACACATTTGCATGCTGACCCTGTGCATGTCACCCCTAACCATGTTATTGATGTTGTTTATCAAGCATGATATTACTCACCCTTCAATTGCATTTACCTTTGCAGCAAATGTAAAGCGCCTAGAGAGAGAGAGAGAGAGAGAGAGAGAGAGAGAGAGAGAGTTCTCTGAGGGTGCTTTACCAAGTGCATTATTATTATTATTATTATTATTATTAACCTGCACTGGATCTCCATCAAGCAGTGCACCGACATTAAGGTTCTGTCACTCACTGTTATGTCCCGTCACTCTCTTGCTCTAGCCTACCTATCAGAACTACACCGCCTAATCAGGCTAGCAGCCACCTGCTCTCCTGAGTCGAGTCGTTTAGCTATGTATCGAACCAACCTCAATTCATTTGGATACCATGCCTTTAGTTCGCATGCTACTAAAGCCTGGAACCCACCGGGGACTGACGGCACAACGTCCCCTTACATGAGAGCATTTTAAGAAGCTAAAACCTTTTTATTTTCAACATTTGAAACCTTTTTACACAACGTTTCCTCAGAGCATTTGCTGGGTCCCTGTGAATTGTTCATTGTGTATTTATGCTTGCTGATGCTGTTCATGCTATCACAAACCTTATTGTCATGCTTCTTTTATAGATGGCAAGTGCCTAGAATAAGATTTAGTTTCCATGGGTGCTACATAAATTAATGGCTGCAAACAATTTGGATAGCAGCAATACCCACTTTATTAAATATTTCGGCAGGTCTCGATCAGGACGAGTCATTGTGTTAGCTAGATTAGGCAATGCCACTCTGATGATTACACAAGCACCTATGTAGAACCAGTTGTTGTAATGCAGCAGTGAGCTGTAAAAACATTGAGTGGTATTTCTTAGACTGCAAGCCTCGAACTTACTTTCCTGTTGGCTCACTTGTGCATGCATTGTAACTACAATATTCCTCATGATAAATCAACACAGCACTGTTTATCACCATCACCACGACTGCAAGTGGATGCGGCTTAAAACAGCGTGACCAGTGTAGCCTGCGTTGCTTGCGACGAACCTGCATGGCCAAATGTGCACGGCCAAACTACCGACCGTGCGTCTGCATGTTCCATTTTGCAAGTAGCTCGGAAACATAATCAGGTTTGGCAGTTGACGAAAGGCAAGAAAGAAAGGCTGGCTTATTCTACAACCTCATTTACATAGCAGCAGAAGAGCCTTTGTGGTTATCACCATCGCTTGCAGTGGGCAACAAAGGAACGCCTACTGCAGAACTCGACCCCACGACCTGGATCCTAAATTTTGACGACCCTTACCTCCTGTACGAAGACAGAACAAGATGCCACAACATTTTTCTACAACGATGCTGCCCAAAAAAAGGCAGACAGCCACACAGACCCGACAAAAAAAGTAAGTAACCCTAGAAGGGGGCGAGAGTCAACTTCTAATGTGCCTTCCTATCAGCCCTACAATTGCTTTTCATTAGGGATAACTTTGTGGATGCCAACAACGTAGGAGCAGACGCTCCCTCGACCGATCCCAACGGCATTGGCCTACAAAGCACCCTGAAGTGTCACTGACTGTCACAACCCTCCCATGCATCGACCTCAGTAATGCATAACGCCAGAGTTGTAGTAAGGTGAGCCTAGCTTCCAAAAAAACACAGGGAAACCAATTGGACTGGTCGTAAGGTTAATAATTTGGTAAAAACAGCCGTTTGACAATGATGACAAATGCAAATCTTAACTATTGCTGACCTCGGTTGCTTAGGCGTTACTTAAAACTGTTGCTGACGATCCCTTAGATGTCACTGCCTGCAGCAACAGAGCCAGATTAACAGTGCCCCAACCGATCCAGTGGTATCATGATAAGCCCTCAAAAGGACGCTATGACATGTTTTGGAAACATGACAAGTTTAGGAAACACTATATTGCCCAACATCCTTGCCATACTTGACTCATCACACCCTCTGTGCTTACTGCCAAAACGTAGCACCAGCTAGGCATGCATAATCCTCATTAAGGGCTGCTTCTATCTATTTCTGGTGGTCATTCAATGCCAAAAATAAACACCGATATTGATTACATTATTCTTCAGTGGCTATCTCATTGAGTCACTATATATATATATATATATATATATATATATATATATATATATATATATATATATATATATATATATATATATATATATATATATATATATATATATATATATATATATATATATATATATATATATATATATATATATGATTTGAGCTATGCATTTCTTAGCAGAACCTAGTCTAACAAGATGACACTGCATGCTACAGTGGCTACAAAACAAGGGCTACCGGTCCAAAGGTGGCAGGCAGGCACGTGGCCAAAGCCATTTTGCACTGGCCACCTCGTTCCAGAGGTACAATGTCAACGATATGCACTCTGTGCAGCAACTTCAATCTGGCTAAGCTCTCTACATTTGCGGCACTAAGCAGCAGCCTAGAATACAAGCAGGCCAGATCAATACTGTCATGCCGTCCCTCAACAACAGCAGCACTTGCTACAACAAAGACACAAGCATTCAATCACATGCAAGGAATAGATTGGACAGGGCATCATTGTAGCTTAAGCAGCAAGAAGCAAAAATGAACCTTCCAGAGCAAACTACACACCAAACATAAGAAAAGAGACTGTGGGAGTGTGAACAAAATAGTAGTAACACAGAAACATCGATAAAGCCACACAGACACACTCACCAGTGCGCGCGCGGACACACACAAACACCAACACACACACACACACACTTAGTTGTCATTCACCATCGAAAAAGAGCAAGAAACCGGGGTTAAGTTGGAGCAGCGGACCTAGGTGGACGTGAGTGCGCTCCGAGAAGCCAGCAAGCATGGGCAAAGCAGGCACGGCGCCATCAACCAAAGAGCCTGTGGGGCACAAGGTAACACAACAAAAAGGCACGGCAGTAATAGAAATGGCTAAATGGTGCGAAAAAATCTACACTGACCGCATGCAAACAGACTAGAGACTACACTGTCATCAAGCAGGTTCATGCGAGCGAGCTCAGGCATGTGCCTATAAGACAGCAGACAGCAGGGATGACCAATCGCAGTGCTGGTGACGTATCAGGGAAGCACACGAACTCACTAGATGGCCGAGTCGTTGAGCTCGTACTCATAGCCGCGAAAGACGGCCAGTCGAACCCCATTATCAGCCCAGAGAGCACGCAGCGCAGTCGTGATGTGTGGCAGCATGATCTGCCGTGTGTCGTCATAGCAACGTTGGCAAGCCAGGATTGCCCTGGCATGCTGCTGCAAAGCACAGTCAGGATGGAAATGCACTACAGCAGCTCATTTGTGGCTGCCTCCAGGCTCCGAAAGCAAGACAATCCATAAATCGACAGCAGACATAAGAAACACGAAAATGCTTCAGGCTGCACATCCTTGGCAATGCACTTGGCAAGGTGACACTGAGCTGGTTGAGCCAGCCGAAATGCCAGCAGCTGCAGCAAGATCAGGCATGCAATAGCCCACAGCAAGCATGCGAACACCATGGTGATAACAAAAGATATTGTGCCAAAACGAAACACATCCAGTAGCTACTAATGCCACATGGGAGAGCATGAGAAAAAAACTGAGAGAGACAGACAGACAGACAGATAAAAAGAGAGACAAACAGAGATAGAGACAGAGACAGTGAGAGACAGGGCGACAGAAATAAGCCAGAGAGACGAAAGTGCCAGACGGACACGAAGAGAAATATTGGCATGCAGAGGAAAAGACCAAAAGCATGAGTTCACGAGAGAGCAAAAACAGAGAGCATGAGGAAGGAAGGAGGAAGAAGGGAGGTGAAGGAAGGAGGAAGGGAGGAGGCAGAAACTGGAGTGGCAGACACATAGTGCCGGAGCACTGAAAGGTGAGAAAAGAGAGGGAGAGTAAGTGAATGAGAAGAGATGAGGAAATGAGAAAGAAATAGATAGGTCATAGAGGCTTTCATTGTCCTACAAATCATCCGACTCCATACTCCCAGACCTCCTGATGCTACCATGCTCTGTGTTAGGGGGCAACATAATAAATCAAGTGTACATAATAAAGTGTACAGCAGCCTATTTCAGTCAGCCAAGGTGCTGGTACAGGTACAGGTCCAATAAGAGGGAGGCCAAGGGCTGCAGCAGCAGCAGCTGGGTGACACCAATGGTGACCATGCTGCCTCCTCAACCCCCCACCATGGGCAGTCACACACCGGAGCATTGAATGTAGACTGAATGACAGAAGAGGCAGAACTCATCCTGCCGGCTGAGAAGTAAATAGCATTTGCATTCACGAAGCCATTCAGAACCTGTTTTGTGCAAACACACAGAGGGTTTGCTTTGCATTCGTGTTTCAGTGGCTGATAAAACAGCAATGTAGCATTGAATCAAGTATCGATTACATCAGCATCTGATTAAAGCTTGCTCACGACAGTGGCTGACAGCCCAGCACAGAGCCTTTCTTATGGACTACCAGCTGGTGCCAGTGCCATTGTGGCAGTAAGTGCAACACAATAAGCACCGGGCAGACACACACAAAGCCCAAGGACAGCTCTTGAATAGAGCAGTTGGTGTAAACCGGAAAGGTGCTCACAAGTTATTACATATGCACGCCAGCACACTCACGAACGCACGTTCACACATGCACACGTGTGCACACACACACACACACACACACACACACTAACGCATGAACAGGCACAAAAACACAGATGTGCATACACATGACCACGGAAACCCAAGCACGCACACACGTAAGCACATAAATACACGCACGGAATTGGCTCTTGCAAGAGCACAGATGCATGGGACAGCTAGTCAAGCAGTGAAGCTATCAACAGCCACATGCCGTTCCTTAAACACACCATTCCATGCCAACAAACAGTAGCTGGTTCAGAGACTATTATTTGAGGCTACCTCAGAACAGCTTTGGCACACGGTGCACACTTATGCAAAAATAGGTACACTACTTGATATTGCTAGCCACGTTTGGAAGTAGAAAAAGTAGACCTTTGCAACTACATTAATTCAAAATGAAAAGGTGGAGGTGCAAGAAGGTATATAGAAGAGCGACAACAATACATCAAAAGGCAGGATGCAAAATAGACAGAAAGTGAAAGAGAGAGAGAAAGAGAGGCAGAGACAGAGACAAAGAGAGATAAAGAAAGAGAAAGAGAGAGACAAACAGACAGAGACAGAGACATAGAGAGGTGGAGAGGGAGAGAGAGAGAGAGACTGAGAGAGAAACACACACACACACACAGAGAGAGAGAGAGAGAGAGAGACAGACAGAGAGAGACAGAGAGAGAGAGACAGAGAGAGAGAGAGACAGAGAGAGAGACAGAGAGAGAGAGAGACAGAGAGAGAGACAGAGAGAGAGACAGGGAGAGACAGAGAGATGGGAGTGAGAGAGAGAGAGAGGGAGAGAGAGAGAGAGAAGGAGAGAGAGGGAGAGAGAGAGAGAGAGAGGAGAGAGATGGAGAGAGATGGAGAGAGAGAGAGAGAGAGAGAGAGAGAGAGAGAGAGAGAGAGAGAGGGAGAGAGAGAGAGAGAGAGAGAGGCAGAGAGAGATAGAGAGAGAGAGAGATAGAGAGAGAGAGAGAGAGGCAGAGAGAGAGACACAGAGAGAGAGAGAGAGAGAGAGAGAGAGAGAGAGAGAGAGAGACAGAGAGACAGAGAGACAGAGAGACAGAGAAAGAGAGAGACAGAGAAAGAGAGAGACAGAGAGAGCAAAGGAGAGAGATAAAGAGAGAGACACACACACAGATGGAGAGAGGAGAGTGAGAGAGAGAGAGAGGGAGAGATGGATAGATAGAATGGCAAAGGAGAGAGAAAGAGAGAGAGAGAGAAGGAGAGAGATGGAGAGAGAGAAGGGAGAGAGAGAGAGAGGGAGAGAGAGAGACACACACACACACAGATGGAGAGAGAGATGGATAGATAGAGTGGCAAAGGAGAGAGAGAGAGATGGATAGATAGAGTGGCAAAGGAGAGAGAGAGAGATGGATAGATAGAGTGGCAAAGGAGAGAGAGAGAGAGAGGGAGAGAGAGAGAGAGAGAGAGAGAGAGAGAGAGAGAGAGAGAGAGAGAGGGCGAGATAGAGGGATAGAGACAATGGCAAAGGAAGAAGGCAATAGTGATAGAGTGAAGAATAGAATAAGAATAAAAGAATAGAGGCAAGTGATAAGATTGAGGGAGGACATTTTGATCAAAATCTGAAATCTGGATTTATGGGTAACGAATTCCAATCTCGTTTCGGGTTCTGGCCATTTCACTACAGATAGGATGTGAACGCTGTAAATATTCTCAGTAATAACAGGTTGGAGGGGCAAACAGATTTCGAACATAACCTGCAGCTACCGAAGGTAAAAGAGGAAGTCAGAGAGAGGGAGGGAGTAAGCAGCAACTGCTGAGATGATAGTGAGGCAAAGGAAGAGGAAGGATGAACTGAGCCGGTATAGGAAGGAAGGAGGGGGGGCAGGTAAGGCAGCTGAGAGGGTACGACACGCATACTTTTACACCACACCTGAGATTATTCGACCTAAACCTACAGTCATACAGCTCTAGACAACTGCCTTAGGGGCTGCTCTGGTTTCTGGTTTTGGGTTTCTGGAATGTCCCTTCTATCACTCTGCCACCCCCCTGCAGTGTGGTACAGCTGTTTGCTGCATGAGCTAGGTCCTTAGGCCTGAGTGCAATCAGCCATCTAAACATGCCGAACATTATTAATAACCTGACAAGCTACCAATCACTGCTAAGCAAAAAGCACAGAGCTCGGCACTGGATACACTGGATAGGCTGCTGGATACATAGTGAGGGAGGGCAGCCTCGAAGAAATAAACGAGCTCCAGCATCGGTAGGAAGACAAGCTCAAACTGCTTTGAGCTGTGCAGTGTGTGTGCGCAGTGAGGCGCTCGTGAGGAGACTGCCTCAGGCAGTATGCCTGCATGTCTGCACGCTGCAGTGGGCGCTGCATGGGCATCCGGATGTTGCAATTTAATGCAACGTTCCCCCACCCCCCATCATCTCCCTTGTCGAGTCGTCCTGGGACTTCGGCTACGAAGTGACTTGCTTGAAATGTCGTGCCTGAGGAGGAGCGAGTCCTTCAGATATCAGCAGATTCAGACCTCCTCCTCCTCCACACGGCATATCTATCACGAGTGCATGGTGATAACCAACGTAATTAGGGGCACTTTACTGTGGTATCGCTAGATATCGCTTCGTGTCCCAACCTAGGCAAGGCATGTGTTTGCACTGTCACACTAGCTGCTTGATAGGCACAGATTCATGAATGGAGCTGTCAGTGGCTCTCGTGGAGGGCTTGTCATCAAGTAGGCAGCCTTGCTAGCTGTCTAGCTGCATGCAGTGGTCAACTGCAGCCGACGAGTTTGCTACGAAGCAGTCAGAGACCTCCCTCCCCCAAATGATAACATTCCCAAGCTGCACGTCATATGGTGATCATTCAGAGTGAAATGCACAGTGAAATGCATGCTTAGGATCCAGCCAAAACTGCTTAACGCGGAACGAAGCTAATAATGATGATCGTAGGGGGAGGGGAAGGGAGGGAGGGAGAGGTTACTTCAGATAGCATAACATTCTACCGAGGACAAGAGTAATACATATTAATAGAGCTTCAATAATGAAAAAACAGAGGGTCATAAAGCAGCCATGCTCATCTCTCTGCAAGCCCTGTCTAACTAGCAGGCAGAAGCTAAGGCCTCGAGTAATTACAGGCCTGTAATTGCCTGCTCAAAGGCAACTTTTGATGAGCAGCCGACCACTGGATAATAATCGACAGCTATGCATATCAAACAAACAGGTAGCTGGCACTAGGCATTCGAGCAGACCTCATTAAACCAGAGAGAATGAGAGAGAGAGAGAGAGAGAGAGAGAGAGAGAGAGAAGAGAGAAGAGAGAAGAGAGAGAGAGAGAGAGAGAGAGAGAGAGAGAGAGAGAGAGCAAGAGTGTAGGACTGGCTGCTTGGTGTGACATTGCCATTCACTGAGCGACTGAGCACATAGTGCTTATTAGATTCGGCATGCAGTGCATGTATGCCCACTATGGTAGTGAGGCTGCATGTGTCACGGCCAATCAGTCTAGCCAATAGACGTCTACAGCATACGAGCTGTGCACAGCATTGCCCAAGCAGCAACAGTGCACCCACCTCGTAAGGAAAGACACCCGGGCCACGTAGCCAACGGCCTTAGGCACAAAGAACGCCCCCATCTAATGGCGTTCGTTGAGCTGACCAAGTGTCTTCTCAAAAAGCTCTGCTTCACCTTAATGATGCAACGATCGCTTCGCCACAACGGCACCCCGAGCAAACGCGACAGCAGAGACCAGACCCCCTCAGTAGAGAGGCAGAGATTTCGAATTCCCACACACATTTGCAAGCAGCACTGAAATAAAAGCACCCACTTTTTTGAAGGTTTTGATAAGCAAGGACTTGAGGCCAGCAGGCATAGTAATAGTAACATGAGTTACTTCAGCAAAGGCTGCATAAAGGCATGCTGACAGTGCCTGCTACACTAACTGCCGACCAGCACCTGCTGGTGGAGCTAACCTGCATGACAATGGCAGCGCCATGGACACGAGCAGGCATGCAGCAGCTATACAAAGCTTCGGGAACACTGGTGGCAGCTTGTCAATATACCTAGGAGCCATAATGATAATAATAATAATTATAATACACTTGATAAAGCGCCCTCAGAGAACTCAATCTCTTTCTAGGTGCTTTACATTTGCTGCAGAGGAAACACGATCGAATGGTGAGTGGTAGCATGCTTGATAAACAACATGAATAACATGGTTTGGGGTGACATATACAGGGTCAACATGCAAGTGTGGTTAGTGGCAGCATGTAACAGTGTCAGCACGAATAAGCACATAAAGGACGAATCCCAGGGACCCACTAAATGTTGCCAAAAATAGGCATGCTTTTAATTTCTTTTTTAAGAGTGGTCAAGTCAGAGGGTGTCGTTACGGAAGTCGGGAGTGAGTTCCAGGCTTTGAGAGGATACCAACTAAATGCATGATCTCCAAAGGATTTGAGGTTTGTACGAGGTATTGGTAAACTGTTAGATTCCGAAAAGCGGGGTCGGGGAGTAGACTACATACATTATCAAGGGCATGCCTGTACTTGTAGCTTTGCCATATGTCCATTATCATTTATTACATATCCAATTGACACGCTGTCTTTCCAACACAATTGACGTAAAGTGCCCAGAAAAAAATCACTTCTTCAAGGATCCGATAGAACTGCCTTCTATGATAATAACAAGTATTATTATTACTGCTACTAGTATTAAGGAAAGGGGCAAACTTTGACCTTGATCTGCATGACTAGAGCCACAGGAAGTGTGACATGATTCCACATAGATTCATGTCGTACTGAGAGCTTAGCAAAATGAAAGCAGATGTTGTATTACTAAAGGAGCCGTGATGGCACATTAGTGAAGGCAGTTGCTTTTAACGACCTCGGTTTCGAAGTCATGGGTTGGAATCCTGCAGTGAGCGATTTTTCATTGCCAACTACAAGCAGTGGTGATAGCTGCTAAGGCTTCTCTGCTGCTATGCAACTGAGGCTGCTCAATCAGCCAATATGGTCGCCAAAGGAGAACCGCCTCTACAAACTTCTACAGCTGTTCTCTATGCCCCTCTATTACACACAAAGGGGCCCATAGGGCTTCCATTTTTCCAGCTGAGGAGCAGGGTTGAGAGGGAGTGTCAAATGCAAGTCTGGGGCACCAATCTAACAGGTCGATTTAGGGGGGAAGGACTGAAGAATCCTGCCTACGGTCCTGATCCATATCTGTGAGATGGCTTCATTTGACAGAATATAAAATTTTAAATATAATTAATTATGTTTACAGTTTCTTATGGAATATCAGCTAGTTTGACATAGCACCAAACAAAGTGCCTCCTAGTAAGTAATCAACCGTGGAAAAGGTGTTCAAATTGGAAGCCAAGGCTCGAACCGACGAACGAGTCGACCAAGGTAAATTGTTGCTCAAGTGCTGTCTGTACATTCAATTGCTCAATGATGCCCGCTCTTAAACGACAATTAAATAAGCCATACATAGATTCCCGAACGGTCAGCTAGCATAGCAAGATGAGGCTGTGCTAAAAGGCGGCTGGCCAAAATTTCTTTCTTGTCTTGTTGAAGACACGACAATTCCAGCACCATGTGCTCAGAAGAGAAATGAAGAAGCCGCTTTGCAACTGACCCGAGGACCACGGGCACCTTTGACCGCATCGTGGGAAGCAGCTGACTCAGCCCTGCCATTTAAAGACATAGCAGCAAGAGACACAGAGCATGGGACATGCTCTGCATTTTGCAATAGCCTTAACCCTTGAGAGCAGCAAATCACCTCTGCGGCATTTCCGCAAGCATGCCGAAAATGCAAATTTAAAACGCCATGTGCAAGAGCCTTAACCTAACTGCTCTCAAACATGTGCGCTAGTAGAATGATTTGCACATTTTTCTTGAGCAAGAACGGCATCTGTTCCAACATTTTGAAAGCACTTCGATGGATTATAATGCATAGTTATTTGAACCGTATCAGTCGCATAAAACATACCATAATATAATTAATTCGTGTAGCGCTCTAAGAGAACTTAATCTCTATTCAGACGCTTCACATATGCCTCGGGTGCTCGAGTCCACGACCTCAGCCAGACCTTGGTCGGGGCGAGAGCACCTTAACTGCTGGTCCAAACCAGCTCGGCCATTAGGCTCCACTGTACGGACAACTTTTGCAGGACAATTCACTTTACGAAGCTGCTGCAGAGCTGCCTGCTGCAGCAGGGGGTGGGAGTAACATCACTGCAGTGGCATAGACAGCAGCAGCCTCTGCAGGTTCAAGCAAAGAGAAAGCAGCAGGAGCAGAACTGGAGCTGCTGCCAATTCAAACCACTCACTGTGTTATGTGGCCGTTCAAGGTTAATCCTCAGCATACCCATCCCGTTGAGGACGTACTTCATGGAGCTGAGCAGATTATCGAGGACTGCTGTCTGAAACGGTACAAACGGCCAGATGAGCTCGGCGACAGCAGCAGCTGCAGCAGCAGCACTGCAGGCGGCGTCCACACTGCGCAGGTGCACCGGTTTCTCTGCTCCTCGGCACAGCCTCTCTTCCCTCAGTCCACCCACCCACCCACCCACCCACCCACCCACCCACAGGGCTCCCCAGCATGACTAACAAGGCATGCCAGATCTCTGAGGAGAGGACAGGCAGTGGAAGAGGCCAGGCACGTGGCACAGCTGGGTCATTGCAGTGCCTGGATAGAGATCGAGTTATTTTAGGGTGCCATATAAAAGGTATTATCATTATTATTATCATGTGGGCCAGCCAGGTGGGAGGCCTGAGGCCATTGTCTGGATCCAGTGGGAGGGGGTGGGCCAGCCTGTTTACCAAAACGTGCAGGAGTCGGCTGCCCGAATCTTTAGACTTAGCCCCCCCCCCACCTCCAACAGTTGGCTGTAGTAAGATGCCAAGGATGCCAGCAGCTTCGATTGATACTTGGCCATCCAGCTTATCCCATGTAAGCTGCTATTATAGCTACATGGGCAGGCATTATATTAGGCAATGGGCTCAGGCAACAATAGTCAGATGCTGCAAGTAGCTCGGCCACTTGAGCCTAACTCAGTCAGTCAGGCCTGACCAGGTGCAAGCCACTAAAGGCACACGTGGCATGCACGGCCACACGTGCCCACGTGCCCAGGCCTGTCAGCCCTGGCATCCATTGGAGCTGCATCCTTGCTGCCGGCACACTGGCTGCCTTCACTGGAATTAGACAGTGCCTACAAGCTTGCTCATTGGCACTGGCTCACAGAAGACATAAGTGGGGGAGGGGAGTTGCTAATGACTGCTGCCAGAGGCCTGGGGCTGACTGCCTGAACTTGTGCTCATTAGTCATGCAACCGTGACACTGGGCCTCTGCTTGCTTTGGCCATGACTCACAGGTACCACACATTGGCTCAACCATGTTCTTGGCCACACACCGAAAATGGAACCAATCTCAAGACAGTCACATTTCTGCTACAGAAACATTCTAATATGCTCATCATGATACATAGTCTTCTTCGTACCGGTCATATATGCTAGTGCTTCACAGCTCACTGCAAGCAAAGCACTATGCTATGGTTAATGGCATGCTCAGCTAATGGCATGACATCATGCTTACACAAGCCTGCAAAAACAACCAAAGGCCATTCCAACTATCATCTGCCAGAAAGTGCAAGAAGACACTCAGATCTACCGGTTAGTACGACACCTGGTTAGAGGTATGGAGTGAATAATGAACAGGTAACCACGATCAGCAAGCAAGGAGCAATAAAGCATGCTCACTTGGGCTAAGCTAAAGCTGAGTGGGAAAGATGCATCTTCAGCTGACACTTAAATGATGCAAAGTCAATGCAGGTGATACCATGAGACGGAAATATCAAGTATGGTTAAGGCTAGCTAATTCCACGGCGTCATTTATATACAGTGGTCACAAGGGCTGGCGACGGCTACGGCTGGCTTGCATCAGGCAATAAACTATTGCGCACTGAATGACTCAAAACCAGTACGGCTGCGAAGAGCAAGCACCTGGCGCAGTCTCACTCTACCTGCTCTACTCTACTCTCACATCCAGTAACTTTCTTCCCCTTCTTCTCCCTATCACTTCTCTAGCATGCCCAGCGAGAGAGATGAGAGAGGAGAGCAAGAGAGAGGAGACAGAGAGAGAGAGAGAGAGAGAGAGAGTGAGTGAGGGAGAGAGAGAGGGAGAGAGAGAGAGAGAGAGAGAGACAGAGAGAGAGAGAGAGAGAGAGAGAGAGAGAGAGAGAGAGAGAGAGAGAGAGAGAGAGAGAGAGAGAGAGAGAGAGAGAGAGAGACAGAGAGAGAGAGAGACAGAGAGACAGAGAGACAGAGAGACAGAGACCGAGACCGAGACAGAGAGAGAGAGACCGAGAGAGAGAGAGAGAGAGAGAGAGAGAGAGAGAGACAGAGAGACAGAGAGACAGAGAGACAGAGAGACAGAGAGACAGAGACCGAGAGAGAGAGAGAGAGAGAGACAGAGAGACAGAGACCGAGACCGAGAGAGAGACAGAGAGAGAGAGAGAGAGAGACAGTCAGACACAGAGAAAGAAAGACAGAGACGAGAGAGAGAGAGAGAGAGAGAGAGAGAGAGACAAAGAGTGAGTTACACATCGTGAGATAATTACAATAATCGTGAGATAATTACAAGTGAAGACTATGCAATAATCTCGGCCCGTTGCACAAGGACAGTGCTGACGACAAAGTTCAGTAGCATGAGCTTGGTTATGCCAATTAAATAGACTGCTACGTTTGGCGTATAATTGCTGCAATGACAGCATGAGGGTCCGGCCAAGGTCAAGCACGAGTTCATTCTCAGTTAGCTGGCTTGGCCCTATGTTCGAGACTGGAGGCCCGTGCTTACCCCCACGCCAGTTCCGCCATAGCTCAGAGCTCATAGCGGCTGCCGTACACCGCCCGGCGCTGCTGGCTAATCTACAGACAGCGTTCGCGACAGCCGCTGGGCGAATCGACTGCTGGGGGCCGCAGAGCAGCCACCGCCGGACGGCATTCGGCGGTCGGCACGGCCGACCGCCGGACGGCACGGCGCCCTCACCTTGAAGCTGTGCAGCTCATATTGCGTGAATCCGTCATTGTGGATTATTTTCATCTGCTTCACCAGCGTGCTCTTGCCGCTCTCCCCAGCCCCTGCCAACGGCCGGCGTACGCTCACGATCCACTTCGCAGGCAGCCGCAGAAATTCGCAGCCGGCACTCAGGCAACGAATCCGCCGGCTGCTCTCGGCTCGCTCGCGCCGGCTCTTAGCCGCGCTTCGCTCGCCGCTCCCGCCGCAGCGGAGGCAGGCAGATATGAGACCGGCGCCAGCTGACAGGCTGCTGGTGTGGGTACGACGGATGGGCTGAATGGGCTGCGGCATCTGCTGCAGGGGCTGCGGCAGCTGACAGGCGCGCCTCGACGAACCGCCCGGTTACCGCGCGACCGTAGCGTCTAGATGAATGGGCGACGGCACGCACGCACGCACGCACGCACGCACGCACGCAGGCCCGCGCGCGCGCGAAGTAAGCGAGTGCGGGGCGGGGAGCGAGCGAGTGCGGCGCGGAGCGCGGCGGACGGCGGACGTCGGCGAGCAGTACCCAGCAGCAGGAGCTTCACTACGTTGCTGTCGGCGCGCGCCTGCACGCGCAGCTCGTGATCGATCTGTTCGCTGCGCGAGCGCGCTTTCTCTTCATCCTGATCCAGCGTTAAGCAGGCTCCCATGACGGCGTCCGACGGGGCAGAGCATCCGCGAACGTGCGCCGTCCGACGACGACGCTAGCAGGCCCTCAGCCGAGCCAGGCGCATAGCGTGTAGTTAATTGGTCAACGGGGAGGGGGGAGCCCACCCTCGGGAGGTCGAGGTCACGCTTCCGAATTCGCGGCGCCGCGCTAGGATATGATTGGATTGGTTCCTCCACGGGTCCAGCCTCTCGGTCGCGTCTAGTGAAGTCGCTGCGAAGTCAGCGTTGCAGCGCCGCAGCTCATCCGCGCAGCCAACTCCCTGCTGAATTGCGGTCGCATTAGGGCTTTTCAAGCGGTTGGTGCTTCACGGGATTGGTGTCCGTCAGACCTCCGCGACACACCCCTAGCAGTGCTGAACCATTTAGGCTCGATACACTCTGCTTATATTAGATCTACAGCATCCAGACCAACCTGCTTCCCATACTAGCGTTAAGGACCGGCCAACGGTTGCTTTAAGGACCAGCGGCTAGCTATGCAACTAGTTCAAGTGCCAATGGCGATGGTCTAGGTCAGCGGTTCTCAACCTGTGGGTCGCGACTCCTTTGGGGGGTCGAACGATCCTTTCACAGGAGTAGCTTAAGACCATCAGAAAACGCATTTCCACATTTTGCACACAATAATTTTATGGTTGGGGGTCGCCACAACATGAGGAGCTGTATTAAAGGGTCGTGGCATTAAGAAGTTTGATAATCACTGATCTAGATGGAGAGAGAGAGAGAGACGAAGAGAGAGAGAAAGAGACAAAGAGACAGAGAAAGAGAGAGAGAGACAGAGAGAGAGAGAGACAGAGAGAGACGAAGAGAGAGAGAAAGAGACAAAGAGACAGAGAAAGAGAGAGAGAGACAGAGAGAGAGAGACAGAGAGAGAGAGAGAGAGAGAGAGAGAGAGAGAGAGAGAGAGAGAGAGAGAGAGAGAGAGAGAGAGAGAGAGAGAGAGAGAGAGATGGATTGAGAGACGAAGTGAGTAAGGAAGACAGTGGGAGAGAGGGGAGGCAGAAAGAGATAGACTGGCGGTCGTGTGAATGACGGGGCATATTCATTCTTCGGCTGTGATTTCGCACAGTCAGACGTAGAGAAGTGTGAGACCGAGACAGTAATGACCTGCGAGCTACTACTAGTTTCTTGACTGGACTACTGTAATTCAGTTTATGCTAGGATGCCGAAAAAAGCCACCAAGCCTCTATTGCTTAGGACCAACAAGACTGCAAGGTTTTCAGCAAATCCACGATGTTCGGTACCATTACCCAGCACGTTCCGGTTAATTATAGCAGGTCCAATATTATTAAGCGTAAGCACATTACGGACAATTCACAAGGACTGAGCGATTGTGGCGAGGAGCTGCCACAGAGTAAAGTGTCGACTGAGGAGATATCCTGCTGCCAGTCGGCAGGGATTCCCACAAGGCCTTGGGAGCGAACAGAACTGGTGATATGTTCTCCATAATAATAATAATAATAATAACAATAATAATTTTGATATAGCGCCCTCAGATAACTCAATCTCGTTCTAGGCACTTTATATTTGCTGCAAAGTATGCACGATTTAATGGTTAGTGGTAACATGCTCAACAAACAGCAAGGATTACGTGGTTAGGAGTGATATGCACAGGGTCAGCATGAGTTGAGTTTGACCTACGGTGCATATATGATAGCAATTAGTGGGTCCTAGGATTCATCCTTTATGGACTTACACGTGCTGACGCAGTTGCATGCTGTCACTAACCACACTTTCATGTTGACCCTGTACATGTCACCCCTAATCATGTTATTCATGTTGTTTATCAGGCACGATACCACTCATCATTCGACCGTGTTTCCTTTGCAGCAAATGTAAAGCGCCCATAAAGAGATTGAGTTCTCTGAGGGCGCTTTATCAAGTGAATTATTATTATTATTATAAGCGTATGAGTCAGCCGAGCAGCTGGCCTGCAGTAGGAATCCTGTGCCACGGAAGTATTTTATATTGGTAAGCCGGAGCAAGACAACGGAGGGACCTACGAGTGAGTGACGGGACTTTGAAGTCAATACCCTGTTTGGTGGGATGGTAGTCCAGGTCGGTGAGTGGTAGAATAATGCGACTTGATGGACAGCTGGGACGTTCACACTAGATAAGCATCGCTGAAGAGTTTTGTGCTAACTGTAAGCCTCGTATTGCATAGGTAAGACAACCAGAAACTTGGGGCTACAGAAGTCAAGAACGATGTCACCAATGAACTGACTATTTATGCTGCGAAGTCCATGCCTAATCTATCGGGACTTTTTTAGAATGACGAAACTGAAATTAGGCAGACTTGGGTGTGGAGCTGATGTGGTCATCCAGTGAAAGGTTTTTCTGGAGCTGGGCATTCAGAGGCTATTGGAGCTATGCTGGCCGAGCCCACTGTGAGAGTTAAGCTTTCTAGTTTTCTGAATGATACCAATTATGGCCATGCCAATTAACTAGATATCATCCTCATTAAATTTGAGATAGTTTGCTGCCACCCTAATGTGAGTGTCAGCAATAAACGTTGTCGCGGAGTCGATAAAGAAAGGGAAGGGAGAGAGAGATAAAGAGAGGGAGACAAAGAGAGAGATAAAGAGAGGGAGACAGAGAGAGAGAGAGAGTGAGAGAGAGAGAGAGAGAGATTTTCTGTGCACATGAAGGTGTGAATTAATCGAAGTAGTGGCAAGGCTGCTTGTCATCTAAATATAAAAGGAAGCCTAGATTGTGCGAAGTTACTAACTGGTCAAGAGAGAATATAAATTGTGAAAATAAGTCGATCTAGAACAGATCCCTGGGGTAATACATGCTTTAAAGTCTTGCCGGATGACCGTTGATAGACGTTCCGGAACTTTTTAGATTAGATTTGGACCACTACAATGTAGTGCTTGTACCCAGATAATGGTATGGACGCTCAAAAATGATTATTTAATGAATTGTCTTAATGGCTGCTGGCGGATGTAGCAGGACTAACAGGCAGACTCTTATTTACGTCAGCATTCCTTAGAATGCTTGCTAATACACTCAAAGCAGAGCTGACTCGCTTAAATGGCGATTTGAGTTAAAATAAAACCATCTCACTAGTTATGGGCAAACCTAGTGTTACATAGAAATGTTAACCACTTTCCCGAACAATGATCCAGCCACCACATCTCCTGTAGCATCTGTACGTAGCCGTGGTGCACCACTCCAAAATGAGACCACATAAGTTTCACAGTCTAGTCGGTCTACTTTCATTTATGTAACATTAAAAAAATTTGGGTTGTTAGGCAGGGATGCCACGACGACTGTGATCGTTGGATCTGCATCATTCCGTCGCGACTTCTGTAAGTCGATACTTGCAGGTTTTCTAGCCGGTACAGAAAGACGCTTACAGTTGGTGCAACAATTTGCATCTAGGTTTGTCTGTAGTGGAAATCGCAGTTGCCACATTGAACAGCTTCGCGCCGACCTGCAAACTGGCTACCCATCAGATAGAACATCGACTTCGAGGTTTTGTCACTCACTGTTTTTTCCACCTATCTCTTGCACTAGCCAGCTCCCAATCAGATTAGACATCGTACCACTTGCTCTTCTGACTCGAGTCGTATCGCTGTCAGGCCAACCTTCAATTCTTTGGAGACAGATGCTTTTACTGTGCACACTCAAAATACCTGGAGCTACTCCAGATTGACGTCGCGACATCCTCTGACATGACGAGATGTAATCAGAACACGTGCGTTATGACGCTATGTATTCTGTCACTAAGCTATTGACATGCTTCCTTTACAGCTTATGTATAGTGTCTATGAATAGATTTAGTTCTCTTAGAGTGCTCAAAAAAGTTCTTAAAGTAAAAACATTATCATTTAAAAAAATAATTCACTTATAGAGCACCATAGAACAATTGAATCTCTATTCCAGGCTCTACACGCATGTCGCAGGGCTCGAGCCCATGACCTCGGTCGTCAAAGGTGGATACCAAAATCCTTGTGACAAACCAGGTCGGCGTGACCATTTGGCACGTGCAACCACCGGTCCTCTTATTTTTCAGTGGAGCGGCTTCAGCGGTGCTACAGAAGTATCGTAGTGAGCAGACCACATGATGTCTTGGAGTAATAATTCGTTCTCCATTAGATAGTCACGAAACGGGTTCGCCTTTCTATTGTAGAACAAGATTTCACTCAGCCCGGAAGGGAGTCGATTTCAGCTCTCAACTGTGACCTCTCTCCAAAGCAAACACGTCTCACATTATGTCACTTGAGGATAATGTACCAGCTACACTTTCCAAATATACCTCGGTCCAGTTGCTCTCCTTGTAACTTCACTAGCTTAATTGCTGGGCTGCATCTAAAAGCAGCAATTTTACCAGTGCATTTTTTGCATAGCAAAGTACCACTTGCAAGAGGAAAGAAATGTGAGAATTAGCTCGAGAAGCTGGAAAGTGCTGATGTCATAATTAGAAGAAACAATTAGTCAGCAACACCCGTTGTGCAGGTCATTAAGCCTGACAGAACTGTGTGCCCATATGACGATTTCGCGGTCACAAGTCAAGCTAAATACCGATTTAGTTGCGGATGAATTCCCAACGCCATCTATTGAACTGCGAAAGAGTTAAATTAAATTACAAATTAACGGTGGTGCATTCTTCAATAAACTAAACCTGTGTAGAGCATTTGTTCAATAATCCACGGGGGGCTATGAATCAGCTGTTGGTTGGATTTGGAGAAACCTACATTAACGCCATAGCATATTTATAGCAGCTGCAGATTGGGTCCAATAAATTTGCGTCCCCACGCAACGTGAGAGCCGGAGAAGGGTTGTTTGAATATGGCGGCGAACTCCAGCTCGCTTGGTACTTCTGTTTTGAGCTCTTTCGATGACGCATTTTCAGTTTTAGCACCGAGGTAAAGAAGATTTATAGCCAGCTGAAGTGGCCTAGACCCTTTTTTGGTAGCTCAGAAAAGGGGAATTACAAGCTCTTCTGACTCGAGTCGTATCGCTGTCAGGCCAACCTTAAATTCTTTGGAGACAGGTGCTTTCACTGTGCATACTGTAATGTAAAACTTTCAATGCATGTAGCTACTCCAGATTGACGTCGTGACATCCCCTGACATGACGAGATGTAATCAGAATACGTGCGTTCCGACGCTGCGTATTTTATCACTAAGCCATTGACACACTTCTTTTACAACCTATGTACAGTGCATATGAAAAGATTGAGTTCTTTTTGAGCGGTAAAAACATTTCTTACAGTAAAAATATTATAATTTTAAAAATATAGTTTACTAGCAGAGTGCCGTAGAAGAATTGAATCTCGATCTAGGCTCTACACGCATGCCGCAGAGCTTGAGCCCACCACCTCGGTCGTCAAAGGTGAATACCAAAATCCTTGCGACAAACCAGGGCAGCATGATTATCTGGCACGTGCAACCACCGGTCGTATTATTTTTCAGTTGAGCGACTTCAGCTGTGCTACAGCAGTATCGTAGTGAGCAGACCACATGATGTCTTGGAGTAATAATTCGTTCTCCATTAGATAGTCACGAAACGGGTTCGTCTTTCTATTGTAGAACAAGATTCCCCTCAGCCCGGAAGGGAGTCGATTTCTGCACTCAACTTCAACCTCTCTCCTAAGCAAACACGTCTCACAAGATGACACTTGAGGATTATGTAACAGCTATACTTTCTAAATATACCTCGGTCCAGTTGCTACCCTTGTAACTTCATTAGCTTAATTGCTGGGCTGCATCTAAAAGCAGCAACTTTACCTGTGAATTTTTCCCATGAAAAAGTACCGCTTGCAAGTGGAGAGAAATGTGAGAATGAGCTTGAGAAGCTAGAAAGGGTCAATGTCATAATTAGAAGACAAAATGAGTCACCAACACCTGTGATGTAGGTCATTAAGCACGACAGAACTGTATTCCCACAAGGCGACTTCACGGTCATAAGTCACGCTGAATCCCGATTTAGTTTAGGGCGAATACCTAACGCCGTACATTTATCTGCGAGAGAATTCAAATTAAAGACGGTTCATTCTTTAATAAACTAAATCGATCTAGACCATTTGCCCAATAATACGTGGCGGCTATGAATCAGCTGCTGGTTCGATTGAGAGGCACCTACATTTACGCGATAGCATATTTATAGCCGGTGCAGATTGGGTCCCAACATTTTGCGTCCCCATGCAACGTGAGAGCCGGAAAAGAGTTGATTGAATATGGCGGCTAACGCTTGCTTTTTTAGTAATTCTGTTTTGAGCTCTTTCGATGAAGCTAATCAGTTTTAGCACCGAGCTAAAAAACTAAAAGCGGCATCTATCAGTGCTCCAGGTCAGCTGCTCCAGACTTCGTTTCGATACGCCTGCCTTCTTGCAATCGTTTAGCATTCCATAAGAGTCTTTAAACAGAATAACCAGATATGAGCTACACAAGTTATCACTTCAATGTGGTTACAACAGCACCTATGCCGAGAGAGAGAGAGAGAGAGAGAGAGAGAGAGAGAGAGAGAGAGAGAGAGAGAGAGAGAGAGAGAGCGGTGCAGTTAAAGTCATTCTTAGGACCGACGCTAAAAAATCGTAAGTTCTTACCAGAACTGGCAGCCATTCAAAACAGCCAGTTCGTCTTCTACTAAATACAATTCATGAATTCCAGTGAGTGGTTGACTGCAAATAGTTTTTTTTTCAAAATATAATTAAAGTGGTCAACTTATTCAATTCAGACAATGTCTGCTGTTGGGAGCGTATTACGATTTTATTAGGAAAACAGACTTAGTTAGAGTCGCTCTGCCAGTTCAGAAATAGATCTCTCGTAAATGTTTGACACTATTGATCACCAAGACTTTTCAGCGTCTACTAAATCAACAGGGGATCACAGGTACTACACTGCAATGATTTAGGTCATGTCACGATAGCAGATTTTTAGAGCGTAGATTTTAACGGGCAACAATCATCCGATGAACTAAAAAAGTATGCAGTATTCCTAAGATCTGCTTTGTCTACTTATTTTCACACTTTATACTTTTCCATACTCATGCATCGCCAAACACAATCTAGGGTTTCATTTTACGCTAATGACACATGGATAGACGTACTAGTGCTTTCATCGTCCCTGCTTTTTAGCTATGCAGTTGGTCGCAGCGTGCATTGCTGACATTCGTAATTGGATGGCAGGAAATTTTCTAAAACTGAATGTACCTAAAACCAAATAACTAATTACAGGAAAACCCAGCGTTCTATAAAAGTTTAAAAGCTCGAGCCTCAAAATTCTCGGCCAAAATATCACCTTTGGCGTATGCACGAAACCATTTCCAAAGTTGCCCTTCACTAGATGACTACGTCAGCTAAACAGGCAAGTCTGCCAATTCTCAGCTGCGTTCCATTGCAAAAACTCAGGCCTGCGAAGACAATTGTACCACAGCCATGTAGCTCAATCCATTGGTGATACCTTATCTAATCTGTTGTAACTTTCCCGTCGAATTTTTTTGTACTTGTGTAACAAGGCGCTTGTATATGGTGATTCTGCCGTGAGCGTCCTAACTGCCGCATCGTGCCACTTCTCACCAACATGGACCTCATCAAGCAGCATAACGAATTAATGGTCCTGTCACTCTTTTTCGGGTCCCTTCCTTATATTTCTCCATGCTACCGATTGAGACAATTCACATTCTCTACTCATCGTACCACCGCTTTACTGATTGAAGTCGTACAGCTTTGCGGCTGACCAGCCTCAAAACCTACGGAGACAGCAGCTTCAGTTCGAACGCTCCCAAAATATAACAACCCCAACTGTGCCATTTAACAAAGTAGACACTTATCTGTTTCTCAATGCATTTGCACCGACCTTGAGTAAGCAAAGTGCCTTTGTGTTGTTATGCGGACTGACACTGCTACGTTGTAAGTAACTAATCGACTTTCGTCTTTACGCGCAAATGTAAAGTGCCTAGAAAGAGGTTGGGATATCTAAGAGTTCTATGCAAAACTCTTATTTTATTATAAACTCGCGAAATGGAAAGAGGTGATTCCTTATGTGCGATGTAACTGTGGCCTGACGTCATGTATGCGAATGCCTAGCTTTCGACAAATTCCCACAATCCGCAGCGATCTACAGCAGTTCTCTATAATTAATCAAAATCGAGCGAAAATAGGCGGTGCATAGTTTGAAATTCGAATGATTATTTTAGTACGCGGTCACTATTATGTACTTACAAAATTTCTTGCAATCGCACTCGCGCGTTCTCTTAAAAATGGACTCTAAAAAGACGGTTGCCACTACCGCAATCCACAGAAATGCATTTTATAAACCTAGATCCAAAGAGAAAACCTAGAAATGACGAGCAAAGTGCCAACAAGTAAAAAGAAAGAGTGGACCGCTCAGACGTAGTGACATTTGAAAATTGCGTCGCCGCAACTGGAATCTCTGGTGGAAATCATAAGGGTTCTAAAGCACGGGTAACGATTGTACACGATCAGACGGAGCGAGCTCACTGTGATTGCCACCGCATGCCGCCATTTGCTCCTAGGTTCAGTGAACGGCTGTCTCAGTGATGCTCGCCAAACTCGAATGCTTCTTTCGTGACAGAATTTGTGATTGATAATCGTTTTTCAATCGCAAACATTAATTTGAAGTCAGGGTTTGCTGCGTTTGTGTAGGGAAAAGCCAATCTTACGCAGCTGCGGTTGACGGCAAAATGCAATTTGTACTCAAAAGAACGTGCCCACTCGTGATTCCTTGAGATTTGGCACGCAGTGACTGCAGATGGCAGCGCTGGCGTTAAATCCGCAGGTGAGATTAGCGCGGGCCAGCTCAGCTGAACAGCCAGCGAGACTACCATTTCGCGTTCATGCCGCGGGCATGTGGGTAGAGTGGGTAGGAAGAGAAGAACGCATGCTGCCTCACCGTTTCGTCCCCGCGACCTCTGCAGCTGGAGGGTAGATTCACCCCTAGATTCATATCGTCATTCCGACCGGCTCGACGCAGCGGAGAACGAAGAGGCAAATTCGCTTGCAGTCGCAAGAGAATGTCTACCGTGTGGGCGGCAAAGAAACGAGCCTGGTTTGGCTTGAACAATGAGCGGTTCCAGTTCGCTTTTTCCTAAGACGCGACACTCTAGGAGCGCCGTATTAGAGTTGGACTGCCGTACTATAGGTTAGTAGAGCCAAGACAGCTGCCTCGAGCATTCGTTTCCGGCCCTGGTTTCGCTGTCTGTAGCTCCGGCGTTGACTCGCGCAGCATCCGAGAGTCGAATTCCTCTGCAGTGAGCTTTGCCGACTGACGAAGCTGCAGAGAGATGCCGGAGAGTGCGACGGTCGGCCGCAGCCACCGCTCGTCGGTGTGCGACACATAGTGCGACTTCGACCGTCAGTGTGTGCGATACATAGGGCGAATTCGCTCGGTTTCGCTAGCGATCCAGATTAGCTACAGCGAACCCACTGGTCGCGGAGTGATCGACCTACTGCAGAGCAGAATCCTCTCGAATACAGACTTCGGTGACTTCTCTGGAGTTTCCGTTGGATCTTCGAAGCAACGCGTTTACTCAATCATCCGGAAAGACCGAGGAATGCAGCGCTTCTATATCTTTGCCAGTTGCCACGACTGCAAGCCTGCGCTCAAAAGCGGCTCCCCTATGATGTATATTACAAGATATCACGCTCGGCGAAGTCTCTCTCCACCGGAAAGGTGTCATGACCGCTTTGTGATAGTGCTACTTATCGCCGATGTCAATCAATCTCGCATTCCACGCCGCTGTGTGGCCGTCTTTCAGCTACGGATCATACGGTATTCACCGGGCTGGCAGGTAGCGGATGCTATCTAATGAATTATCTATTAAATATATTTAATACTCTATTAAAAGAAAAAGGTATATTGCCTTATGATTATATAGATTCATTTTCAAGACTAGATGAAAATTCACTACCCCCAATTAAAAGTTTTTATAACACATTAAATGATACAAACATAGATGAAAAGGGTTATGATCGTGTTAAGAAAGTTTGTAAATTGATGAAGAAAATAGACCCCAACACCGAAGATACATTAGGAAAGTACAGCGATATTTATCTAACTATGGATGTCCTTCTACTGGCAGGTGTATTTCAACATTTTAGACATTTGTCAAAGAAAATCGATGGTTTAGATCCTGCCAATTTCCTTACAGCACAGCGTTTTTCTTGGTCTGCAGTTTTGAGGTTTTCAAAGGTTAAACTAGATTTATTACCAAACTTGGAACATTTTGACTTCTTTGAAGGCGCAATAAGGGGAGGAATAACACAAACAGCATGTAGATATAATAAAGCAAACAATGAGATGGCTTCTAATTATAATAGTACTAAAGAAAAGAGTTGGTTACTTTATGTTGATGCAAATTCATTATATGCTGCAGCAATGACACAACCACTCCCAATTTCTTATTTCAAGTTTTTAGATAGTAAACAAATAAAAAACTTTACAACTAAAAAGATATTATCATTAAAAGAAGATGCTAAAACTGGTTATGCTTTTGAAGTAGATATGCACTGTCCTGATGAATTACATCATATTTATTTTGATTATCCGATTCTACCAATTAGAAGAAAAGTAGACGTTGAAGGATACTCTGATTATCAAAAGAAAACGTTACAAAAAAGACTATAAGGAAAAAAAAGATGATTGTGAAAGTAAAGAGGAAAAACTGATTGTTGTTCTAGAAACAAAAGTTAAATAGATTATCCGTTATAGAAATCTACAGCTTGCAATTGAAAGAGGATATGTATTAACGAAGATACATAGAGTAATAAGTTTTACACAGAGTAGATGGTTGAGTGGATATATAGTAAATAAGATTAAAAGAAGAAAAATTGCAAAGGATGAGTTTGAAAAAGAGTATTATAAACTAAAAAATATGCATTCTTTGGAAAGACAATGGAAAATGTTAGAGAACGAGTAAACATTGAACTGTTTGATCTAATATATGATAAGGATGTTCTAGTTTCAGATAAAAGAGTAATGAGTGCAAAGCTTAAAGATAGAAGGTTGCTTAAACGAGATTTATTTGGAATTAAAACAACGGAAGCAGAGATCTGTCTTTATAAACCAATTGATTTAGGTTTTACAATTCTAGATATTTCAAAACTAATAATGCAAGATTTTTATTATAACGCAATAAAAGATTATTATAATGATAAAGTAACACTTTCTTATACTGACACTGATTCTTTGGTAATGCAATTGAATACTGATAATGTTTATAGAGATTTAGAAAATTATTTAGATTATCTAGATGTGTCTGGTTATCCTAAGAATCAAGATATATGGAAAGTAGGAGGAGCTGAAAAGATTATACCTGCTAATAAGAGAAGTCTAGGTAAATTCAAAAATGAAATATGTGAAAAATATTCAGTAGATCCAAAAACAAAAGATTTCATGAAAGACGAGAAAGGTGTTATGATTAAAAAATCAATTGTACTTGATGAGAGTGTTTTCTTAAGACCGAAACTGTATTCGATGCAAATAGCTATCAATAAAAATAGAGGAATAGAAGTAAAATCTGCAGTTAAAAAAGCAAAAGGAACAAAGAAAGATGTAGTAAAACAATGTTCGACACATTCTGATTATGTTGCTTGTCTTAAAACTGGATATGTTGTTTATTGCAATCAATCAAGATTTCAATCTAGAAACCATCAAATGTATACTATAGCACAATCTAAAAACGCACTATCAGCATTTGACTCAAAACGATATTAGTTAGACTGTGGAGTTCATAGTTACTCTTACGAATACTATAGAATAAAAGAGAGTGGTGGTCATTGTGAAAAATGTAATATTGATATAGATTTCAAAAGGAACAGTGAAAATACTAAACCAATACAGTAAAGAAAATTAGATTTGAAAATAAAGAGAAAATGAAAATAGACAAAAACGTGTTGATATACAAGAGGAAATAGAACTATACTTGTCAATAGAGAAATTAAATATATTTTAACAAAATTATTTTTACTCTTATAGGATGGATCCCAAAGTAGATTTCCAAATTTCAGAAATTGAAATTACTAGTTCTGATTTTGAATCCGAATATTCAGGAGACTCAATCGATGATCCTGATTACGATCCAGAAATGGAAACTAAAATAGAATCTGAATCTTACTAATCTGAAGAGTCTTCATACATTGATACTGAATCAGAAGAGGAAGAAGTAGGTTTGGAAGAACTTCTATGTGGTAAGAAAGTTGAAGAGCAAGAAGTACCTCGTAGTGAAATAGAAGATCACTACGCTTGAGCCATACAATGATTTTTTTAGATCGTTGATATAATAATTTCAAGTTAATAAAATTATCTTTTCATATATAGAAAATCGATTTCCCAAGAATTCTTAGTTGCGAACAATTTAGAGAAATGGCAATGAAAATATGTCTTCTAAAGCTTAAAGTAGAATATTAAAGGATAGTTAAACATTCACTTGATAAACCCATTCCAGATATTGATAGTTCATATATTAGTATTCCTATAGATATATGTGACACATGTGATAAACTAATGGAAAGTCGTAGCAAGATAAAGGAAATGCTTATAGAAGCAAAAAAAATCTAATACCCCAAAAACAAAACAAGTTGTGCAAATTGATTAATAATCCTTATCTTTAAATCTATGTGCATGTGATTTTTTTATTATTATATAGAAAAATGGCAGAAGTTACTGAACCCATGCTTGCAACTACAGCTGTTGCACTTAAATCATAAATTGACTATCTTGTTAAATCTAGAATGACGGTATATGATACACAACAACTCAATTCTGATATATCATATATGACTGATACGTCTGTTAAGAAACTCTATCTTGATGAAGCAGATATTGAAGCACAAAAGATTACTAGTGCTGGTCAAACTGAGATTCTATCAGGTCTTGAGACAAGAGTTAGATCTAAGGTTGATGCTCTTCTCGATGAGCCTAATGAAATTGCAGGTTACACGACTTGGATTGCAACGCAACTTCCAGCTCTATCTACAGTTATCTCTGGTGTATCTGGAGTTAAGCCTGACATCTCTGGAATTGTTAAAGATGAGTGCTATGCAGTTCTTCCTTATATTTATGATGGTATGAGTGCTAAACAAAAAGCCGCAGCAGCAGCACTAGCAGCTCAAAAACAACCACAACCTGATCCAAGCATTGTTTAATTACTTTATATAAAAAACTAAAACAATGTATAGAAAATGGTTTCTGTTGAGACAAGAAGTAAAGACTGTCTTGAAGAAGTACAAGGCCAAGAATATTCAAACTTTAAAATCTGTTCATGTTCAATGAGTAGAATTTAAGACATTAGATCAACTTTGTTAGATGCTGCAAAACTAGTATTAGAATAATTGTAAAGCACTTATAATTAATCACTCTGGACCAGAAATAGCAAATATATTTACTAAAGTTAGACTGTTCAATCTTTGAAGAGTTCCTTAAAGACATAAAAATAGTAAAAATAAATAGTATGAAGTCTGAAGCTTACTCTAAAAAATAGAACTAACTAAGCAAATGAAGAAAGAAATAGATGCACGAAAGAGTTTTGATCTACCCGAAGAATTAATATAAGAGACTATGGATTGGAAGATTTAAACAGAAGGAGTAACATAATCATCGTAATTAGGTGGATAATAAGAATAAGGAGTATTAGAAATGATGAAATATGAAATATGAAAAGGATATATAGAGTATTAGAAATGATGAAATATTAAAAATGAATAAGGAGTATTAGAATCAGCATGAAAATCATCAAAAGATTCTGATTGATTAAACTTTGCTTGTGTATAAGGATCATCAAACTAAAACTACAATAATATGTATAAGGATCTAAAGGATTGAACTACATATTTGATTTAATTTCTTCACTTTCATATACAATTACTGATGATGATTGTGAATATTTTACTCCATTTAGAAATAATATTTCAATATAATCTAAATCAGTTGGAGTTACAATATTTCCATAATTTAAAACATTATAAAAAACATCAAATGAATATGACTGTGTCTGGATAGTGTGTGATAGGATGTCTAATAATTTGAAAGTTAATCATAGAATCACTCAACACTAATATATTATCACTCTCCACACCATAATAATTTAGATTCAGTACCGATGAAGAATTAAAAGTTGGTGAATTAAATTCATAATTATATTTTAAAAATATAATATCATCACCTTCATTATATAATCTATTTATATCTACAATAACGCGCTTTTAAAGTTTTATAATTTATTCTAGTTCTATTATAATCTTTTAATGAAAACGAATTATCATAAAAAGTTTTAATAAATAATACGTATCTACTTGTTCTATCAATAATGTTAATTCTTCTATTATTAATTCTTTAAATATCTTTTATTTTCATTACTATCTTTGAGTATTTTGATTTTTTATGTTAATATCCGATAGTTTTGCTAAAATTTGTTTACCATTAGTAGAAGAAGAAAATGCTTGTGATGGAACTCTAATGTTATTTACACTATTTGCAGTAAAACTAGCCCAATATCTAATAAATCCAACATTACTAATATATTGTTTGATATACGGTATGCTTACACATTTTAAATAAAAATGATGTAAAATGTATTAGGAATTAAATCAGTAGTTTGATAATTGTTAAATTTTGGCTCATTTTTTCTCGTTATTAATTTTTCAAAATTTAAGTTTCCTTCTATTGTTAGAGGTCTATATATATACTTTTGTATCAAGATATTGTGTTGCTGCAATATCTCTTCCATTTACAGGATCTGATATTCTTACATACTTTTTTTGAATTTGCAGAAAAATTACCAGTCATATGTTGATCCAAGTCTTTTCTTAGATAGTTGTTATCAGAAAAGGATTTATTTACAGTTTCCAATAAATCTTCAGTTTTTTCAAGGTTTGTTATTCGGTTTGAATCGAAATTTAATGCTCCTTTCATAACTAAATCTTTTCTAGAAAGCATTATTAAGATCATGCTATATAAACATTTAAAAATATATTTCCTACATTAGGTAATTCTTTGAACATACAATTGGCAAATAATTTATCAATCTTGCTTGTGAATCAAGAATAAAACTTCCGAATAATTGAAATGAATAATTAGGATTTATTCCTGTAGGAGGAAGTGGAATAAGCATTCTAGCTTTTGTATCTGGTGTTTCATATAATTTTGAAATTACATATAATCCTCTAGAAATTATGTTATCAGATAATTTACTAGGAACAACAATAGTTCCTTCATATTCTTTTTCATATATTTTTGTTGGAAATGATGGATCAATGGTAATTTTAAATGTATAATTTGCAACATTTCCATCAGCCCTTTTATTAAGAAAATTTAAGATTAACACTCTCATAAGGCTTAACAGGATCATTTAAAATTCTAATAAAATTATTTTGCATATCTTAGTTTCCATTAACAGTTCCGCAATTAACATTCAGGAGGTTTGCACCAATATAACTTTTATTTGGAACTCTATATTCATTATCAGGAGGGCCACTAGCTCTAATATTGTCATTTACAACTAAATTTTCTTTTATTGTTCCACCGGTAAGTGCTAATTTAGTATCAGGGTAATCTTTTGATGCAGCATCACTAGCATTTAAAGGATTAGCAAGATCTACCATTCTATAATTATTCACATCATAATCTATATCAGAAGTAGTTGATCTAGAAACCTTTGTAACAAAATTTGTATCGATATAATTTCTGTTTACAGCATCTCCAGAATCAAGAGGATCACCTAAATTCTTAATAAGATTACCATTCATACTTAGATTTCCACTAAGTTCATCACCAGTCTTTCTAATATAATTCTTTACATTAGTTCCTTTTTTTCTGTATCCTTAACATTTCTATAAAATACTAACAAGAAAATCTATAAAAGTAATTCCACTTGCAACTGTAAACTTATCGATAGCATAAATACATATTTCATCAATATTAATTATTAAAACTATTGTTCCACTAACACCATAAGTATTATCACTATTTAATTCTACATTAGTAGTTTTATTAGTTGCATACGAAATATTAGAAACCATACCAAAATTAAATAATACTCCTGGAAAGAATGTTTAAGATTAGTTACATATCCTATTGTTTTTCCTAATTTTTGGTGTTTAAGTGGTGTGCCACCAGATGTAAGTTGTTGCAATGAAAAACTTGACTCACCTCTACCATTAGCAGTAATATTTAAACCTAACATATCGAGATAAACTATAATTGGATATGTTTTAGCACTAAAAGCTAAATATTTCATTGATACTTGTTTATAACTATCAACATATTGTTTTGTTACAACATCAGAATCTTTTATATTTATAGTATTCTTATTTCCATATCAATACTCGCCATTGCTTTACCTTGAAACACTTGGGTCATACTTCTTAGTAAGCCATAGTGTATTACTCTACAAGGTCTTAGATATGAATAGACAGTTTCATCAGCAGAATTACCAAATATACCAATAAAATTCTTACAATTCAATAGTGGTTTAATTATTGCACCTTTTTTAGGTAATAAATCAGTTAGACTTGATACTGTTGCTAATTCTCCTGAAGCATTACTAACAAAACTATTAACAGCACTTGAACTAAGAACATAATCTAGTCTTATAGCATCACCATTATTAACAGGAAAGCCTAAATTAGTTATTCTATTCTTATTTGCATTGAGATCAGTAAAAATATTTCCATTACCTTTTTTTACTTTTTCCATTACTTATAATACAGGATAAGAAAAGCAAGAACAAGAAGAGGTGCAGGTGTTGGTGAAGAATATAAAAGAAAGAGTTTCTACAGCTAAAGATGTTGTTGGTGGTGGTACAATTGCAGCACAAGTAGGTGAAAAGTAATTACAAAAGTAGTTCCAAAGATTGCTGCGAAGTTATCACTGCAGGCATCGGAAAAGATTGCAACATTAGTACCAAAAGCTTTACAATCTCGTAAAATATTTGGAGCTGCTACTAACGTTCTAGGAGGATTCCTTTCTGGAGTTACAGGAATAGTCGATCTCGATCTAATTATAAAATAAATAGTAGATGACATTAGTTCTGGAAAGTATGGGCAAGACTGTTGAAAGTCAATGTCAGAAAAAAGAGAAGGTCTACAAAAGATGATTGCTTCTTTAGAATTAGGTCTTAAAATCAGTGATATTTTGCTTATAGCAGAAGAAGATAATATTCTTTGGTATGAAAATCCAAGGGAATTTTTAAGTGCAGTTTTCGGTCAAGAAATAACTTGGGATGCTGCTCAACTAGATCCTAAGTCTTGGTCACAGAATTTCTTAGAGATGAAAGGTGGATTTTTACCATTTGTTATTACGCCAATCATAGCTTCAATTGCTGCAGCTGTAGGTATTTTTTAATGGGTATTTCTATTGCTGTTGTTGTTGCAACTCTAATAAAAAAAAGATGATAGATGAGACGATTTTCACAGCCAGGGCACCACCTATGGATACACATGAGCAACGAATAGAGACTCTTAAGCTTCAAAGTGAAAGACTAAGAAATACAATTGGAGATCTGAATAATATGGTAGAATTAATAAAAGAAGGCATCGATATAGATATTTCTAGAAAAGTACAGAGTTCAGAATTAAAGAGCAGATCGGACTATCTGAATAAAGGAATCAAATTAGTTGATAGTGGAGGTGTAGACTACTCACCTGAACTAAGGAGAGATATTAGGAAAGTAGAATCTTCAACTGTTGGTGGTACACAAGTTTGCGACTATAAAGCTGAGAGTGCAATGCTACTTAGTAACCTTTATTCTAGAGGAGCTAGTCAGGGAGAGATTCATAGAGAAGTATTAAAACTTAGGGCTGAGTTAAAACAAAGGTGTAGTTATAAAATAATATGTAAATTATTTTATTATATATAGAAATATGTGTCAAGAAGTTAAACTAGCTCTATCTAATCATCAACTAAAACTAATTCATAAATCAACTGAACCTATCTCAATCCGACTCAAACATGAAGATCTATCTGGAAGTATTCCAATTCTTCTTACAAAGACTCAACTGGCAAGAATAAAGAAATTTAAACCAAAAGGTATTGGATTAAATTGAATTTATCATTGAAGAAATTGAAACAAAATAGAAAAGTCGGTAGCGGTTTCGTAGATTTCATAAAAAAATTAACTGGCAATCGTGAAATGCATGTCTTTGCCAAAAGAGTTAAATCTGAAAATGTTCCTGGAGGAAGTTTTAACAATTCAGGAAAATATAGCTATGCTGGCCCTGTAACTAAGTTCACTCAACGTATGGATAAAAATTATGTTGTGTAAATGATTTAGATAAACGTGCTTCAATCCATGATTATGATTACACCGAGACAAGTAATATTTCTGAACCAAAACTTACAGAAATAAGAAATTTGTCAGATCTTGTTCTTGCTGAATCAGCCGCACGTATAGCATTAGATCCCAGACAACCAGCATACGTTCGTGAAGACGCTAAGATGGTGGCTGTCATCATGGCCGCAAAGGCCAAGCTTGGCTTAGGCTTACTTAACGAATCATTGGCTACTGATTTTTTAAAGGATAAAGTATCAAATCCAGCAAGTCCAAAGAAGATTACAAATTATGCAAAAGGAATAGTTGATAAGATGTTAGATATTACTAGAAAAATATATAACAAATTTAAAACTAATCTAATTTTTATTTTGTTTTATGTGTTATATGTTTTTTATCTAGTATTCAGCAGGATTGAATTTATCTTGCCCTTGTTTTTTATCAATATTATAAACTAACTTGGTCTAGCTTCAATCTAATATTAAGTCTTTCTTCTAAATTATAAGTATCTTTAGTTACATAACCTCCATCGAGGATACCAGTAACAGCAAAGACATTACCAAGCTTTTGAATTACTTCAGCAACGAATTTCATTTGTTTGTTCTCTTGATCAAAGAATATACTTGGTTTAGTCCGAAATGCAATCCTTATACCAATAGTTGAACGACTAGACATATCGTATCCGCTGTATTCAAGCTTCATACATGCTCTATTAGCAATATCTTCTAGAACGGGTCTCATGTCTTCAGTGATATAGATCCATGCATTAAAGTAAGGTTTGGAATCTTTTCTAATTTTCTCTTCAATATGAGCACGTGGGGGTCTTCCTTTTGGAATTACAACAGAAGAATTTTCAAGTACTACGAATTTTGATTTTTCATTTCTCTACAAGGAAAATAAAATGTTTTAATTAAATTAATGATTCAGTTGTCGATCCAAAATCTGATTCTTGCATTAGTTTTAGAAAGATTAAGCACCTTCTTCCGCAATCTGTTTGATTGTATTCTTGCAGCTTAAATGTCAGAAAGGCTGGAATAACACCAAAATAATTTATTACTTCTGGCATAGGTGGTGCACCAAATGAATCAAAGTAAAAACATTTTGATCCTCGTTATTTAAGTGCTACCTAGTGATATGTTGCTCTATCTGATTCTCCTGTATTACAAATAAGACACTCATTTTTAATGGTTTCGTTAGTTCATCTCATGCAAAGACACCTCTAAAGCTCTGTATACCTAATTCTTTCATATAATTATTTATTTCTATATCTGTTAAAGGGGATTATTTTACTTTTTTTTTAGTTCTGTAAGTATTTGTTGCTTATCTTCAACACAATAACCAACACCATTTTCTTTCTTTTCCATCATAGTTTTGAAAGCATAAGCGAAAGGTAATAAAGTAGGAGGGATACCTTCGACAGATAATCCTTTTACAGTTTTACTATGATGCAGAGCACTTTTTCCACTTTTACTATGAGATAGAACACCATCACCTCTTTTACTATGAGATAGAACACATTTTCCACTATTTCCATGATATAAAGCACCTTTCCCCTTTTACCATGAGATAGAACACCTTCATCAATGCTTCTTAATTTAACAAACTTTGACCTATTACTATCACAAATAGTACAAACACCTTTTAACATTCTTTTCATTCCTTTAGTTGAATCTACTTCACCATACTGTTCATGGATTGTATCAGTTTGTTTTTTAAACTTCACACAATACATTGCCATACCTATTATAATATAGAAAGAATGTCGCTACAAGTCAGAGCTTTTAATTTCGGACAAGATGTAGATACTGGACATAAAGAACCATTACATAAAGTTCCTATTAGAGCTTTAGTGCAAGGACCAAATGGAACAGGTAAATCACAAACAACGTTAATCCTTCTACAGGTACTAGAAAAGTAAAGAGAGTTGAAGCAAAGGTGACTAAACCTCTTGCAATTGCAGTTACTGCTGAAACCGTTAAAGCTCCTGTTGGGCAAGGAGTAGAGATAGTTCCATTAATTGTAAGTAGTGAAAAAGAAGTGTTTGATAAGATTGATTTATGGCTTCGAGAACTTGCTGCTGGGAATAGAGGTGTAATAAGTTCTATCAGTTCTGCTGTTGATTATCTTGCTACATCTCGTAAAGCTCCAAGGAGTTATGTTGCAAAAACAAACAATCTTTTATATAATATATAGAAAGGAGTGATTTGCTAAAAAGTGTTAACGATATATTTAAGAGTGCTGAAAATATTAGAAAATCTAGTCAAGCAAGTAAAGAAGGACATGTTTTTAATATAACTGGTAGTACTAATCCTATTAAAGCACGCATAAGTCCACCAATATTGTTAAAAGGTAAAAACTATAAGATTTGCTTTAAGAAGTTTGTTGGTACTAATTTCATTAGAAATATTATAGATACTAATGATACTTTTGTTTATAGAATAGCAGGTGGATCAGAACAAACAATAACAATAAGACCTGGAATCTATTCTGCTATATCTGATGATGTAAACGTTGGTATTGCTGATAGGATTAATAATTCTATTACGCAATCAGGTGCAACGACAGATAAATTTTAACTAGGAATTGATACTGCTAATTCTAATTTTTGGATTAAAATGCCTGTTGGTTGTACATTCCTTGCCAGTAAGTCTAATATTTCTACTATACTTGGTTTTACAGGTTCTGCTTATACAACTGATACAAACTTCTCTACATTGCATCCTGATATAACTCCTGTTGTTTGCACACCTAATACTAAGTTTACTTCTGAAAATGAAGTTATTGTTTCCGATCTAGATCTTATACTTGTAAATTGTATTATGGTTGCTAGTGGAACAAGTCTTATCAATAGAGTTGAAACTCAAGTATTAGGAAGTTTTCCTTACAATTTCTATCCTTGAGAGCGAATGGTTCATGAACCAAATACTGTTGAATATCATAATGTAGCAAGCGATTCAATTTCTGAAATAGTGATTAGTGCTTCTGATCAGAATAAAAAATTATTAGATTTGATTTTGATTCACAACAAATTACAACTGTTTTAGAAATTATTGAAGTCTAATATCAGAAAATGTCGATAAGACTAACTGGAACAAGTAGTTCAGAATCAAAACATTATCACCGCCTCTTATACTTGGATCAGATTCAGGTTATAATAAAATTGGTTTACGAAGAGTAGAGTTTACTTATACTAATAAAGTTATATCAAATGTTATTACTGGTTTCAATGATAAACTTTGGTTAAGATGGTCTATGGCTGATATAACTAATGCATATATTACAATTGCTCCTGGTTATTATGATTCAAATAAATTAACAGCTGCTCTAAATAAAGCATTATCAGATCCGCAACCAAAGACTGCTGTTCCTCAAAATGGATCAACAACAACATCAACGAATAGTGCTTTTTACGATGCCACTAAAAGAAATAGTACAGGTATGAAATTTAGCGTTAATACAGATGATAGAATATTAATGCAAGTAGTTGGTGATTATGTTGTTCTACTTGGAAGTTAAAGAAAGAAATAGTACAGGTATGAAATTTAGCGTTAATACAGATGATAGAATATTAATGCAAGTAGTTGGTGATTATGTTGTTCTACTTGGAAGTCTTCTAAGGAAGTGTTCTACTTGGAATTCAAATGTTGCTGTAAATTCAATTGGAGATACTCTTGGTTTTAATTCAAACCAACAAGGAACATTCGATAGTGGTATTGTAGGTGGAACACCATACGAAGCAATAGAAAAAGCAATGTAATTCACTGGTATTTTTAAAGCATAGAATAAAATGGTATTACCAGATAATAAAGGAATACGATGGATAAGTGTTGATTGTGATTTAGTTGATCCTCTTAAGAATTATATAGAAAGAAAAAAGTATTCTTAGAGCAATGTACATCTTTATGTATTATTGATATTGATGATATTAATCCAGGTGAAAAAGTTGATCTACATACTCCTAATGTATTATATCTACCAACACTTGGGGATATAGATGCTATAGGTAGTTTAAAAAAAGGATTAGGTGATCAAAATGGAAAAGCTGTAAATACTATTACAGATGTAGTTGCAACAATAGAAGTTTCAAAGTAATATAGAGCAATGGGTAGCTATGCGAGAATTGGCTATACTAGAATTCATGGAGGGAAATATCATGGATATGGATTACTTGATAAAATAATTTCTGGTCTTACTAAACCAGCACTAATTGTAACAGGATTAATTAATGCCAGAATGAATATTGCCAACAAAGGTATTTAAATGCATCAAGCAAGAAAACTTGCTGAACTACAAACAAAGAAAGAAAATATTGATCAAGATTATGCTATTAAACGTAGAGAGATGGATGATAAACTTGAAAAAGAAAGAAGAAAGAAAGAACTTGAATATGAACTTGGAAGGAAAAGAAAAGATGAAGATTATGATAGTAAGATGAAAGAGGTGGATCTTGAATTAAAACACATTATGCTTGAGAAGGTCACTAAAAAATCCAAATTAAAGTAGAAAAGCTAAGATAGAAGAAGAACCAGAAGTTGAAGATTACTCAGAGACTCTTAAAGAGAATGATCCTAAAGCATATAAAGAAATAGAGGAAGTAATTAACACTAAGGCTCTTATTCCTTATACTTCAAGACCAGATGGTTATGGTGGAAGCACGAAGAAAAGATTAGGGGCTGGATTATATATTCAAAGTAGAAAATAATTTTTAGTTTTTTTATATAGAGAAGAAATGGCAAGTGCACCTATCGATAATATACTTGAACTTGGGGATCCTGAGTTTCCTGATTATAAACCTAGAGATTATCAATTTAGAGAGTTTTATCAAACGAATGGTAATTAACTGATAGTATTGCAAGTAAACTAGTTAGATTCATTGCTCCTGGTGAACAACAAAATTAATTGCAAATAGAAAACAAAAAAATATATTTCAAATTCTCAGCCACTGAGATTTCCTCAAATGTTATTTGGTTAAGTGTTTGAACCTATTGATAGTAAATATTTAGAAATAAAATAACAAAGAAAGATAGAAAATGCAAGTGATTGTTTTAGTAGTGATGGAGTCAACCGTTATTCTCCAGATGGAATTATAGATGAGGATACACTAAAAGAAATAAAATATTTATGAAGTAGAAGTATAGTTGAACAATGTATACCAAAAAAATACTTAGCTCAATGCTTATTAGGATTACATCTGTTGAAACTAAGCAGATGTTTCTATAGTGAATTTTAAATATTTGTTGAACGTTTGAATTGTAAAGAAGCACCTAAAGATTATGTTTCAGCCGGATCAGTTGAAATTCCTACCAGTTATGTTTTTGATATGCCAATTAGAGAACCGCTTTTCATGTACTTAAAGATAAAAATTATTATGATTTTGAATATGATATTATATGTGATTACGGTCGTTTTAACGATAAAAAGTTTTGGTTTTAATATTAAATATTCTATATAAAAAAGCTGAGATACAATTTGTTGAAGAAGAAGATCCATTTAGATTTGCAAGAATTGTTCCAGTAGTAAAAGAAATATTACATAGAAGCAAAATACTAATTAATGAATATATAGACAATGAGAAAGTTTCATGGTGAATATTTCATATAAAAAATAAACGGAAGTATTTTAACTGATCTAAATGCAAATGGTAATAGAAATACAAATTTATCCGATCAAATTAATGATAATGATGCAGTAACAAAATCTTATGCTGACACTAACTTCATTGCTAATTCAGGAATATCAATTAATCTTGCTGAAAAAACTATTTCAAACCTCGGTCAAGGTTTTAATGCTACTGATGCTGTTAATGTTAGTCAAGTAAGTAATTATATTAAAAAAACTGGTGATACAATGAGTGGAGACTTGAATATGAATAGCTATGCGATAACATCTAATTATTGAAATTCAGGTAATAACAAGCCAGTAGTACTAAATGATGATTATTGTGTTACATATGGTGGCATGAAACGAGATGTGTTAATAAAAGCATTTCCTTCAACAAAAAATATTGCTATGGGTGGATATTCAATAACTAATGTTGCAGAGCCTGTTAATGCTTTTGACGTTGCAACTAAATCTTATGTAGATAAAGCAGTTATAAAAATAACAGAAGTAATAGCTCTATCGATGGATATCACTGCTAAAAATTCAATACTAAATCTTTCAACGCCTTATTCGTGGACAAATAAAACAGCCCCGCCTATAATGATATTAAATGTTATGGTTGATGGAGCATCTAATTGTATGTTTCTAAAACCTAATACTGATACAACTGCTGTATCTGGAGATGTAAGAGCAATAACTACTTCTCCAAGTGAAGGTGTTGATTTAAAGTATTGCGTATATTTTACAAGACTTCCAAGAGAGTATTACTTCATTGATACAACTGGAAAACTAAGAGTAAACATCTTGGTCAGTTATGTATCCACCTGAAAAGTATACATGAAATATTAAAACTATTAAATCTTGTAACTTTGTGGCTTTACGTTTACCTTTAACAATAGGGCGTAGTTTTGAAATAGCACAAATATCTTCATGGTCTAAACAATGATGTAAGAAAGTAGAGCAACAATGTTTTTTTAAGTGTTTCTTAACTAATGAATATAATTTAGTTGGTTTTCTCTTTTTTAAATGAATTAGTATTTATGTTACAATATGAAAAAATTATAATTGTATCATTACGCATAAGATTAGAATCAAATTATGTTTCGTCTATATCTTTATCACATATATCAAAACGTATCTAATATTTTTGTTTTGGTCTTTTTATTTTTTGATGACAATAAAGATGCCCTGATTCAAGGTATTCAGTTTCATTAAATGTATTTAATCATATATCGCAAAATATTTCCATTCTCAATAGAATGACATTTTTAACTCTAAATGAAAGAAAAGAAGAAGGTAAATTAAATCCTGACTCGGATATAAGTCAAGTATTTTAAACCAAGACCTAAGAATATTCCACAAGCTTTCTTTAATATTGTTGAGCCTAATGAAAATCATCAAGCAGACATTTTATACATGCCTAATGATTCTGGATATAAATATGCACTGAGTGTTATTGATGTTGCTAGTAGATATAAAGATTCAAGACCACTTAAAACAAAGTCTTCTAAAGAAGTAACAAAAGCAATACTAGATGTTTGCAATAAAGGTCCTTTGAAATGGCCAAAGAAAATGACAGTTGATCCAGGATCAGAGTTTAAAGGAGAGTTTGCTAAAGAAATGAAAAACCATGAAACACAAATTATTGAAGGTACTAGTAAACAGAGTGTTGCATCAGTTGAAAGAATGAACAAAACAGTAGCTGAGAGAGCATTTATTGCACAGTATGAAAAAGAAATAGAAAGTATCAATAAAGTAGAATATACTAGAAACAGAGAGTGGATTTATAATTTACCAAAGATTATTGACTACATAAATAATAGTATTACAAAAGCAACTGGTGTAAAACCTGCTTAAGCAATAAAAAAATATAAAGTAAAACTAAAGAAACCAAAATATCATAGAAAAGTAGGAGAACAAGAACAGTTATTTGAACTTGGAACAACTGTTGGATATTTATTAGAACCGGGTGAAGGAGATGATAAAAAAGAAGGAGAGCTACAGACCCGATATGGAGTTTAACTAAACATACTATTGTTAGAATAATGGTATTCCAAGAACAACCGGCTAGATGTTTCGTAAATGATGTTAAGAGAAGTTTTGTTAGAGAGGAGTTACAAGTTATTATGACTTATCATCACTTATATTTTCTAATGGATCAATTAATATCTCATTGAATTCTTCTTTAGTTATTTTATCATCATCTAAAGCATCAACAATCTTTGAAACTAACTTATGATTTGCTTGAAGAGTAGATCTTTTCCTTCTATCAATTTGTAATATTGTACTATCTAATGACAATATCATTGTTGCTAAACTTCCTAAAACAGTTACTACATGAGAAAGATCCTCATGTTTTGGAATATAAGTACTGGTTACTGTAATGGCAAGACTCAATAGAATACCTATAAATTGAAAACAGTATCTAACTCTTCTTAATTTAGTTAAACATCCTTTAATCCTATCATTATCTAAAAGTATTTTGTTATATTTATTATTTGCGTATGCACTTCGAAGGTCTGACATTGCCCTATATTATTTTGAGAATAAAAATCGTTTTATCCTGAGCACAACTCCAAATAGTATGTAAATGAATTGTCTGACGTCAGCTACTAAATTTAGAGCACTGGGGAACGCCTGGTAGATCACGTGAGTAGGAGCTATCTTCCTTTCCAAAATGGCCTCCTGCGATGAGATTGAATTCGTTTACAATAATTGTTATTTTGACGATGATCCTGTGGTTGTAGAAGACATAACCATGAATGAACGCTTGCGGGCGTTTTCAAAACCGTTAGACCTCATGAATGAATCCATCGATTCGATGTTTGATGAGCTAAGTTGGATGCGAACCATCCAACAGCTTGACGTTTATGGTGTCGATTCGTTCGTTATCGTCTATCCTTAACCATTCTCGTTTAGTTCAAGTCGATGCCCAGAGGGTGACTTGTTCGATTGCCTATCCTTGTCATTCTCGTTTAGTGCAAGTCGATGCCCAGAGGGTGACTTGTATGATCGCCTATTCTGCGTCTTCCTTGGGAGTTCGTGTCGATGCCAGATGCCCAGAGACGCGGCTCGGGGAGGAATGGGTGGAACAACTAATCACCGCATGGATTGTATCATTACCATCGTCAAAAATCTTAGTGCTAGTCGATGCCCAGAGGGTGACTTGTACGATCGTCTATCCTTGCCATCCTCGTTTAGTTCAAACCGATGATGCGCAGAGGGTGACTTGCTCGATCGTCTATCCTTGCCATCCTCGTTTAGTTCAAACCGATGATGCGCAGAGGGTGACTTGCTCGATCGTTATCCCATATCTTTCTTAGGAGCTCGTGTCGATGCCCAGCAGGTGACACAGCTCAGGGTTTGTGGCTGTCATCATTTAATAAACTGTTTGTCAAATGCATGCAAAGTATTTTAGGACCTCATGATGAATCAACGCTTGGAAACGTAAGTATGAAGGTAAGCCACAAGGAGGGAAGGGGAATGGAGGGTGTAGGGAAACATTCATATATCAGATTTGAACACTTCTGCCAACCGGTGCACTTACTCGACCAATGGTTAACGCGCTTAGCTCCGGGCGCAACGAGCTAGGTCTCAAAGCACAGAACAGACTAGACATTTTTATATTCATTATAAAGGGTAAAAGTCACGTTAATCGACCTAAAACAACTCTAGTCAACAAGTAGATATAAAATGAAGGGTATGGAGAATAGGGTCTCGAGAATGACGGCAGCCATTAAATAATTCGGACGACGAGAAGCGATCGAGCAGTAGCCAGATTGTTTATCGGAGGGCGATTTGTTTAATTGATGACGTCATTCAATTGATCCCTAGGCTACATGCCATTCATTTTATAACTACTCCGCTCACATGGAAATCTCAAAGAGTGAAACGTCGCTTGCTGCGACTCAACTACCATGCAACTTGGGCTTGTTATATTTTGCCGTGCTGCATTTAATCCTCCATGGGGACGGTATTGCGGCACCCACTTGTTGACTTGCTAAAGCTGCACCGGCTGACGTTGCTCCGTTGCCCGGACGATGTCAACCACTGGAGCCGACCGCCTCTCCCTGCACTCCGGGGCCATCGCCTGCTTATGCCAGCTGCCCGATCTAGTGGGCTTATTCCTGCGAGAGTCATTTGATATTGTTATTTACTGCTCCTGACTTCTTGCCTATCCACCAGCCTCTATGGAGGCTTTAAAATCTCACTGTCTCTATCTTTCTTCTTCTAGACTTTCCGAGTGTGTGTCTGGAGAGGGCGTTGACAGTAAAGTTCGATGACTAAAATGGTTGTACACGGTCGATTTCTTCTCAGGTCTCGATTCTGTTCACCTTGTGTAGCTGATGGATACATCGCCAAGGCTGAAGAGGTCGACCATGACCGACAAAGAATAAAGAAGCACGTAATGGCTACACTGCCGAGATCGAAGCCGATCGAAGACCAATGGAAACCTAGAACAAAGAACCAATCACTGTACTTTCATATCTCCAGCGCCACATATAATCAATTAAGCAATAGTTGCGGGCAGTTGATTGGAACGGCCCTGGATGAAAGACGGCGAAACAAGCTTCGCTCTAGAGTTTTTCTTGACTGCGATAGAGCCCATTTGTGAAATAAATTTTCCTAGAATTAAAAAGGCTCGATACTTTGATTTACCATGAATGAACAGAATAGTCAGCCAAACCATTGGTTGGCCCAGGAGTCACCCACTGATATTTAAAGTTATCCATGAAAACTAAAATTATAATCACAAGATTTAAAAATATAATTCGTTTAGTTCTATGCACTTTGATATTCAATTAGGTTTATTTTGAGCTACATGGATCGGGAGGATGGTTTAGTTAAGTATTCCTAAACCTTCAATCAGTATGCTTTCGGTCGAGGAGGTGAGCTTGTCACCTTAAGGCTCTAGCTATGAGCGGAGTGAACAACGGCAACAGGCAATATTTTTGAAGGTGCTTATTTTAACTCATTAAAATGTCCTAAACAATTCCACTATAATTAATAATATTAATAAAAATGCACTTTGATAAAGCACCCTCAGAGAGCTCAGTCTCTTTCTAGGCGGTTTTAATTTGCCGCAAAGGGGAATGCGATTGAACGGGGTGCAATATCATGCTTGATAAACAAACGACATTAATAACATGGTTAGACGGGGTGACATGCTCAGGCTCAGCATGCAAATGTGGTTAGTGGCAGCATGCATAGTGTTAGCACTCATAAGCACATCAAGGACGAATCACAGAGACCCACTAAATGCTGTCCAAAATAAGTGTCTTTTTAAGTTATTTTTGAATGTGGTCAAGTCAGGGGATGTTCTGATGCACGTCGGGAGGGAGTTCCAGGCTTTGGGAGCGTATAAACTAAATGCACGGTCTCCAAAGGATTTGAGGCTTTTACGAGGTATTTGTAGACTGCTGGATTCCGAGAAGTGGGTGGCAGGCTTCTTGGCCTGGTGGGGGAGTAGATCTGAGAGATAGGCTGGAGCCAAAGAATGAAGTGACCTAAAAGTGAGCAACAATACCTTGAAGTCAATCCGTTGCTTGACTGGTTGCCAGTGCAGGTCGGTGAGAAGTGGTGTAATGTGGCAACTGCGACGTTCACGACAGACAATCCTAGCTGTGGAGTTTCACATCAGCTGCAATCGGCAGATCACATATGCTGGTAGGCCAGGAAGCAGTGAGTTGCAGAAGTCGAGACGGGATGTCACGAATGTATGTACCAACTTAGACGTGGTATCCCTATCTAAACAAGCCCGAATTTTAGCAATGTTGTGAAGCTGAAAGTAGGCAGATTTGACTGTGGAGCTGATGTAGTCGTCTAACGAGAGGTCGCTTTGGAATATGACACCTAGATTTCGAGCTGATTCGACAGGAGATATGCTGGCAGAGCCAATTTTGACCTTAAGCCTTTCCGATTTCTGAATTACACTGGGTTTGCCGATAACTAGCAAGTTAGTTTTATCATCGTTTAGTTTTTGAAAAGTTGCTGCCATCCATGTGCGGATGTCATCAATACATGCAGCAAGTGAGTTGAGAGTATTTGAGGTGCTCGACGGCTGGGAGCGATCAAATCAAAGGTACAACTGAGTGTCATCCACATGGAAGTGAAAGCCTAGATTGTGCTTGACAATCACATCAGCAAGAGGGAGGGTATAAACCTTGAAAAGAACCGGACCTAGCACGGTGCCTATAGGTACCCCATATTTCAGAGGTACCTTGAATGATCTTTGTCCATGCACGTCAGTACTCTATAGTCTCCCACTGGGATAGGACCTGAACCATTGCAGAGCAGTGCCAGTGGTGCCCAGGCGAGATGAGAGGCGCTCTAGAAGAACTTTGTGATCGATGGTGTCAAAAGCTGCCGAAAGATCGAGCAAAACAAGCAGAGACAATCTACCTATGCCTGCATTCCTAAATAGGTCATTTTACACCCTAAGCAATGTTGACTCTGTGGAGTGATTAGCTACAAAAACAGACTGGAACTTATCACCAAGGTTTGAAGTTTCGATATATGAGTTCAGCTGGTCCGCCACAACCCGTTCCAGTGTCTTTGATAGGATTTGTAGAAGGGAGACTGAGCGGTAGTTGCTTAAGTTCTCTTGGTCTAGTGTTGCTTTCTTGAGAAGTGGCCTGACTACAGCTTCTTTGAAAGGTGCTGGGAGATGACCTGAGGCGAATGACATATTGATGATGTTAGTTATGCATGGCAGCAGCATATCAATGCAACGTAAGAGCAGGAGAGTAGGAATAGAGTTCAGAGGACTTGTTTTCTTTGATTGGGGTACGAACCTCAGGACTAGATCACTAGTGACCTGCTTAAATGTAGACATTGAGGTGCAGCCAGGAATCGAGGAATAGCATTCTAGTCGGGATGTTGTCATCGCAGGGATAGATTCCCTGATCTTGTCTATCTTCTGCACACAGAATCGAGAGTAGCGATTGGCTAGATTACCACAAGGATCATCAGGTAAGGAGCTAATGTGGAGCGGTTGAGGATATGGTTGATCGTCGACATCAGCATTTTTGGTTCATGTGCATTTGTGATTCAACCATGTTTCTATAGAAGCTAGACTTGGCCTTTGCTAGGATTTATTGGTACGACCTACAGTAGTCTTCAAATGCCTGTCGATAGGCAGTCAATCCTCATCTTTTGAATGCTTTTCAAGATTCAGCTTAGTCGACCTGGCTAGTTTAATGTCTATGGTAAACCATAGGCCCTCTGGACGAGGGCACACAGTGCGCTTTGTCAGAGGTGCAAACTCGTCGAGCGTGTCAGCTAGTGTCGTGTTGTAGCTGTCTACCAATGATGACACATCGGAGGGAGGACTGAGCAGCAGAGGTGAAGCAGATATTCTTGCACGGACAGCATCGATGTCAAGGGTCTTGAGGTTTCGAGATTCACAGGTTATTTTAGAGGAGGAGGTGTGGGCACACACTGTAGATTGAATGAGATCTGCATGTGGTCAGATAAGCAGGATTTGATAATAATTGGTGATGACAAAGTGCAGTTGCATGAGAAAATCTGGTCGAGTGTGTGACCCTTGATATGAGTCGGGCCATGCACATTAGCCACAAGCGACAATGAGTCAGTCAATGCACGAAATTCGGTGCTGAAAGCGTCAGATAAGTTATCAAAGTGAACGTTGAAATCACCCATAACAAGGAAGGGTTAATTTCTTGCACACAGAATCGAAATGAGATCGGAGAAATCTGAGATAAAGGAGGATTTGGTACCTGGTGGGCGATAGACTACTGCCACTATCGGTAGCTTGTTTTCGGATGAGACCAAGACAAGTGATTCAAAAGACCGCTTCAAGGGTACTGCAACTGGCTTGATGTTGAATTTCGAGTGCACGATAATAGCAACTCCACCTCCAGTTTTGATTAATCTAGGGGTGTGAAAGAACGAGAAGCCAGATGGGGTTGCATCTTTACATGTCGGTCAGTTTATCGATTTTAGCTAAGTTTCAGTTAGGGCGAGCAGGTCAATACCATTTTCAGAAATAAGGTCGCTTATTGCCAGAGGTTTATTGCACAGTGAGCGAGGATTCCAAAGGTAAGCGTTAAGTCTGGCCGATGGAGTTACAACAGGCCTGATGACCACTGAGTTAGAGAGATTTACAGTGAGGCGTGTGGGGGAGCATGCGGAGCGGTTCGAGACATCGAATTTATAGCATGAATATATCATGCAGGTATTACATGAGCAAGACCAATATATTGAGAAAGGGGAGTTGTGGGGGAATTGTGTATTTGCATGCAAATTTGGCATTTGTTGTATTGGGATAACTTGACTTACTAGCATTCCACTGTGATTAGATTACCTTATGGAGTTCAAAGAATATACCAGACTTTCAGTATGCATTACAGCTAATCAAACGATAATGTCAGCATTTCTTAGGGAAAAGTTTAAAAACAACTCTAGTCTTTAGGCCAGGTACGGCTTAGCTATACTCCAGACCGGCCTAACGCGCCCTGGTTATATATCGTTGGATCCAACCGGCTTGAAGAGTGATCGTTTTGCTCCAGGTCGTTCATGCTGATTGCAGCTGAAGCTGCGACGCATATTTATTTTCTGAACTGATATCAGGCGCTTGTATCAAACAGGAGCCGGTGGCCGGGAGGGATTATGCATAGAGGTATCTACCCAAAATAATTGCCGTGCCCATCTGCATTCTGTTTTGATTGTTTGGTCATCTTTACGAGCCCATGCCGCCGGCCACCTACCCACCGGAGTAAGCCTGGTTTCTTCTTGCCTAGCCTGATTTCTTTAGTTACTTAACCGGCACAGTAGTCCGAAAAGATTGGCTACCTCTAGGTCAGGGCTTCTAACGACTTTCTCAGGAATATGGACTTCAGTAAAGTGTTTCTGCTTGTTCTGCCTAATCTTTTGGCAGCGTTTTGTAATATTGATCACCTATTCGAGCACACCTCATCTCGCCTCAGTATTAATGACACCGCACTACATTGGTTTAAGTCGCATAGCAATGGGATACTCCAGAGTATTGATGAGGAAAACATATAATCCAAGGAATTGCTGGAATGTGAGGTGCATCGGGGCTATGTGCTTGGTGGCCTTCTTTTCCCATTTTGTACTCATCGTCTGACCGATGCAATCGCTAAGAGCAATAAGACTTTCGGTACTATGCCAATCAATCACATTTATTTGTATCTTTGCTCTGATATCTAAGAGCCCTCCAGCTTGACGAACCGTCTCACCTCCCAGGCTGGATTCAATGCTGAGAACTAAACATGGAAGGCAGCAAATTATTGTCGTGTCGAGGGAAAATGACTATACAACCATGTTGCAGGTTGGGGTCAACCAAGTGTCTCTAATTAAGTATAAAGGTTAGTGCTCATATCGGCACTGCCACAATATCTCCGGTGGAATATGCACAAATATAGATGTTCTGTTATAAAAGAAATATTTTCCAGAAAGCTAAATCTGTTAAAAAGTTAAATACGTGGAATTTCAGGTACACAACATGGATGAAATTCGGGCCCGCTTAGAAAGGGGATATCACAATAAAAATTTTCAACGCGTTATTAACCTTCCATCCATAATTCTAAAGCTCATTACTAGCTCCTCAACCGGCCAGTGCATTCACGGAGTTACAATTGGTGCAGACGTCTGCACTTAGGCTTGACTGACCTATGTGTCCCAGCTGCCTCATCCCACCTCTTCTTTCGCCCTGCAGTGGCTCCCTATCCCAAACGACATCGACTAAAGAATTATGTTAGTCAATTGTAGGTCCATTTATCCTCTGGCTTCAGCCTACCTATTAAAACTACTCCCGAGCTGTGATGGCACACTAGGTAAGGTGGTTGCTTTCACGACCTCGGTCCCGAGGTGGTGGGTTCGATTCCTGCGGTTTGCGATCCTTTGTCACCACTGCAAGCGGTAGTGATAGCCGTAAAGGCTCTTCTGTCGCTATACAAAAAGAGGCTGTTTAATCAGCTAGGATTTATTTTTATTTATTTATTTACAGCAGACCAGGCGTCGTACCTCTAGCATTATTGAATAGAATCTTTTAGCTATGCTTCGTTTCAACCTTAAATTCTTTGCAGTATTTTAGTTAAGCACGTACGCTCACAAAGTCCTAATATTCAACAGCGACTACCGGCACCCTGACTTAGCGTTATTTTAAAAGAAGCTAACAGGAAACTTACTTATTATAACATTTAATTTTTCCTTACGATTCGTCCATTGTGCTCTCGCGATTGCTTACACTGCGCATACCACCTCTAATCGTGTTATGCTTGCTGACATACTCACGCTAATTGTAATTATTCGATCACGATTCTTTTACAGAATATGTCAAGTTTCCAGCAAGAGATTGATTTATCTGGGGGACTCTGCATAAATATAATAACTAATATTACTTGCTAAAACAAAGTGTAATCCCATCGTCCAAATACACGCAATGATACATTAGCGTTTTTCGGTTTCGAGGTAGCAATCCCGCCTAGAATCAGGTTCTGATAAATGCTGCTACACATAAATCCAGAGCTCACTTTACTTTGAATTGCAGACCTAGAGGTGATAATTGAAACGGCTGAACGACGTTAAACATTGAGGCAGAAATAGGCACTCTCATTGGCAGATGGGGGAACAGCAGAGACCTGAACTAAACTTCTTGCTATCTTGAAAGTGGCTCTGGTTCAGCCTCGGAACAAAAAGAATGATGGAAATGTTAACGCAAGTAACTTTTTCAAGCCAAGCGCTAGCAAAACTTGACGCCTCGCTCAGCGGAAGCATGCGTATTTGGCAAGGCTGTTTTCTAATTGCCGATTGAATTCCTCGAACTTTTTTGGTTTCGTCGTGGACCTGGCAGATACAATAAAACGTACTTTGCGCTTAGTAGATTCGCTTACGCACGCAATCTGAGGTATAAAATTCTTACTAAACTCCATAAAAATAGTCAGTCAATGCTTACCGCGATCTTGGGGCGCATTCGATTTCAGCTAGGTACGTCACAGTCGTCGCAAGCACCATGTCATATTCTCCTAGCTGTTGCGTTTCTCGTAGGCCTACTTTTTCAAAGTGTCCAAACGGTTATAATCAATTTCTTTTAATGTTTTGCGAAACCGGGTGATTTATGAATGAAGGGTGAAATAATTTTCATACAGTGATATCTGACATCTGCCAAAAGGAAAACTTGGTAAGACAAAGCGCCGGTGAGTTCACATCAATAACTGAGATTTTTAGACTCCGGTTAGCTCCATGGGAATGGGCACTCAGAAACATGTTCGTAACCAAGAAACCGGAGAAGCATCTCAAACCGCCATTAGACGTACCTTGACATTTATAAGTGATCAATAAATCAGCCTAGCAACTAGCTGTCAAATATGAAGACACTAGTCACTATTGAGCGGCGGACACCTATACATGTCATTCTGAAGCAGCTTTTTAGTTGCTAGGTGTCTTCGTTTACTTTGTGCATCAGTCGTCCTAGACAATCAATTAATACCTCTTTAATTGGATGCCCATTCCTATCTGTCGCCTCTTCAGCTGCCACTTCGCGTCGATTACCTAGCCATCCACGTCAGGTAAGCCAAGTGATGGTTGCTGCTCTGCTAGCCCTTCGTACGGCGCCGCCAACTGAATTTTACAAGTATTTTATCAATTTGTTGCGATATTTCGTTTTCTAGCAATCAGAGGCAATGTGGTTTAGTTGGGTCGGAGAGCTGCAGTATTGGATTTGTCGTATGTTGCCTGTGTGCAATTTCATACTTGGGGTGACCGATTCCCTTAAATATTACCGGGTGGTTCTAAGAGTACGGTAGGCACTATGAGCACGAAAAGGTGGCCCTGCCGTCCTACTCACGGTCCACCTGGTTGAATTCCGCACCCTTGTCACTAATGGTCAGCATCTGGCCACACCAACGACTTTCTATCCAATTGGAAGTAGGTTTCTGATTAAACTATCAGCTCTTATCCACCAAATCCAGATGTCACTTCCGGATAGGGCAATACCTGAGCTGATATGTACACGTTTGAGTCCCAGCTCCAGAAGGACCTGTTCACACCAGACTTTGTTCCTGCAATTTACCTTGTTTTCTAGTCGGCACGAGATTGTGAATTCTCGGTGAATCCTTCATGAATGCTACTAGCAATTGGTGCCACCAATAGTGTCCATGATTGCCTTGATGCGATCTTCAGTATGTTCGCCATTATTATTCACACTTTTGTTATTTGCTTTTATATGCTTGATACCGGGCATGACGCCAACCCTAGGGTATAGATTCTCTTTTTTGTAGTCACATGACACTTTTGAGTCATTATTAATTTGACTTAAGGAGACACGTACAAAATATCATTATGCTCATTAATATTATCATTATTGTTTTTATTACAGTCATAGTACTTCAGTAGCCAGGGATAAACACAATGGAAATGACGTAAAGGTCACTTTAGGGTCCACGGAAATCATTGGAGTTTAAAACAAATGTCTTCCGTGAGGGTATAAAAAACGGTTGGCTGAGCAAGCAAGCAGGTTAAATATATTGCAAAACATGGTCAGAAGTGACTGATGAGACACCCAAAAGGTCAGAACTTGCCTCGAGATAAGAAATAACTCAAAATGAGCCCTCACCTATTGACATAACTACTGCTTGATTGCCAAATGGATAGCATGGTATCTGTGCGTTGATTGACCCTGCTATTAGTGGTTAAATATGTTGGGGTCATTGCTAGAGAATAGCGGGTAGATGACTGTTACTCCAATTGGGAAACAAAGCTCCGGCAAATGAGGCACATAGTTGGTAGCAACTTTTAGAATAAAAGATCTAGCCTATTCAGTGTGCTCTCGCACTACTTGCCCGTCAGCAACTGTTCAAGTAGCCGTCATTTGCACAAAACATATAATTTTTAGCAATCGAGAGTATAACTCATGTGCACACATATTCTGGAACTCACTAACGGGTACGGCCACTAAATGCAACGGCCTAAAAACGCATCTGTTCCAATCAGCTTTCTCTTGCTTCAAGTCAATTTTTGTGTGTTTTCAGTGAGCTTTGCTTGCCTGCATTGGCATGATTTTGTGAATTTCTTGCATGAAAGACGATGGAGCCCCCAGTGGTTTGGCCCAGTTGTTTAGGGGCTAGCCCCGACCAAGGTCTGCCCGAGGTTGTGGTTTCGAGCCCCGTGGCAAATGTAAAGCCCCTGAATATAGATTCAGTTTACTTAGGGCGCTATGCCAATTAATTGTATTTTTAACCAGTTTTACTCGGATTGTTTAATGTTATAGAACCCATGCATGTCGAAACTATTCCTTGAGTACTATTGACTCATACCCGAAATGTACCCATCCGTCGACATTTAATATAAAAGGTCATGCTAGTGAGCCAAATAGTAGAGCTGTCACGTCATTCGTCGCTGGCTTTTGAGGTCATTCGTCAATCTATCAATTATGATAACAGGCTAGATATAGTTTTCCTCTGGTACAGCAACATGGCTGTAAGTCGAAGCTACACGGGTTTGGATGGTGGTTCAGGTGAATAGTCTCACAGCTTTAATCAGGATGTAAACGCTACCGGTCGATGACGTGGGCATGCGACCAAGCTCGACCTTAACAACTAGCAAAGCGAACCAGGGCGAGTGACAACATTGTAGAGGCCAACTACTTCGAATGATAACGTCTCAAATAATTTCAAAATAATAGCAATGTCAATATGATGGTATTGCATCGGCTGGAACAACTTATTCAAAAAGGGGAGTTAAGAGCAGAGCGGACTGGTTTAAATGCATGCACTTTCAATGATATCACCGATAAACATTGAAATCGTTACTGACTTCAAAAACCCCAATCTGGTGAGCCGTGATGGCACATTAGATAAAGCGGTTGCTTTTCATGGCCTCGGTCGCTAGGTCGTTGGTTCGAATCCTGCGGTGGGTGATTCCTAATTATGCTCTGCTATCATATATTTCATGACTTCTCGTTTGGCATCTACGTAAAGTAAAAGGCACTGAGCTTAATTGTTCAGTAATGTCTGGTTGGTAAAGCTTAATGAAAGACAATGAATTTTTGTTTTATTTTAGGTTATCACGATGAACCAAAGTTGGAGTTTTGCAGTTCTACTGAGTCTTCTCTGCTCACATTACATGGGTTGTGAATGTTTAGTTGCGAACGGTATTACTTTTAAAAGCTGGCAAAAATGCTTTTTGTGTTTATCGCTGCTAAAAGCATGAATAGTATATGTTTATTTCACGTACTACTCATAAAACCACTGTTGCACGATGGAACCAAAAGTGTCTTGCAACTATAATAATAATAATAATAATAATAATATACTTGATAAATCGCCCTCAGAGAACTTAATCTCTTTCTAGGCTCTTTACATTTGCTGCAATGGGAAATGCAATTGAATAGTAAGTAAAACCATGCTTGAAAAACAAACACAATGAATAATATGGTTAGGGGGCATGCACAGCGTCAACATGCAAATGTGGTTAGTGGCAGCATGCAGCATGCACAGTGTCAGCACGCATAAGCACATCAAGGAAGAATCACAGGGACCCACTATATGCTGTCCTAAATAGGTGTTTTTAAGTTCTTTTTAAAAGTGGTCAGGTCAGGGGATGTTCTGACGCAGGTCGGGAGGGAGTTCCAAGCTTTGGGAGCATACGAACTAAATGCACGGTCTCGAAAGGATTTAAGATTTGTACGAGGTATTTGTAGACTGTTGGATTCCAAAAAGCGGGTGGTACGATGATTGGCCTGATGGGGTATTATATCTGAGAGATAGGTTGGAGTCATAGAATTAAGGGACCTAAAAGTGAGCGACAAAACCTCGAAGTCAATCCGTTGCTTGACTGGTTGCCAGTGCAGGTCGGCGAGAAGTGGAGTAATGTGGCAACTGCGACGTTCACGACAGACAATCCTAGCTGTGGAGTTTCGCACCGGCTGCAATCGCCTGATTATGCTGGTAGGCCAGGAAGCAGTGAGTTGCAGAAGTCGAGACGGGATGTCACGAATTCATGGACCAACTTAGACGTGGTATCCTTATCTAAAAAAGCCCGAATTTTAGCAATGATATGGAGTTGAAAATAGGCAGATGTATACCTAAAAGCCAAGCAAGCCAGCGTGTGAATTGTACGGAAACTCAATTTCAATAATTAGGCCTACAGCAGCGTCTTGAAAACATTAAATAAAAAACGTCTGAAGCTCTTATCATGATTATAATGCTTAGAAGGCACACAATTTGTAATAAGAAATATCAATATGCATTTAATTGCATTTACCTTTCTGAGGCTTTAACAAGTTAAAACCGAATAACTAATCAGAATCTGGTGGCATTATCCTTTCGCTGGTCAAGGCCTGGAAGAGCTTTGCACAGATAATACCCAATGCTGTGCAAATTTAAGTTGGCTAAGCCGAGCAGCATCCATAAACCGAGTTTCACTCTTTGAGTTACGCACGTGCATACGTATTTGTTTTGTGCGAGTATCTTGTATGCCGAGCAGACGCTTGCTTGTTCCGTTCTAGTGACTGAGGATAAGCTAATCTCGTACCTAATGGCGGGCTACAACATGCACGCGAGGCCAAGTGCGGAACTTGTGAACGTGACCTTAGACTTTTCACTTGAAAGTATCAACGAGCTGGTAAAAGGTTGCGCATATCTTTGCCATTGATAAATGCAATCGCTTTGTTCGAATGGTGTGTCCGGCAATGTCTGCAATCCACTTTTTATAGGATGAACGTGAACAAGTGCTACGCGTTTCAGGCTAGTTATATGCGGTGAGTGCTCAATGTAAGTGCGTGAAAGCGCTTGGGGTATGGAGAACACGGGCTTCAGTATTCGCCATTGGTCACACATATTTCGCATGTATGACTTAGTGCTACCTAAATAAGGACATGCTAAATTCACGCTGGTAGTGTTGAATTTACCGTACACACTTACAAGCTGAATGTGAATACAATAATATATACATATGCATTCAGAGATAAAATAAATTCCACAAGACTTGTCACGTTTGTTGTCTAGTTGCTGGTTTACAAGAAATATGCGGAGAATCCACGCTGTTTCACTGTGTTGAACTATTCATGTTGTTTGTTTATCAAGCATGGTATTACTCACCATTCAATTGCATTTCCCTTGCAGCAAATGTAAAACGCCTAGAGAGAGAGAAAGAGTAAGTTTTCTGAGGGCGCTTTATCAAGTGCATTGTAATAATAATTATTATTATTATGTTTTAAATAAGTCCAGCTTTGTTCAGTTTCTTACGGCTTTAAGTAAAAATAATTTCCACTCAAAGCAGCTTCCTTATGTACATTGCAAAAAATAGCTATATTTGGTGTGCTGTTCTCTAGAGCACAGTTATTTAATAACCTGCTTCACTTTCCTGCTACTGCAGTGGTGGTTTGATGCCCGTCTTCAATGGAATCCTGAAGAATGGGGCAAAATAACGTCATTTGTATTACCTGCAAATATGCTGTGGAAGCCAGACATCGCATTAAGGAACTCGTAAGAGCTGCGCGCGATAATTGCAGTAGAAATATATTATCGACCTTTATTACTGGGTAAGCTGCCAACTGAAACACATTGCATATTTAGAGCTGGCGATATCTTCAACAAAGTATTTTACTCATCCTACTATCCAGTCGAAGCCTTTATTGGAAACGTTATATGGGTCCCTAGCGGAGAAATTTCAATCAGGTAAGAATAATTCAATAATGGATAGTGGAACCCGAGATTTAATATTGACATATGAATGGAACTTAAGAAAGTACTGCGTCTTGAACAGTATTCAGGTTTAGAGCGAACTTGTCATTTTTCACTAGTTATAGATAGCATGCATCTCTTATAAAACCGCTTTAAAATAAAACCGTTGTTCTTATGCAGGTGCACGTTGGATCTCACATATTACCCTTTTGACTCGCAGAGATGTTTCTTTCATTTTGAAAACTGGATGTACGGCAGCGACCTCTGCAGGATAAGCCCCTGGAGAACTTTAATTGACACGGGCGAACTTATTAACTCTGGGGAATGGACCATTGATGGCACGTCGGCAGTTGAGTAAGTCTATCGCAGTGCCTATTGTGAAGGGATTTTGTTTTAATTTTGAAGCCGTGCATCAGCTATGACTCCTTAACAATTCAAGTGCTTGACAACGGCATGAACACATAAAGGAAGTCGTCTCCCACAATAAATAATAATAATAATAATAATAATATTGCACTTGATAAAGCGCCCTCAGAGAACTTAATCTCTTTCTAGGCGCTTTACATTTGCTGCAAAGTGATACGCAATAGAATAGTAAGTAAAATCATGCTTGAAAAACAAACAAAATGAATAACATGGTTAGGGGTTACATGCACTGGGTCAGCATGCAAATGTGGTTAGTGGCAGCATGAACAGTGTCAGCACGCATAAGCACATCGAGGACGAATCACAAGGACCCACTAAATGCTGTCCTAAATAGGTATGTTTTTAAGTTTCTTTTAAATGTGGTCAGGTCAGGGGATGTTCTGATGCAGGTCGGGAGGGAGTTCCAGGCTGTGGGAGCATACGAGCTAAATGCACGGTCTCCAAAGGATTTAAGGTTTGTACGAGGTATTTCTAGACTGTTGGATTCCGAAAAGCGAGTGGTACGATGCTTTGCCTGATGGGGTAGTATCTCTGAAAGATAGGCTGGAGCCATAGAATGAAGAGACCTAAAAGTGAGCGACAAAACCTTGAAGTCAATCCGTTGCTTGACTGGTAACGAGTGCAGGTCGGCGAGAAGTGGAGTAATGTGGCAACTGCGACGCTCACGACAGACAAGCCTAGCTGCAGAGTTTTGCACCAGCTGCAATCGCCTGATCGCACATGCTGGTAGGCCAGTAAGCAGTGAGTTGCAGAAGTCGAGACGAGATGTCACGAATGCATGGACCAACTTGGACGTGGTATCCTTATCTAAACAAGCCCTAATTTTAGCAATATAATTATTATAATTTATTATTATATAATTATAACAATTTAAACAACTTCTACTCATATTTTCACTGGAATTGTCCCAAACATATTAAGGTTGGGGTTGTCAAAATTTTGAATAAACTGCTAATTTATAGAGTAGTTTGCATGCAATAGCCCACACACGCACAAACACACACACACTCACACACACACGCAGGCACACACAGGCCCACGTGGGCACGACACGCACATTTTCACACACACACACACACACACACACACACACACGCAAACACACACACACACACATGTATATATATATATATATATATATATACATTTATTAATATATATTGTATATGCTCTGGTTTCTTGGGGCATACCATCTGGCAGAGAATTCTAATATAGCTTTAAGGTTTCGCCAAAACATGAGTGTTGATTATTTTACTAAAAATATCAAAATGCAACATGTTCTCATCCATAACAGCGTTGGTGAGATTCCGGTGTCCGTAAAGTCAATAGTAATATGCTTTAGCTAAGGACTCAGGAACGATTTAAGAAATAATAACTGTTGGAGACTCAGCCAAACAAGAATTGCTAGAAAAGTGATGCCTGTCCTCACCTGTTTATTCTGTGTTGATGGTACTTCTGTTAGGTCAGCTAGAGCAAGAGAATAACGGTACTAGAAAGTGTCTGAAGTGGTAAGGAAGTAATTGAGAAAGTTCACATAGAAGATATATAAGCGTGACTGCTTTGAATTTTTCAGCAGAAATCCTTCCCGCAAATATTTCCAAAATCTGAATGCGTCTTCATGTGAAGGAAGCAGGATATAAAACAGATAAGTTCCAAATGTACTAGCTAAAGCCCATACAGTTGACAACTAAAACTGCTTATGATTGTATTCATTTTTCCACGGATACAAACTGGCATAACAAGCTAAGAAGCTGGTGCATCAAGCTCAGGAGAATCACAACTTTAATCAACCTATCATATAGCATTCTACAAAGAAACCCTTTCCAGAGCAGGCTTCTATGGTGCGGCTTTCCACTGTTGAATACAACGAGCACACTCCAGCTCACAGACATCACGACACTAGTTCTAAGAACATTAAAGCGGCTGCAGTAGCCCATCAATATAGTGGCAGCAGATGCTGTGAGCGGTAAGCCGAGATTTTCCCACGAGGCACGAGCGTAAACAAGCTCAGTCAATTATTTCTAACCAATTATTTGCAGATCCTAATTGAGTAGCCTATCGAACACACTCTATACAAGTATTTTCCTCAATCACTGTAGTGATTGACTGAAGTTTAATACTAACAGGTTCTCTTCATTTTACTTAGATGATTCATTTATATTGATACTCAGTTGCACACGTAAGAAATGGTGTAAAGCTATAACATGCATTTGGATTTCATGCCTACGTGGCCTTCTACCTCAGGTGGTAGGCAGGCACCATATTGTACCCTCCAAGAAATCATGATCAGATTTATTTATGATAATCAGTCACTTACCAAAAGCAGGCGCAACATGAATTTCAGTTATTTGGGCTCACTCTGGATGTTTTTCAATACTCCAAATAAGCCTTTCGCTCTAAAATTCCGATCGTAGCTTCGTGGTACATTAAAGAGATAGTGCAAGCTATTGGAGAATCGTGGCTACCGGTTGAAAATCGTTATATACACGTAGCTCTGGAGTTTAGCATCTCAATACTCAATTTCAACTTTAAATGCGTACTTTAAAGTAATCTGCAAATTGGAATACAATCTTCCCTTACCCTTTTTGCACTTGCCATTGTTTTAGAGCTACGTAGATGATTGAAATGCATCAAGTCTCATTCCTTACCAAATAAATGGCATTAAAACTTAGCTATTATAGGGGCTCTACAAGATTTTCAACTTAAGCAGTAATTTCCTAGCCTCTTGAACTATCAGGCAAGCTATATGATAAAAAATGCATCACCATAAGTACGGAGTAATTAAACAGGTATAGGTATAGTAAACGGAAGTTATCTTAAGACAATAGCTCCCGACTACGAGCAAAGCATTAATATAATGTTACACAGCATAATTTAGGGTGCATTTGCACAAAGAAATTCATACACCATAATATTTCAAAATTCAATTGTAGAATTGGGAATTATCGTGTAAGAAAAGCTGAAGCGATACACTAATGCTTTCCAACAAACACGTAAATATTTTTGGGAACAGTCAGCATAGAGAATTTCCTAGTCGTATGAAAATGGCAGGAATGGTAGAAATGGATCGTCGTGTAGATAATTTATCAAATTCCTTAGGTAATAGCAGCTCACTGCCTATGGACTCGCTTAGCTAAGTCCAAATAGTTTCGTCAAGGACGACAATGCTCTGCCATTTTCCCGCTTGACAAAACTATGTGATATTGCCACGTGAGGCAAGTAAGCCATTTAGCAGAGTGCCGGACTTTCTCTTTAGTAAAGATTAAGTTTTATCCTACCCATGCCTTTTTCTCTAGATACTTTCACGAGATCGTGATAATGCTGAATATTGCATGTATAGCGATTTTTCGGTTTTCGCACTTCTAAATTTGATGAACAAGCCTTTCCGCATTCTAATTTCGCCGTCTCTTGAGCATGATACTACTCATCGGGCTGGTGGCTCACCAGTAAAAGATGGAAAGTTAGAGTTAGAGGAGTTAGAGGAAAAGGATCGCGAATACCCGGCCAGTGCTCTCTGCACGTATGTCAATGAAGAATGTTTAATTGTGTTTGTAAAAATTCTTTTCTAGATTTGATGAAGTGTATCGCAGCGAACCACACTCAGTTGTTCAATACATCCTAATGCTAAGAAGAAAGACGTGGTTCTACTGGATGAATTATGTGTTTCCTTGTGCCTTGACGTCTGTGCTGGCGTGCTTGGTGCTTTTATTGCCTGCAGAATCGCATTAAAAGGCAATGCTTGCCACATGCACGAGCGCAAAAATGTCATGTCATTTGGATAAGTAAACTGATCGATCTGAGAGATGATTAGTGAATGTACTGTCTTATGTATAATATAGACACTTTAAATTGATTGGAGGACGTCGGAAAATCTACTAGCTCAAATTTCTACTATGTATCTGCAAGCAAGGGCCTATTTACGTTCAGCGGCTTGTAGTTGCTAGTTATCTCATTTTGCCAAGTTTAAGAGCTTATGAATGTCCACAACCGCTTTCAAGACTAAAGGGATATTCTGACAGTGTTGTCTTTCCTCTGAAGTGGGTACCTCATAGCCCTCAGTAGGATTCTGTCCCATTTTGAGGAGTGGATTGTTTCTTACAGCAAATGATATTGAATGTCGGGATATAGTTGATCCGTCTTACAGTGATTTTCACTAAATGATAAATATAATAAAATGCATTTGCATAGCACTCTAAGAGCTCAATTCAGCGAACTTGGTCATCAAATATATTCACCTTGATCTCAGTCGTCAGAGTTGTGAACCTTAAACACTTGTCCATAACAGGGCTAGGCACTTAAAATATTTAACGGAACCACAACGAGGGTTTGAAAGTTTCAATGAAATGCTGAAAATACCTGCCAACCCAGTAATAGAAAAAATAACCTCACAAGTTGACAGCGTAAATCGGAATCAGAGTGATCAAAATCAACGATCGACATGTCCCCAAGTACAGCATGAATTTGTAACGTATTTTTAAATTTCAGCTATTACATGATTAATAGAAAAGAATGACTACTAATTACAGGCGGTGCTCTCTATCACGTTGCTTTTGTCCTTCGTATTACTCCTAGTTGACGTATCCAACGACTTACCTAAGACGTCCGACTACACTCCTCTACTGAGTAAGTCTGTAATGGAGATTTCCAGCATTGACGTGGCTCAGCCATCGGTACAAAAATACCCATGACTAGCACAATTAATTTTAGGCAGATAACTCACGTTTGTAACCGTCATGTCGGCACTTTCCCTGGTGTGCACCATATTCGTGATACGTATATCTCATCACGGTACAAGAGAAGTGCCTCCATGGGTGCAGCGAGTGAGTATCGTTGTTTGTAGATAAGTGTGGCTTGCAGTATCAACTGTCTGTGTACAACATAAATGTTTGACAATAATTGAATAGCTTCATGCTTGTTTCGTTAGGCGTAAGCTCCGCTGGATATATACTAAACCTGCAAGCGAGGAAATGTACCTGTAGCTGTACTCAGCATTCGTAATCTAAACGCTAAATGGTTTTCATAAGTAAATTTACCAGAGGATATTTCTTTCGGGACACTTTCAAAGATAGAGTGAGGCAAGATGCTATAACAATTCTTAAATTTAGATAATTGCAACCGTTAGTACTTATCTTCGTGCAATTGGAACTATTGAATCATAACAGGTTATGATAATTCTGTCAATAATCACCTGTCCGACGGGATTATAGGCATGAAGTTAGAACAATTTACTCATTAATTATAATAAAAACTCTAAATTTGCATAGCGCACTACGTAAAACTGAATATATTTCTAGGCACTTACAAAATGCTGCACATTAAGCATTACTAAATTATTAGGGGTAAAGTCAGCAAGCAGCGGGCACAGTATAAGTAATAAACTGTGTCTTCCCGGACATATTTTATACAACGGGATCATCTTCAATTTAATCTAGATTTTATTCTAGAGAATACTTGGATTCATTTGTTCTTACAAAAAATTAAAAGGTTCATGGAGGCGTATATATTTATTTTGATGGGTCAATGTATAAGCTAAACCTCCAAACTATGCCCGGATTCGACCCTGTCTACATGCGATTGTTGTCTCAAAGCCTAAGCCAGAGGTAGCCCAGAGACTGCCGCTATTAGGGGCCACGCCAAAGCCCAGAAAACCTTCCACATCTGCCTAGATTCAGGGTTATACTGGATTGATTAGAAGGTTTGCCCTTCTAATAGGTGATTCTGTTGTGCAATCATATCTGCGTGCTCGAAATTTAGGTGTCGTTTTTGACAAGTAACTATATTTCAAAAGCTTTATTCAGAAAACAGCTTTTACAGCTAGCCATCACGCCCGATCCCAATCTAAGATTTGGAGCTGTCTTCTACGGTGGCTTTCAAAAAATTCAATTTGCTCCTGCGTTTTTTCTCGGCTTGATTATTGTTATTTCCTCATGGCTGGGCTACCGATAAAAGCCACTAGGCCACTGCAGCTGGTTATGTATACGGCTGCAAGGCTAGTTGGCAAATCCCAGAAGTGGGACCATATGTCTCCTATGCATATGGCTGCAAGGCTAGTATTTAAGATCTTTGGCGACAGAAGCTTTAGCTCTGAAGGTCCTAGGCTATGGAACTCGCCTCCACGATTCTTACGCACTGACAACTACTCTCCTGCTGCCGACTATGGCACATCCTTTCCAGCGGTCCTGAGCTGCTGCTTCCATGATACTCGCTACTTCACTGCTCTCCTGACTCTGCTATGCTTCCTACTTTCTCTTTGTTGCTTGAGATGAAGTCTATTTGCTACCAAATGAGTGACCAAAAGCCGCATATACAGTGAGTGGGCTATACAAAACTCTCGTGCGTCACACCAACGTAGTCTTTGTGGCTTTGCGGAATTACCGACAGAGATTCATAACATAGTATGACCAGTGTAGGTATTACCACGAACGAAAACGTGATCCGCGGCTAGCTCACTACTGGCCCGTCGGCTCAAAGCTCTGTCAAATCCTTGGACGGCAGTAGTTGCCTTCTGCTGCACTAGCAGCATTTAAACTAAGACTCCAGTTGCAGCTCTAAATGCCGCACTTTAGAGGCGTTTTACATCACCAATATGTCGGTTCAAGATTTGCACCCAACCAGCAGCCAGTCAAGAAAAGGTCTGCTCTCTTAAAGCTGAAAATTGTGGATATTTGTTTCTAATAACTTAGTCATACTAGCACCGATACCATTACAGTTAAACCTAAATTTATTCGTGGTTTTTGACCCGACTAATGAAGAAAATTTTTGGCCGTTGCGGAATCTTACATCTGCTATCGGACTTTAGCTAGGTTGGATCTTGAACCAGGTGCCAGGTACTAAGACAAGTGACTTTTAACTCTTACGTCCATGCTTCGAGTGCTGCAACAGCTATTCCTTATTACCAGTTTCGTGGGAACACTAAGGCGGTCGTGAGGCTATTTACGCTGCTCACTTCACCATGAAATACTAGTTGCAATGAAACCGCACCATGATATGTTATTCTATGCATCATTCGTGTAGGATCAGAATTTCACATAGGCTTGAGTTTCGCATGTTCTGAACTTGATAGATAGAAAAGTACATGCTCCACGTACGTCGCTTGTGATGTTCATATGAGGGCTGCGATCTCATTAGGATCATTTCCCAATCTATCTGAGCCATTTTTGAAGGAAATTTGTTCTAGTTTCTAAGTCACACTCGGACTGTTTATATTTAGTAACTCGGCTTTATTGCTATTTAATTTGAGAAAGATTGACACGTGAAAATATCAGGAATACGCTTGGCATGGACGTTGAGAGAATGGGGCAGGCTGGAAGTCTGAGCGATCGAATCTCTATATCTGTGTGACATAAAGAAACAAATGAAAGCTTTGGTTGTGCTACGAGATTAAGTTAGCGGGAGGTACGACAAAGACAGGGATAAGAAATGGACTTAGTTCATAGCCGTTGGTTTCCTGCTACTTTAGACACTCGTCAGATGACTGGTCTGCTGTTTCAAAAGTGGTCGAGTCACTCACTGATCAAAATATTATATAATAAAATTGCAGTACACTTAATTACCATATGATAGAAGATCTCAAAATAAAAAACATGATTTATGTATATAGTGCCTGGGACAAAGCATAGGTTTTCTGGTTGGGACAGGGGTTGAGGTTGGCGGCAAGGGTTCTTTTCATTTAAGGACTGAGGAAATTTGCCTCAGGTTATAGGTACTTCCCTCGGACCATGGGGCGGGAAATGGCTTCCCTACCCCCCTCCCCCAGCTCCACCACTGCATAGCGCTTTAAGAACACAGCCTCTGTTTAGGCTATTCGCATATGCCACGGGACTAGAGACCGCGACCTCATTCGTCGAATTCATTCACGTTGACCTTGGTTCGAGGCGAGCACCTTAACCGCTGGGCCAAACATGTGACTTTATGATCAATTGAATACCAAGTGATGACGGCACTGATAACTGCAAAAAGTATAGCCCGTTACAATGGGCCCTATCATTGTAATTTTTTTTCGCTTGCAGAATTAAATGGTAGAATTGAGAGAGTAAAATTCGATTCGTGAACTGCAGTGCTCATTCGTCAGTTGAGTCGTTTTTCCCATAAGTAGTCTTTACAATTGGTCGTTCCGAATTGGTCGCTTAGTGAAGAAAGGAATGCCTTGGACAAGCATGTAATCACATCATCAATCCTGGTTTCGTATGCATTCGTAACATGCAGCTAGCTCAAGCTGGTAAATGATTTTACGGATGAACCTACTGCGTCGAAGTCTATGCTTTCACTGATGGAAGGTCTGCTGTGCTCGCAGCCTCCAACAAGTGCCCTTCTTAGGCAATACTTCTTAAAGCCTTCAATGGTTGCTGGCCTCTTTCACCTTATGAATCCTAAAAAATTCGCAAGAACCTAAAATAAAGTAAGCATTAAAAAGTACGCATTTGACCTTTCGAGGATGCCTCAGCCCAAGCTTATGTCCTAATCCGAAGTAGGTGGCCTTGGTCTCTGTTCTGCTCGGTCTCTAGGCAGAGCAATTCACCACTGCATGCCCTCTAGCTCCTACTGCACAGTCAGTGATGCTATGGGAACTCCTAGCAGTGTAGCTTTCCCGGGCTACAGCTGCCACGAGTGGCCGGCTCGACTGCAGTATATATTCACCTGTTGTTCGGCCTCTGTTCCAAGTAGGCTTTCCTGCAGTGAATAAACATCTCACCGGCCCATCGCTCAATATTTTCAGCACAATAGCTCGCTGGAGGGTCAACGTTGACAAAAGTGACGCTTTCGGTGATCAACAAGACAGAAACGCAGCATAGCAAAGGTGGCAAATCTGCTTTTAAGGTTGGGCCGCTCGTCAGTCACTGGGCTGGGTAAACGACCAGATGACGTCACGAGAGCCAACAAGTCCATATGCTTTTCCGACAACAGAGAAGAGCTGGCTAGTGCCAGCGATCAGAATGTTTGACTTAGTAAGCGTGCGGGCAGCATAGCGATGGAGAAAACCCAGACTCCTATATTTCACGGCACCCCACTAGACTGAAGTAAAAGCGAGTTTGCAGTACTGATTGAAATGAAGGCAATTTTACAGTACTAATGGGTCTCAGCTGGCCTACGAATATGTCGATTAGAATTTAAAAGGCCACACGTAGTAGAATTTAGGAAATTCGAGACGCCCTGAATGAATTAGTAAGGCTGAATAACGTTAAATAGCGTACCCTTCTATCGTAAATAAGTTAATCTTCTGAAAACAAATTAGAGTATGCGACATTGATGCAATTGTAGCCATTATACAACAAAGACATGTGAATTTTGTTTCAGGTATTCATCGAAAAATTAGGAAGATGGCTTAGGATAATACCTCGACGGTTGGGTCATAGTGAATTAGGGAGGCCTCGGTTAAGTCGGAAGACATCTAACATTCATACTGCAAGTGAAGCAGGTAATACACTGCCAAGAAACATGGAAATTGTCGAAGCGAGCCAAAGTTGCAATGCCAACGAGACTTTAAGCGAAATACTCTCAGTCCTTCACGAGATGCAGCAACAGCACACAGTCACTCGCTCTTTAGAAGTGTCAAGGCACGCTTGGATGACGGTTGGTTTAGCAATTGACAGGATCTTTTTATTCATTTTCGTATTGATGACGCTTATAGCGACTGTGGTTATCCTGGCTATTTTACCAGAACACCAGAACAGTATTGCCAAGAACGTGCCTTAAATAGAACTATAGAGTAGTTCTACATATGTGCTGTCGATTCTCGATTCAACACAAGAGTACCTAATAGAGGTACATTTTTGTTGCAAAATGTTTCTTTAGTATAATGTTATAATTCTTTACTTTTACTATTATAGTGATCCTATGACTTGAAACCTTTGCGCATTACAGCTTATTTGTACACTTTCGGCATAATTTGTGGGTTTGAGAATCATAATGCATGCATAAGTGTTTTATGATTGGTTGATTGTATTAATCGCTTGCACAATATGACACTCACAGGCAATAAGTAAATAAATAAATCCTAGCTGATTAAACAGCCTCTTTTTGTGTAGCGACAGAAGAGCCTTTACAGCTATCACCACCGCTTGCAGTAGTGATTAAGGATCGCCCACCACAGGAATCAAACCCACGTGCTCGGGACCGAGGTCGTGAAAGCAACAGCCGTACGTAGTGTTCCATCGCGGCTCACCAAATCCTAAAGTACAGTGCAGTGTGAGCCATAGCACTTATTTAGCCATCGGCATGCGAGTTTAACATTTGTATGACTTTTGTAAGTGATTAGTGGCGATTTTTATTAAAATAATTAAGAGCTTCGGGATCGTAAACGATCGCTTACACTTTGGAGGAATCATGCTTAGTCTACTGTTTAATGTCGTGCTCTTAAAGAATCTTATGTTTGTTCAATTTTAAGTTTTTTTGGCTAGAGCATTACCTGAGCTTTTAAGTATAAGTTTCTTTTCGGAAAGATCATTCAAACAAAAGGATTGCCTCTTCGGCAGATCAAAGGGTAGGCAGAACTGGTAAGTAGTAAGGTTCTTTTTGATGCATAGGCTCAAGCCTGGCATAAGTAAGGCGTCTGAAAAGAGGTCAAATTCTTCTAGAGCGCTATATAAGCGAATTGTGTTGTATAAATGATGCGATAGAATTACAAATATCTTACTCAGCTTTAGGATCCCTTGTTTGGAAGCATACCGACCGAAGCGTCAGCTTCCCCAAATTTGAAGTAACATCGGTTTTTACCCTACAAGCTATGGTCTAAAGATCCTGTATTGCGACAGAAGGGCTCTCGTGAAATAAGTTCCTGGGGGCAAGCCAGAAAAGTAGTCGATTATTATTAAAATAAAGGGAACTTTAGGAACATTAATTTTGACAAGCTGCTTGGTAGGCAACCCATAAAGATTGGTAGTTACCTGATGGCCGACTGTCATTCATTGTAAAGGGAGATTTCTTGAATGGGCATCAGTACTCATTCCGTTTGTACAAAGAAGTTTGCATCTACCAAACTGTGAAGCTGTTAAAACTACAGAATATGTGTCCTCTGGCGCAGCTGCCTCCCACGACTCCTTCATGGAGCCTTATGCACAATCACAGATGGTGCCTTTCTGGTTTCTGCTCTGGCTAGTTGTTCGCTGTGGCCTCAGTTGAATTACTGACTAATAATTACCTTTCACAATCCAGCACCTCAGCTACCACTGCCACTCAAGTGAATTTGCTAAGAGTTGCTGCTACTCCTTTAAAATAGCCACAAGTTGCAGCATTTCCTAAGCCATTTTAACTAAGATTTCCAGGAATTAAATCAGCTCGACTCATTCCTAAGCGGCTAGTCGCCTGCCCGGCTTGTGCATGCAGTCGCAAGTACTGAACCTAGCCGGGACTGGTCCTCTTACACGGCTTCGGAAAGTCTTTCCTGGAAAGTCAAGGCACCAACTTTCACAGATATCACGAAATCTGCTTGGCATGCTCCAGTGTCACGATCACCTGTGAATATTACCTCAAAAAGTCTAGATGTGAGTTACAAAAGTTACTGAAGCAGCCATGTCATCCTGATAATGCATTCTCAAAGACGAAATAGCTTGCGTTGGATTTTAAAGACAAACACGAATACCACAGCTTACTCAAAGGACTTAAGTTTAGCCCGTCAGCTAAAAAGTACAGACCGACGTCCTTTGCCCTATGGCCGCTACCTGATTATCACATCTTCCTGCTCTTGATGAGACACGTTCAACCCATTAGGCCTTCTCGGTGGTGCAACCAGTGACCAAGACCGGCTCAAGTGATATGGGTAGCTGAACAGGTGAGCTGGTTAATAAAGTCACAACCAGCAGCCCGGTGCCGTGCAAACCTTTGAGAAAAATGGTCGAAAGAAGAAATTGTTGACTACGCTGTCAAGACCAAACAAGGTTTACAGTGAAGCTAAATGCGACCTAAAATAATCGTAGTAGACCATATTTTAATCGTAGTAGACCATATTTATCTTGTCATGAACATAGATGTTGATTCCTTTGGGGAGGAAAGTCAAAAGAAGCGTAGGCAAATTTCTCGATGGAGAGTTCCGGCACTACTGTAGATCAACTGGATGATTCAATGAACGACCATGGTGATATTTGTTGGAATAGAGATTCAATTTTCATTCTCTTGAGATTCTCAAGTTGGTAAACAAATGTTGATACGTTTACTGCAGAGACGTACAAATTGACATGCGGACAAAGGAGAAACAAATTTCTTATTTTAGGAGTAAGAACTTTACCGTTGCAGGATAATATATCATATCAAGTGGCGGACCTAAGATTTGAATGCATGTATGAATATATCTCCGTCTGTAGCTCCACAAAGCCATACAGAGTATGTGGGTATTACGAACGAGAGTTTTGTATAGCGCACTCACAGCCTAAGTGGCTTTGGGTAAGCATTCGGTTGCCAACAGACTTCGTCTCACGCAACAAAGAGAAAGTAGGAAGCGTTGCAGAGTCAGGAGAGCAGTTGAGGTAGTGAGTAGCATGGAAGTAGCAGCTCAGGACTGCTGTAAAGGATGAGCCATAGTCGGCAGCAGGAGAGTATTGGTCATTGAGACTTTCAGCGGCCGACTTGCTGGCCGTCTGAGCCACGACCGTTCATTCATACTGAGAAAAAGTACGACCGTGAACCCGCACGGCGATACTAAATAGTGACCGCACATCTGTCAAAATGAAATTTGACGCAATTATTTGAGCGTCACTAAACCATCCTTGGAGGACTTTAATGAGTCTTTTCTCACAGGAGCCTTAAGCCTACAAATATTATGCAATGGCCTCAGGTTAAATCAGGTAAGATATCTCACGTGAGCGTAACACAGGTGCTGGCTAAATTCAAGTGGGCCGTTGGCAGGCTCGATTTCCCATTATCAAAGCTCAGGAAAGAGAAATTTCTAAATTCCGTTACCGTCTGCTTTACATGGTTCAAGAGGCAGCACGCCACTGAAACTGCTCTTCTTTGTGTTAATTATACATTCTACGTGCCAACAACGACGGGAATGTCACTACCCTAGCTCTGCTAGATCTGTCAGCAGCCTTCGATCCCATCGATCACGATGTTCTACTTGAAAGATTGCGAGCAACGACTGGTCTGGCAGACGAGGCACTGGTGTGGTTTAAATCGTATTTGTCTGCTCTTGTTCAACCCGTGTCGTGTGGCGGTCATTTCTCGCACTCGAGACGGGTCACTTGTAGAGTCCCTCAAGGGTCCGTTCTCTTTCCCTCGCTGTTCTCCACTCATGTTACCATCGCAGTTATCAACTTTACCATCGCAGAATAATATATAATATCAAGAGGCGGACCTGAGGTTAGAATGCATGTGTGTAGGTATCTCCGTCTGTAACTCTACAAAGCCATACAGACTATGTGGGTATTACGCACGAGAGTTTTTGTATTGCCCAATCACAGCCTAAGTGGCTTTCGGAACACATTCGGTAGCCAACAGACTTCGTCTGACAAAACGAAGAGAACGTGGGAAGCATAGCAGAGTCAGGAAAGCAGTTGGGGTAGTGAGCAGCATGAAAGTAGCAGCTCCGGGCCGCTGAAAAAGATGAGCCATAGTCGGCAGCAGAAGAGTAGTTGTCGTTGCCTAAGAATCGTGGAAGCGAGTTCCGAGGTCTAGGACCAGCCGAGCTTAAGCTTCTGTCGCCAACGGTCTTTAAGCGGAGGAATGGAACAGCTAATTTATTGTCCCCACAGGACCTGAGGGCGCGAAGAGGCTGAAACTGGTGCAGCAGTTCAGCAGATACGAAGGATCCAAGCCCTGGCGGGCCTTGCGGGTCAGCATAAGAACTGTGCTCTATAGCCGTACTCAACCGTCAGCCATCCTAGCTCTTTTAGCAAACTAGACACCTGCACCTCTGGGACTTGAATACTAGCATTGCAGCCATATTCGTAGTTAGGTGCAGTGGCCTAGTGGCTTTCCATGGTTGTCTTTTGTATGAGCTTTTGTCCTGGCATTGTCCTTGTCTGGGAGTCCTTTCAGCGGCCGACTTGCTGGCCGTCTGAGCCACGACCGTTCGTTCACGCTACGAGAAGTACGACCGTGAACCCCTACGGCGACACTAAATATTGACAGCACATCTGTCCAAATAAAATTTGACACAAGTAGTTGAGCGTCGCTAAACCATCCTTGGAGGACTTCAAAGGGTCTTTTCTCACAGGAGCCTTAAGCCTAAAAATATCATGCAACGGCCTCGAATTGAAGCTGGGAATACATCTCACGAGGGCGTAATACAGCTGCTGCCTAAATTCAAGTTGACAGTTAGCAGGCTCGATTTCTCATTATCATAGCTCAGGAAAGATACATTTTTAAATTCGGTTACCTTCTGCTTTACATGGTTCAAGAGGCAGCACTCCACTAAACTGCTCGTCTCCGTGCTAACAATACATTCTACCTGCCAACGACGACGGGAATGTCACTACCCTAGCTCTGCTAGATCTGTCAGCAGCCTTCAACACCATTGATCACAATGTTCTACTTGAAAGATTGAGGACAACGATCGGTCTGGCGGACGAGGCATTGGCGTGGTTTAAATCGTATCATTCTGATCGTGTTCAATCCGTGTCGTGTTGGGGTCATTTCTCGAACTCGAGACGGGTCAGCTGTGAAGTCCCTCAAGGGTCCATCCTCGGTTCCTCGCTGTTTCATATTCATATTAAACCTCTGGAAAAAGTGATTCGGGCACAGGGAATATGATATAATCTGTATGCTGACGATACTCAGCTGTATTTTTCATTCAAACCGTTGGCTTATGCTGCAACAACTGAGAAACTGAATGCTTGCCTTGCTGACATTCATGTGGAGCTATTCAAACCTAGAGAGAAAAAATCTATCCCTACAGGGTAATTCACAACAAATTAGGTTGGTTTGTATATAAAAATCTTTTTATAGATAGGCTAAATATTTGAAGGAGAATTCTACAGGAAAAAATTTAAAATTGAAGACACGAGAGAATATGGTTGATCATGCTAGTTCTGGGGCAATAGATAATTTCCACCATTGGCATCGTACAGTTATTCTGCCACTGTTATTGCAACAATTTACGAGGGATTCAAATTAGTGCTTTGATAAGACTGGCATCTTCCATAAATTTAGAAAGGAACGAACAGCAATTGATTTTCTGTGTTTTACATTTAGACAAAAAGTCTAGACAGGCAGATCAAATAGTCGTGGTTATGTCGGATATGACCTTGCGATTAGTTGATATCAGATGGTCTCGACTTTTTGAGGAAATTAAAAGCACAGCTCTAAATCATACTGGGCAAAGTTGAGTTTTATTGAAACAAAGCACAAGTTTTTAAACAGATATTAAGACTACCTCTTGGAATTGTGGTGTGCTTATATCAAGCTGTGGTCATCCAACTTACAGTAATATCTGACCCATGCGTGAGGTAAGCCCGGTTGGACTAGCCTATTCAAAGCAGCCTTCAATGCAAATGCCACCCGAAAGAGTTCACCTGCTGCTCAATTAGTCTCCTGCCTCAAATTGCCGAGGTCATCGACCGCGTCATAGGCGAATATTCTGCCGTTCACGAATATAGAGCTTTCATATTGGTACCATTCTGCACGAAAGTCCGCTTTCGAACCCAACGAGAGTTTTCACCGACTGTCAAAGGGCAGTCTCGTCGTCATAATTATGTTCCAATTCATATAATAGTCTTTGCCCAGCAGGTAGACTTCTAGCAGACTGTATCGTAAGTCAATAGCCCCAAGCTAGTTAATCCTCACTTGGGTACACATAAAGTGACTTCTTGCTTGCTAGCCACCCCTTACTAATTGGAAGATTTTCGGCATAACTGCAAGACACACAGCACACACACACACACACACACACACACACACACCTACACACACACATACACAAACGCACAAATGCATGCATGCACTCAAGCACGCACGCTGTGTATGTATTTATGTATCTCCGTCTGTAACTCCACAAAATATCAAAGACTATGAGGATGTTACGCAGGAGAGCTTTTTTAGAGCCCACTCAGCCTAAGTGGCTTTCGGTACGCATTTGGTAGCCAAAATACTTGATCTCAAGAAAAAAGGGAATGCCAGAAGCACAAATGAGTCGGGAGAGCAGTTGGGATAGCGAGTAACATGGAAGTAGCTCAGGACGGCTGGAGGGATGTGTCATAGTCGGCAGCAGCAGAGTAGTTGTTGTTGCATAATAGTCGTGGAAGTGGATTCCACAGTTTAAGAACTGCAGAGCAAAAGCGTCTGTCACCAACGGTCTGTAATCAGTGGAATTGAACAGTTAATGTATTTTCATACGGGACCTGAGGGCATGACTGGGCTCAAACTGGTGCAGTATTTTAGCAAAGTATGAATGAACCAAGCAGTGGCGGCCGCACGGTTCAGCGTAAGTACATTGCCGTGCATCAGTTGATCAACCGGCAGCCAATATCGCTCTTTTAGGAAAGGAAATACACGGTCAAACCTTTGGGAATTTCAAAATAACCCTGCAACCACATTCATAGCCAGCTGCAGTGGCCGAGTGGCTGTTTTGGTAGCTCAGCAAAAGGGAATTACAATAATCTAACCGGGCAGAACCAAGGAGCTACTAAAATTTTTTGCGACCATACGTGAAGACAGTTCGTAATCTTAGATAGGGATCGGACGTGATGACTAGCTGTGGAAGCAGTCTTCTTAACGAAGCTTTCAAAATGTCGGCAGCTGTCGAAAACGCTACCTAAATTCCAACAGATGGTAGTGGATGCACAATGGCATCGCTTATTAAGCCTGCCTTAAAGAGTCAGTTTTGCTTCTTACCTACTCGACTCTTCGGGGCATACGTCCCAAAAAACGTTGGGGCGATCCAGACATATAAATGAGTTGGCAGAGAATTAGCAGTGAAATACGGTTGTAAACCTTCAGCCCAGACATGGCAAATGATCAATCATAGGCACCGTCCGGGCCACGCCTAGTGAGTTGCTTAGGGAGGAATGGCGGACGATTTGACCTGCGAAATCATCGATGCGTTCATGCGAGTCCCTTTTTCGTGTGCGCCGGATGCATGGTGGTGTTGTAATTAGGTCAGTGCCCTTTCACTGATGCACTCCGCACCTGCGGCCAATAGTTGATCTATTTAACGGCTGTTGTGGTTCATCGACCTATCGTATATGTACGCTTTGAGAGAAATGGAAATTGAGTCTCGTTCACCGCTCACGTCCGCAGTGTGTCTCTGTGAGACTCCACTAGGGTTGCTGCCGCCGGAGCCATAACATTATTATAATTAGAAGCAGAGAATGGCTACTGCAATTGCCGCCGGTGTACGGTGGCCGATCGCCGCTCGACCTCTGGATTGAATGCTTTGACGCCTGTGCGTCCGCAAATGGCTTGGACAAAGCATCTTGTACGAGCAAGATACAAGCGTTCTGAGCAGGTGAGGCACTAATCGTATATCTTGAGCTGGAAAGCTGGAAGCGAACGATAAAAGACGTAAAGGAATCGTTAGAAAAGGCGTTCTCGCCTGAGGAGGGTCCTGGTGAGTACCTCAGTGACTTTGAAGGATGCGTCCTGTAGGACGACGAGCCGGTACAAAGCTTTATGTACGACTCGAAGCGCCTGCCAAGGCTGGCGATGTCCGACTTAAGCGGTGCCGCAAGCGAGTCGCTCCTGTACCATAATTTTTTTTAACTGGCTGCCGGACAGTGTGGCAGCCATCCTTAAGGCTTTGCCGGACTGTACAACGCAAGCGGTGGCTCTGAAGCGAGCCATGATGTAAATGGCAACGGCGCGAGGACGCACTCACTCCAGCGTAGCGTCCCTCAAGCCAGCCGGAACGACGCGTACAAATGTCGCGGACTCTCTTACCGCCCGGCTTGCTACCTTAGAGGCCGGGCTCCAGCGTAAGCGACTGCAAGCTGCGGGAGCATCAGAAAAGCTCGGACGAGTGTCTGCAGCGGGCAAGCGAGCTCAGCGTGCCATCGCGAGTGCCGGCCAACGGGGTACTTCTGTAGCCCTAAGAAAGTGCGTCGGAAAGTACAGTGCTGGGAATGCTCGGGCTTCGGCCATGTTACCCTCAACTGTGCTAGCCGCAGAGTCACACCGACTACCAGACGGCCTCAGGAAAACGGGCGAGGCCCCGCGGCCGGCTGGGGGGCTGCCGGCCGAGTCTAGAGAGCCCCCAACGTACAGTACAATGTACAGTACAACGTACAGTACAATGTACAGTACCGCAACGCTTAGCGGGCCGCAAGCGCGTTTGTCGTGCGTGACAGTCGTCGTCGGCGACAAAACTGTAACGCCGAAGGCTCGGCGGGGTAAGCTTGACCTGCTGCTTACCTAGCGGCGTAGCCTATCGCCTAATGCCGTTCGGTGCGCGCCTACGCGCAATAAGCTGGCCGCCACGAAACGAGCGTTTCTGGCGCTGACCTGCTTACCGTTACTAAAGGGGGTCGTGAGTCCGCGGCGTGAATTGGAAGCAAGACACACAAATTGGGGATTTTACTGAACTTTATTCGCAAGCGCACAAAGTCGCTGCGCGTCTAGTTCAGCTTTATCTCCACACTCCTCGCACGTTCAACACTCTTGCGGAGGGAATACTCCTCTACACTAAGCGCGACCCGGACCCTAAACCCTAACCGGTGAACTAGGAATCCGTTCCCACCTGTGCCGAGGGAATACCCCAAACACGCCAACTTAAACACTCGAGCGGAGGGAGTACTTCTCCACACTGAAGTGCGAACCGGAGTCTAAACCCTACCCGGTGAACTAGAACTCGGTTTCCACCAGTGCGACCGGAATACTCCACACACGCCAACTCAAGCACTCCTGCGGAGGAAATACTTCTCCACACTGAAGCGCGACCCGGAGCCTAAACCCTACCCGGTGAACTAGAGCTCCACACACGCCGACTACGCCTAGCTCGCGCCGGCAAATCCCTATGCCGAGAGCACGTGCTAGCGCGCACACACACGACACAAAAGAAACACAAAACACGAATGAACACACAAAATGCCAGCTCGGGCGCGATACGACCGTGTTCGGTGGGGTTCCACCGAATCCTCCTAGAGCTGTCTCGTCCTGTTCCGTCAATCGCTGGCGAACAGCCCGCCCTCCTCCCTCGCTTCCAGAGAAAACGAGTCCGACGGCGGAGCCGGACCAAAGACAGAAGACCACAGACAAAAAGACACAGAGCGAGCGTCGCTCGACTCTTAAATACTTGGCTGAGACAATGGGGCAAGAGCTTAGTGGTATTGGGCCCGGACACCTTGGCCCATTACGGAAAGGAATGACTACCGTTCCCAGGCCACTGGCAGGGCACCTCCGTCCAGCTTGAATGGCGAATGGGTTCCAGACGATTCTTTCTTGGACCGAGTGAAGGCGGAGGTTGACAGGCTAGCCAACATCAATCAGCAGCTTCCGCGGGTATCGGACCAATTCTAAAGGCCGAATCGCCACCGCCGGTCTCAGCTTCCTGGCTTGCTCTTAAGCTCTTGCTCTCTAACCGCGCTGACGCTCCTCTCTGGCTCACTGCTCCAGGACAAAGGAGTTCTAGCTCGCCTCCGAACAGCTCTTGTTCGCGCTAAAATTCAGCCAAGGCCAGCAAAGTGCTACAAAACTATATTAGCATTGGCCGACAGCGGTTCGTGAACGTTTCTAATCAAGGAAGATGCTGGCCGTCGCTGTACTCTCACACACATCGGTTGAGGAACATAAGAGTTAGTAGGTCTCAGCCATGCAGTATGACGAGAGACCTTGGATAATGAAAACTTCAAGTGGAACCAGCAAACATTTGAGTTCCGCTTCCTGCGAAAGATGAATATGAATGACTTACCGTGCTGTAGCTGTTTCACAGTCGTGCCGGCAACAACGGGCAGCACAGACGGCGGAAGAAGGAGCGATGCTGCTGTCGAGCGATAAGAAAAAGGAATTTGTTTAAAGGAAACTGAAACTGGATAGAATTTAATGAAATTATCTTTCCCTGTATTCAATATCAATTCAAATGCCTGTAATGTAATGTATCTCCGTCTGTCACTCCACAAAGTCATAAAGACCAGGTGGGTGTTACGCAGGAGAGTTTTGTATAGCGCACTCACAGCCTAAGCGGCTTTCGGTACGCATTCGGTACCCAACAGACTTCGTCTCACGCAACGAAGAGAAAGTGGGAAGCATAGCAGAGTCAGGAGAGCAGTTGAGGTAGTGAGTAGCATAGAAGTAGCAGCTCAGGACCGCTGAAAAGGATGTGCCATGGTAGGCAGCAGGAGAGTAGTTGTCGTTTCGTAAGAAAGCCTTTACTAAATTAGCTAATTAGTTGACGCGTAAACAGCCTTTTGGGATGGTCAAACGATGTGCAACAAAGAAGACAGGAATTTGCACGAAAATCACAAAGGAGGCTCATGTGCGGCAGCTGCAAGCAGCAGGCCATGTCGTAGTCGTCCTTTGAAAGACTACTTTTGCGAGTTCATACCCCTTAGAAACTCTATCACATATCGGTACGTAATAATGTGTTAGTAAGTTGGACTTGTTATTAAGGTCTGGAGGTTCTTCAATGCTAGCATGCTAGCTGCACGAATAGGCGCTGCTTCCGCGACTTGTTAACAATTTGTAATTGTTGCCTCAACTATTTGCTATGTTTCTATTGGAAGGACTGTGGTTCGAGAGTCGCTGCACTGGTTAGTGCAGTTATGCGTCAGGAAGGGTAAACAATAGTTGAAATTTTCCAAATTTTTGGCACCCGTACATGTCATCTCGCGCTAGCCTCATTGTTTGTGGCTCTAGGCGTGACCATCACACGAGTAGCATGTCATTAGACCTTGCCAGCTGCAAGGCATAGGCACTATTCCTGGCATCGACTGCACGAAAGCTGACTTGGCTGCTTGCTCTATTAAATATTGGGATTTGCTAAAATTCTTGGCTGAGCTTTGGTGAATTAGGGAGCAGTACTTGCATAGGAAAGCTCGGGAGCGAACTAATAAGGGTGAGTGTCCCAGTATTTCTGGGACAACACTTAAAGTGAGGGAGCGCCTGGCTGAATTGTGACATATGTTTGTTGAGAGTGCTATTACTCTGGGTGTGGATACACGACTTCTGAGAACCGAAAGTAATCGGCAGTGATATCTGGAATACAATCTGAAGATAAAGTGCCGTCTAGTACAAGCAAGGCTGATTTAGCTGGAGTGAAAATGCAGAAGGAATGGAGCTTTTTGGATGATCACGAAGACATGAAAGACGATGAATAAATAAGTGACTGATTTAGAGCAGCAACGAGTGAAACTTCCCTTAATTACATCTGGACTGTGACATAAGGTTTGGGACACAAGAGTTTATGATTGCAAATGACAGAATGGAGCTGGCTACAGCTACCATGTAGGCGTCTGGTGCCTTAGCCACTGCTGGAGATGGAATGAACGCGACGATTGGTCCTCTGTACTGGCTGTCATTTGGTTCGCACAGCAGAGAGTCAGCCGATGATCGGCACCAACAGTTTATTGCACGACGCACACAGCCGAAGGACGCACGGCTCCCTTCGCCCCCTTCATCCCGCTCGACTCTCCTCTCCTCGACTCCTGCTGTCCCCTCGTCGACCCCGATGACTCGTCTAGGAGGACCACAACTGTGAGCCGGCCGACCCTAATGGAGAATCCACCATCTGTTTACCATCGGGTTACCGGCCTGTCCACACCACATCACAGGTGGACCGCAGCTTTGCACCACCCCCCTCTCGGTTATGCTCCTAATAGCTGTTCACCAGCGGCCTATCGGAGTAGCCTGCATGCAATCGAACTACACACCCCCTTGACCTTAAGGTTATTAGTTCCTAGCCGCCATACAGGTGGCTGCAACGTACTGGGCAGCAATGAAGGATCATATCTACAAACGATGCAAGCGAGACAATACACATCCGCAGAATAGCAGCAAACATTAATAGCTGACCCCACAGGCTACCTTACAGCTGCTCCAGGAGGTGCTCTGGTCCAAGGACTTTCGCGATCAGCCAGCAACGTGAGCCACAGCCCATTGTCACCGTGCTGACATCCACAGCCACCGTTTTTCGGACCACGGCCGCCGTCGCTCCATCCGCTTCTGCCACCGCGTCTTCGACATGCGCAGCTGCTTCTCCGGCCTCTACAGCCTCTCCGGCCAGCACAGTCTCTCCGGCCTGCACAGACTGTCCGGCCGGCACAGTCTCTGTGGCCTGCACAGACTCTTCGTCCCGAGCTGACTCCCCGTGCTGCACAAACTCTCCGGCCTGTGCAGATTCTTCGATCTGCACACACTCTCCGGCCTGCGCAGCATCACAGCCCACCGGCTGGTCGCAGGCCAACGTCACCTTCATGGCTTTCGCTGCATCGCAGGCCACTGCCTCTGTCTCGGACGCCGCCGACTCTAGGGCAGACGCCACCGCCTCTCGGGACGCCGCCAGCTCTCTCATGGACGCTCGCACGGACGCCGCCGCTTTCCTTGTGGAAGCCGCCGCCTGTCCGTGAGCGGTCTCACTGTCTGTCGCCTCAGCCACACAGCTGACCGTTGCCTTGCACAATACCGTTGCTTCGTGGAACATCATCGCAGCCTGACCAACACTCACCGCTTTGAGAGCCGTTGCCTGCCGCCACCGCGTGGCAGCCGGGCAAACCTCTGTCGCCCGGCACACCATCGGTGATCGCTGCTACTGCTGCTTTCGGTCGCTCCTGTCGGCCCTCTCAGTCCCACCAGCCTTTACCCAATCAGCGTTCAGCAATCGCCCTCTGCCAGCCGGCAAGGTGAACGACCTCAGTAGGGCCTCGCACAGCTCGGCGTAGTCATCCTGCACTGCCTACGGGAGCCTCAGGGCAATCGTAAAGGCCTCGCCTTGCATCGCAAGGAGCGAAAACAAGTGCCACTTAATCGGTTCGTAGCCACTTTTCTCGATCTCCCTCTCGAAGTTCAGCAGCCAGCAAACGAAGTCTCCGAAGCGATCGAAGCGTTGGGACGCTGCACAAGACATCTCCAAGGGCGTCATCGGCTCCATCCCCAGAAATAGCATGTCGCTGATTCGCACCTCACCGCAGAGAGCCAGCCGACTCTGACAGTGAATGGTCCACAGCTGTGCACCGCCCCCTCCTGGTTTTGCTCCTAACAGCTGTTCACCAACGGCTTATCAGAGGAGCCAGCATATAATCGAACTATAAAAACACCGGCTACGGCAGCTGTGGACCGGTAAGAGCAGTAACTTGATTACTTCACGACTGCTACTACTCTATTAACTGCAAAGCTGATTGACGGCTAGCCTGTTCAAGATTGTTCAAGATACCTTCCTTATCTGCAATTTCGCCGAAGATTGGGTCTGCTATATAAGTTACGACGTGCCTGATGCTAGCTCACTTTTTTCGCCGACGAGTGTCCATGCTTCGTTTCGGGGACGTACGATGCAGCGACTTTGATATCTGTCTTAAGCCGATGCTTTGCGATGGTAGATAAGGATGGTTGTCTGCCGATATCCCCCTTTGATTTGCTTCGACGACACCTCTGTGTACCTTCATTGGTTTGATTAATCTTTTGTGGTCAACGTATGTGATGTCCAACTGGCTTCTTCTACGATTGTTATAGTACATTTAGATTTGGACATCGCAAAAGTAAAATGCGGTGATCTTTGTGCTTCTGCACGTCAACCACCTTAGTGCTCTTAAGATCATGATAAGTTTATTGAATCAGTGTGCCATTAAAGAAAATTGGCCGTTACTTAATTGGTAGTTGCACTTGGAAAATCTCTCTGTCGGTGTGCTCAGGTAAGATATCTGCTCCATCTCGCATAATCCTTACCGCCACACACTGTCTCACGGAGTGCAAGCCAAACAAGACTCAATTGGCCAGCCATTGCCAGAGACGAACGTGACAAGTCACAGTCGAAACAGCTGGCTCAGCGGTTCTTGGAAATTTGCTAATCTGGCTGTTGTACGCACCAGTCGAGTTCTAGCTAGACATAGTGTCAGCTTCAGGTATCGTCTATGTGTAGGCTGACGCTACAGGTGCTTGTCCGTCTCTAGCGAAGCGAACTGCTCTTACTCTGTATCGCAGTGAAGTCCCAGCTTGATGTAGAAGTGGCAGCTGTAACGTGGCTGCTGATGCTCTTACTTACCGAAAGAAGGACTAGCCAGAGCGATAGCACTGTGTGCCTCAAAGTGACAGCGTCCGAGGGCATCATCTCGACGACAGCAAAAAGATGCTACTTCTCTCCTTGCACGTAAAGCTTGGACTAATGAAAAGCCATATTAAGAGAGTGCAAAAATGACCGGCGACTGGGTTCAAGTGACACAGCGATCGCTATCCAAAAAAAAGAAAAGCTAATCAATACGATTATCCGCTGCAAAAAATGTAAGCTCGAAAATAAAGTTCAGCTACTCGAGGACGCCGGCCGTCTTAATGCCGCTTTTCGCAGCACCGAAAGTGTCCACAGATTATTGGTAAAAAGCCATCTTAGTGCCGGGTGAGGTAGCGTAGCAGAAAATTGACACGTTAAAGTGGAAGCAGTAAAACGTTACCATGCTAGAATCTAGTCACCGACAGTTGTAAGCTAGCAGCGGTTCCTGCGATACAAACATTGGGAACAGAACCTATGGCTTTTCTTAGAGCTGTACCGAATAGTTAAGTTATACTATTCGGTTGAAAACAGACTAACTATTCGGACGAACGCGAGTAGTGTAAATGGATAGGTCCAAAAACTTTTAAAATAAAAAACGAATGCATAATTTTCAGCTCAGTAAATTTAAAAATAGAATATTTAAATTTAAGTAAAAGGAAAATGTAAATTTAAAAGCAAAAGAGTCCGACCTCTCGCGAGCAGAAACGAGGTATATGACGAAATCGCTTATCAAAATCGTTGCTCAAATCATTGACATCAAGCGTGGATGTCTGCTGCGAAGCGTAGCTTTACAGCAGTTGGAACAATACCTGAGACTCACTGAAACGAAATAGTTGCACAGGCTTTCCGTCGGGTACCGAGTGTGCCTCACTCCCCTCGAACGTGGTGATACGGGCCCAGTATTCGGCGCGTTAAAATCGAAAGCTGCGAAATTCAGAATTGCCAATACTACTGTCTGTTGCTGGCTGCTCATACCTTGTAAAAAGGTGAGCAGAATGTGGATCTGCTTCTTGTGATGGTCTTAGTGATCCTCAGCTGTTCTTTCTGATACTGCTTCTATTCCTCGAGCTATCGCTGAAGAGTTTTACCATCTTTCCCCCTTCAGCAATCTCAGTTGAAAGTGGATTCCGCGAGATTCGATGTCTATGGGAATGAGGAGTTTCAGTACGTCGGACTCGGTTTCAGAACCGGACCAAAGGGCGGGCTGCATCCTGGTTAGCCTATTTGAGGTGGAGCAAACCCAGTGAGAGCCCTCTGCAGCTTGCTTACAGCATTCACCATTTCATCCCGGTATATTCCGTTCCGTTGTGAATAACTTAATGAGTTACTGTGGAGATTTTCTCCGCATCCACTCAATTCTGGTGGCGTATTTCTTCCACAAGGGCCCCTTTCATTTTTAGCGGCTAGTGGCATGCTGTAATCCGATTTCGATGGAAGTAATGTGGATAGGAGCTTAAATCGTTCCGTTGCTCCAGCCACGCTTTGCTCTTGTATGCTCTCTTTTTGCTCGTTTGCTCTCTCATGCTAGCCTGTCTCGAGTTTTATGCTTTTGAGCACTGGATTCTTGTTTTCGGAATGGTCACCGATCTGCAATGTAAACAAATGTAATAATTCATTCTAACCGATTAATAAAAAAGAAATTTAAATTTGTAGAGAGTACTAAAATAGTATAGGATTTAGAATTTAAAGAAAATTAAAATATTGATTACAATTATATAAACATTACTATCAAATATAGGTATCCACTACTTTCTATTAAATGTTTTCCACATCAAATCCTTGTGGGTCCCATACGGTGGAACGTCTGAGATTTGAGAGTTACGCCCCCATAAATTTGGGATTTATCCCAGCGATCCTCATGAAATCCTATTCAAGCTCAACCATTGCATAGGTGAAGCTTTGTGGATTATCAATGATATCTATGGAACATTTACCGAGTTCTGAGCCTTAACGCTAAATTGCTCGAAACTTCTGTGAGCCACAAAGTGCGCTGAGATTCTCTTTGAACGAACAATTAAATAACGTGAACCATTTAACTTTTATTTTTACTGGCTTTATCTTCTAAGTAAGCATTAACTACGAACGCAAAATAAACGATCGACTTTGAATGGTTGGACAAAAAGCCCGAAAATGGCAGGACCCTCCGAAAATCACGCGATGGCTCTCCATAGCTTACTTTGGAATAGCTGTCTTTCGGCGACAGACGAATCTATGGCAATATAACTTCCTTGAATTGGACCCCGAATACATGCCTTGTAGCTTTTGCGATATGCCGATTGAGTGACATTGAGCCCTTGTGCGCATATTTCACTTCGAATGAGAAGGTTCACGAGTACGCCTTTAGGAGAATATATGCCTGAAACGATTGCGTTTTTATGCTAAACCAAGCAACCGAGGTATCAATTAGGTGCCTCAGACGTCGGGGATTCCCTTAGATAAATATAGTTCCGGAGCAGCTGCCGGAAATCGTCCTCAGAAAGGGGCGAAAGCATTTTTGGAAGAAAACAAGCCTTCGAATTGGTGTAGCCACCAAGTTACCAGCACAGATATATTTCAGATATTTGATAATTGAATTTTTTCTGGCCTCTGACTAAAGATCAAAGCAAGATAGCCTTTGGAGTCGAAGAATCAAAACCATGCCGTCACTGTGCTACTTGGGGAAACAAGTTGAATCGCTGTACTAAGCCCGTGCTCGTGGACGCCTACTACTGCTCGCGACCCTCAGCGTTTTGCTGCCACTCAAAGCAGCCGGAGCAGCGGACGCAAGCCTTGCTAAGCGAATAAGATATTCAAAAGTGCAAAGAATAAGTGGAGTGTCTTCTTTTCATATTCAAGTTTCGACGCCGCATTCTATCATGGATGAAAGCGGTGAGGACAGCATTTTCACTAGCTCATGTCCTCGGGCCTAGTCCAACCCAACTCCGGCTTGCGCGTTCGATGCTGCGCTAGGACCGCACATGAGCGCGCGGGATGTGCATGTGCTCATGCGTTTCTTCGCGCGCGTCTTCGCAAACTGCGGGCCATTCTGTCCTTACCGCCGTCGCCGTTGAGCGAGTGATGGCGACAGAGGAGTGACCGTGACGGCGCCTCAGCTCGCCTGGCTCAGTGCGTTGGCGGCATTGATAAATTTGTCGAATCGAGCACTGTGAAAAGAGGTACTCGAGCTTTCAATGGGCCGATCCCACTGAGAGGCTTCGGCATGACCTGCTTCGCGTCGCCTGTTCACTTCAGAACTCGTCGAGAGGGTCTTTTTGCGCGTCGCGGCGACGGACACGGACGAGCAGCTTCAAGCCGCGCTGGACAAGTTCCTGCCGGGATTGCTTCTCAAGCTAAGCAGTGCCGACGAGAGCGTTCGCACGAAAGTCATGGAGCTGCTGGTCCACGTTAACAAGAGGCTGAAGAGTCGGCCGGCCATCAAACTTCCCGTCGATACGCTCCTGTTGCAGTACCAGGACCCGGCGAACCCGCCCATGGTCACGGTGAGCTCGGCCTCTGCGCCGCTTTTCTGGCCCATCTGAGCAGCAGAAGTCTTCCGGAAAGCTCGTGGCCATCGTCCTATTGGGCCACTACCTTGCTCACGGATCCAAGCAATGCACATATACTTCTGCTACTGCCCGTACACAAATATATGAAACAGCCGAGTCAGGCTTCGGTCTGTTCGTTGCCCTGAACGAGAATGTAACCCGGGCAGTTCTGCCTTGGGAGCTTGAAGGTGCTGCGATGACTCAGCTGCTCAGCAGAGTAGAGAAATTGCATGTCGTAAATGTGTAAATAGTGAGCTTACGCGATGCTGCTGTTCTTTCCAAAACGGAGGAGAGTATGAGAGAAAAACGGAGAGCTAGATTCGCAGACTTTTTTTGTGAGTCCGCGGTTGGATCAGAGGAGCAGGTGAACGTAGCAGCCCATGCCAATGCCGACAGGCTGTATTAGTGGTGCAGTCCGGAGCCCGAATGGCGGCGCATAGCAGTGTCTGTTCGGTGAATAGCCATGTGCAGTTTTGCTAAGGTCACGGCAGGCACTATGTGATGACTAAGGACGAAGCCTTGCTGCTGCTCATGGTCCTACTTGCTTGCAGCATTGACAAATGAACGTGTGTGAGCCCTACGTCAACGTGGAAGCTTGCGTCCATGCCTATGGTATAATTTATGGGCCAGCTGTGAGCTGCCAGTGCCACGTGATTTCATGCGTTTCTTTGGCTACCTGCGGTGGTGTGACTCTATAAGGGAGGTAGCTAGAGAGCTATATAGAGCTATATAGAGCCTATGCTTTGGCAGTCATCTTGTATCGTTGGCGATTTGGGGGCAGGCCTTCACCAGTTGGTAGGCACCTGGTGGTTCGGGGCAGGGCGATAGCGCATGCACTCAGACACCATTAGAAGATGCTTGGATGTATATGATCGTTTCCCCCTGGGGCACACGTTATTTGGCTCGGACCGTGCTGAGCCTGTCACCCGGTTTTCTGGTTGGCATTACAGCGATGTAGTTATCTGTCTCGGAATTTCTACTTGAAAGACCCGTCAGCGCTTTTACTCCGTACAGTGACCGAGCGACTGATGCATTAGAGGCGGACTGTTATTTTTTCAGCCTACTTTATCCTTATAAGTTATAGGTTTGGCACATTCCCGCCCGTGGCACATCGCGAATCGACTGAAGCACATACTGCTTGCATGGTCGCAGCACTGGTGACTGAGTCCTTTACCTGTCTGCGATTCCTGGGTGAGCATGTTTTGTTAGCTGCTGTAAAGGGCTGCTTTACCTCATAGTAATAGGTCAGCCCCTTAGTACCTGTAGTCTATGGTACACAGGGCTCGGTGCTGGCAGCTGTGGCCTCTGCTTGCCACATTCGGAGGATCGCGGCTCCGTGATGCCAATTGACAAGAGTTGTTGACTGGGCGAACTGACCGAAGACCTAATAGGTTTCGTAGGAGCTCTTGGGGTTTGGGAGGTGCAAATGGGTTTTCAAGGAGGTCTTGGGGATATTAGGTCGTATGGGGAAGAAATATGATTTGCTGTGGGGGGATGCCCATTTGGTTCACTGTGAGGTATTCGCTAGAGTTCAGTGTCAATAAATGTGTAATTTGTGGCTTGATTTGTACTACTTAAGTATCAACACTCTTTGAGCACGCCTCTGGGTCTGTCATAGTTGCAATATCTGTTCTAATGTTTTTAGTAGCTGCATTATCACTCCCTAATGCCTTGGGTGTGGGCACTGTTAAGCAAATACCAAGAGTGCTGCTCTTAGTTCCCTGTCGAAGCAAAGATGTTTTTTGCCCTTATTCTCACTCCAGGGTCTTGTTTTGTGGATGTTTCATGTTTCACCTTTTGTTTGGTCGTTTGCTGGGCCAAGCATACCAGGCATCCTAAGTACTCTGGTAAATGGCTCTAACTTGCCCGATGGTTTTGAGGCCTGAATATATGGAAAGGCATTATAATGAGTAACACATGCATTTTAATTAATAATGCATACTGATAGTATATCAGGTAGTATTTATAGTACATCCATTGGGAAAAAGGCTGGTCAAGGTGACATTTTAATAATATCAGTCCATACGATGCCGTTGGGTCTGGTGTGTTTGAAACTTAAACCTGAATCAATGAAAGGCTTCCACTGATATTAATCACATGATTAACTACCTGCAACGGTGTTTGAATCATGGATCGTTGAGGACAAGTGATAAAGAGGAATTCTGTATAAATGCAAAAATCTGGTTTGCAGTATTTTGATTTTTTAAAGTCATCAGTATAAAAAAGCAACCTTTTGTTGGCTTTTGCTTAATGCATGGTACAATATATGGTGAAGTATTGCTTGCAGTCGGGTCAAACTAGGCTTCTAGACATGCATGTGTTAACCTCGAATAGGAATGAATACCGAATTTAGACAATGCTTTGAAACCAATGGCACTACTTGCTGGAAGCTATTTAATGTGTGTGGGTGTTATGTAATTTGTGGGCACATGACCCAAATTCAGCTTGCTATCATAGCCATGCTTGCCAGGCTTTACCTTACAGAGCTCACGATGGACTAAATGTGCTCCTTGATTTGTCACTTTCCTAGAACTTCACCATAATTTACATCAAGATGGGTGTGCCACGGCTTCCTATGGAACAGCAGACTCCCTTGTTCTCAAGGCTTGTGCAGAGTATGGAAGGAAAGCCGCAGGCTCACCAAGACAGGTACTTGATCCTATAACGATTGGTAGCTGACCGGCTCCACTTAGCTTGAACCTGTGCCTTTGCCAAGGCAGTGGTTTTGAGCAGCAGTTTGGTGGTAGCAGTGGCCGCTATGAAATTATTTCCTAGGCTCGATGCCTGAGTCGGGCATATTGTTGCATTTTTAAAAAAAAATTTGGGTACTGTGGCTTGATCATGAGGTATCTTCAGCACTTCTAGTCGGCTGGATGCTGTCACGAGTTTTTTGTTTTGATCTAAATTCCTGTGCTTTTCTGATGCTGTATTTAAGAAAAGTATAGGCATCATATTAATTTGAAGATTATCTGATTCGAAATCCTCATCTGTATAGTGGCAGAAGAGCCTTAATGGCCATCACCACTGTTTGCAGTGGGCAATGAAGGATCGTCCACTGCCGGACCTTGAATCCACGACCTAGGTTGAATAAAACGAGCACCTTGCCCCTGGGCTAAGACCGACGTACAGTTTGCTGTTTTGCATGAGAGTGTGCATGCTGCATAAACATAACCGTTTGGCTATAAACGGCTGAATGACTAGGATATCATTGGTCAACATGAATGCAGTAGTGTACTAATGAAGCTCAAGTCGTACTAGCATGCAAACGTCGTGCTTGCTGGTGCTTTTAGGTTGGCCATAGGTCAGTGTAGAGCAGGAGGGGCACAGGATGTGGCCAGCTTGATTTTTAATTCTTCGTTGCTAGATCTTGAATTTTGCCGGACCCTTACCTGGAGATAAAATTCAGATTATCGCAGTTCTGCCATGTTTGTTCGGTCTGTCCACCGAGTACCGAGCTAAGTCTGTACTGCATGCATCTGCACATTGACTAGTTAACAGTGGCGCCCACAAGCACATTTGACCGAATACTTATATGAGAAACGCTCTCTTGCACGACTGGCTTGGTTTTCTAAGCAAGCCCAATAAATAAATTTGTTCATGCAGTTAAGCTGTCACCCAACTCGTCAGTCGTTTCATCCTTGTGTCATTTTGTGAAGCACCGCCTCTGCTGCCTATCGTTATGATTCCATAGTCGGTCTATATGATTCAAATCAGGCAAGTGGCTGGGTACCAGCACCAAAAAAGGATTCGGCAAAAAAGGTATTTTACGCAAGTTATTGTTGGTCAAGCAAGTTGGATTTCAAAACTCATATGCTCTGCTTTAGGTCGTTATATTTGGCAGCAAGATAACGACCATAAGCACACTGCCAGGCCGATGGAGTACTTTTTTACGTATTCTTGATTGACAATCATGCAGAGGTCCAGCCAATCGCCAGATTTGAACCCCATTGAACGACTCTGGGGGGATATCGCCTGGCAGCTGAACTTCCAGTAAAACTTGCGCTCTGTTGTGTGTACTGCAGCATAAGAAACAACAGCCAGAGTAGTTGCAGCCATAGTGTGCGGATTTTATTTGCCACAGAGTGCAGAATATATATATATATATATATATATATATATATATATATATATATAGATATATATATATATATATATATATATATATATATATAAAAATATATATATATATATATATATATATATATATATATATATATATATATATATATATATATATATATATATATATATATACATATAGATAGATAGATAGATATATGTGTAAGTTAGATATTTTATATGTATATGCCTATATGTATACGTATATGCATATATATGTGTGTGTATATATATATATATGCATATATATATATATGCATATATATATATATGCATATATATTCGATACTATCGATCACCAAGTCCTTCTCAAGCACTTCTCATCTCGCCTGGGCATTACTGGCACTGCATTGCAATTGTTTAGGTCTTATCTCAGTTGGAGACTCTATGGTATTGGTGCAAACTGACTAAGATCATCCGAAGAGCCACTGAAGTACAGGGTACCTTAGGGTTCTGTGCTCGGTCTGCTTCTTTTCATAGTTTATACTCTCTATTGCTGTCTTGATCGCCGAGCACAGTTTAGGCTTTCCCTGCTATGCAAATGACACTCAGTTGTACCTTTGCTTTGATCCCTCGAAGCCCTCGAGCACTTTGAATTATCTACACATCCTTGCTGCTTGCATCGATGATATCCATACGCGTATGGCACCAATACTTTTTTATTAAATAATGACAAAACCAACCTACTAGTTTTGGGCAAACCAAATGGGATTCAGAAATTGGGAAACCTAATGGTCAACATCGGCTCTGCTAGCATATCTCCTGTTGAATCTGCATGCAATCTAGGTGTCCTTTTCCAAAGTGACCTTTCTTTAGACGACCACAGCAGCTCGACAGTCAGGTCTGCCTTCTTTCAGCAACATAAAATGGCTAAAATTTGGGCTTGCTTAAGCAGGGTTACTACATCGAAACTGATCCATACATTTGTGACATTCTGTCATGACTTCTGTAGCTCACTGCTTGCTGGTCTGCCAGCATGTGCAATCAGGCGGTTATCAGTTGGTGCAAGACTCGGCATCTAGGCTCATCTGTCGTGAGACTCGCAGTTGCCACATCACACCACCTCTGGCTGACCTGCACTGGCTCGTAGTGTAGCAATGCATCGACCTAAAGGTTCTGTCACTCACTTTCAGGTTCATTCATTCTTAGTCTCCAGCTTACTTATTTGATCTACTCCACCACCAGGCGAATAATCATACAACCTGCTGTACTGACTTCAGTCGAGTATCCATACCTCCCACAAACCTCAAAACCGTTGGTGACCCTGTCTTTAGTTCCAATCTCCCAGTGCCTCCCCCACTCACTACCGACACACATCACATATTAACTGTCATGTCCTCTGACATGAAGACATTTAAAAAGATGCTTAAAACGCACCTGTTGATTGCATTTGGTGGGTGTGATTCGTTCTTAGTGTGCATGCACCTACTGACACTGTGCCTGCTGCTTGTGGATGTTACCACCAATCATTTGGTAATGCTTTCTATACAGTATCTGTATAGTGCATAGAAAGAGATTCAGTTCTCTGAGAGTGCCATACAATATGTATACATATATACATGCAGCAGTAGAGAGCCCAGTAATTAGCATCTAAAGTGTTGTATTTTTTTGTAGTCTGCTGCAGCTGCTGGTGCCCATTTTGGGCAGCCTGCCCATGTCAGCTGACCCAGCGCGCAGGCGAGCCGAGTATGGCATGGAGGACCGGCCGCTGGCCCGGCAGCTGCTTCTCGACTTCATGCTCGACATACTCATGCTCCCATACAGGTACGTTGGGTCGTTCGAGCAAGCACTCTCCTACCGCCCTCATTTGCTGCCTTCGTCCACCCGTGTAGGCTGCCAGCGGCGCCGGCTGTGGCGTAGCAGTGGCGGCCCCTGGGCCGTGAGCACGTCACTACATGCCAGCTCAAGCAGCGATGGCCGTACGTGGCATGTGCATGTCGCCAGTTGCAGCTGCTCGGCGTGGCACAGTGGAAAAGTGGCCTTTTGAAGACATTAACCGAGTGGCAGCTTCCTGCCATGTCATTTGCCCTTCGCTCTTCACGACTGTTATGCTATTTTGGCGTATTTCTTCGCCTGAGTCGCTGACCGCCGGTGCGCTGCATCCGTTCTAGAGCAGGCTCGCAAGACACCGTGTGCTGTTAGCTATGCATCGCTCGAAAATAGTCGCGTCGCGCCGTTTTGCTGCCATGCTCTGGTGGTAGAGCTTGGCTTGCCGCGCTTTGTCTCGTTCCTAGTGCTTTCGTCATGCTGCCACCGCCGGCAGAGGACGCTGGTGGAGCTGCAGGCAGGCCTGTAGCCGTCAAAGCGCCGGCTTGCTTCAGCGAGCTGACCTACAAGCGTGCGCTCGGCGATCCGCCTCTGTCTGCGGAGGCGCTGGAAAGGGCAAGGACGCGCGCAGTCGTCGAGTAGAGCTTTTATTCCCCTCTCCTGGCAGCCATCAATGGCTGCTACAGTTCTGCTGTTAGTGTTGCTCGCTCGAGTGCATGCATGTTGTGGCCACCATACTGCTGGCTGCGTGTGCCACGCTGGCTGTGGCGCTCTTGTATCCATCTTGGCAGGCCACCGATCGTTTTTTATTTGGTCACTCGGGTGGGTGGGTACTGGTAGTGGGAGGGGTTGCCATTGGCTTAGGTCGCACCTGCCTTTTGGTGAGTAGACCTTGAGCACGTTTTCAGGCATGCTTTCCATTCGTTGATTGAAGATTTAGGTAGAACATGTAAAGCTCTGAAAAGGGATGGAAGTGAAACTCTGCACTATATGGAGGCATGCACTTGCTGCCTTGTGCCTATTCATCCTGCGCATGACAGGCCACCATCGATCTGCAATTGGGCCGTTCTTACCGCCATCCTCTTTATATGGTGCCTCTGCCATTCAACGCTTTGGGCATTCACAGCTGTGTATAGGACATCTGTCGTCTTGCTGTTGCTTTTTGTAAGCTACTACCATGTTGGGAGTAGGATCCTCCGACAGCGCTTCTGAGTGGTGCGCTGCTTTGTAGAGAAGGTGACTCCTCTGTAGCCGTGCCCGTCGTCCGTGGCCATAGGCCCTAAGTGCCAGACTCAGTAGCCTCCAACTGTCCCTACTGTTCCCTGTTGCAGACGAAAGTGGGGATCCTTCGCTTCCTCGCCGCTGACGTCTTTCCAGAGCAAGTCGTGTGCATGCACTACATCGTGGCCTCTGCCGACAGCAGGCACAGCGTGGTCGCTGCTGCCGATGCCGACATTCGGCGAATCCTTGCGTATGTTGCAATGCCAGATTCTATGCAATGTACAGATTCGGCGAGTGACTGTTTCGTCTGCACTGTATTCGTGCCAGTCCAAGTGGTGCCTGGGCTAGCGCAGCCCAGACTGTAGCCTATCCGGCTCTAGCCTGGAGCTCTGGCGCTGTCAAGTGATTTTAATGAAGTGCTGGAGCAGCTGAAATCTGCTGTGCTAGTCGTTGCCTTTAGAGCGTTCAGTGTTGCTACTCAGCCTGGCGACTTTCGCCTAGCTGACTTTTGCCGAGCAAAGCAGTACACTGGCTTGCCTAGCAGAGCTGGCACAGCTGATAGCAGTCACCTTTGACCTTGCAGAGGAGTCGACTGGAACAGCAAGCCTCTAGTCGTGCAGCTCTATTCCGTTTTCCAAGGAACCGTCGTTAATGCCAAGTCTCCTGGACCGGTAAGCCGGCTCAGCCCGCGATAGCTCTGCCGTGATAGCCCGCGGCGCATGCGCGTGAACGGCTTGCGCTCGAGCCTGCTGTGCAGTTCACAAGACCGGCTCCTGCATGTGCTGCTGCCCACCAGGGTCAGTGTGGGAGCGGGCCCAACTCGTGTGATGCGAGTGCATATGTGCCTGTTTAGCCCAGCTGTCGCTGCTGCCTGGTTTCCGCCGGTCGAAGGAGCGCTCAGCCTGCGTGCAAGCAGCTTGTCAAGCCTGGACACCTTGGGCTGGCGCTTCCTCCTACCTAGCTAGCACACACTGAATATGCTCCCTAGGCGCTGTCCATGAGCAGCCAATCATGGCCAACACTTGAGGCTCGCCGCTGGAGTGCCGTAGCAGCTTTATCGGCAGAATATAAGTGGTAGGTTTTCCATATCGGCTGTGCTCATGCAGCTAACAGACAGCTGCAAAATCCACGACTGCCTATAGGGCAGTTGAAATTAGAAGAAATGGAATCGCTCACGTTAGTGGCTAACCGCTCAGCTATCGCTGCATGGGGACGTCTCTTGGGCCCCAGATATGGGCGGCTAGGTATGTTCACACACACACTGTCCTTTCCCCCCTCTCCTCCCCTATCCCGCCGATCTTCCCTATCGAATCGCAAACGAAAATGATAAGGATCTCGTGGCTGTGAACAGCAGGAAGTCGGCAGTTGATGCAATTGGGGCTGCGATTTTGTCTAATTACTGAAGCAGTTTTGTCTGGCAGCGGCAGGTCATCCCATAGTTGCTCTATAAGGTTAGAATCGGACTTAGTCAATGACTGAGTCAATGTGTTACCGGCTTTTCAGTATGTCTACTTATCTCCCAAAAGACTTCGGGCAGACAGAATCCCCACTTTCAGAAGTGCATCGAGGTGTACAGTTAGGTCTGTACTGCCAGGATTCTGAAGCTGCAAACCGATGGTGGCACCATATAAAATAGCCTCAAAACCAGGATTGCTCCGCTACCCTGCTTGACTGTTTGCTTTGGGCGCTTCCTTCTTGTTGCTCTTTACCTTTTTCTTTGGCTGACTGTTACCGGTTACTTTCGTTATTCCCATTGAGCTGAAAAATGCTTTGGTCAGTGCGATGGACAAAGCATTGGTATTCAATCGTCCAGTAGGCCTTGGTGATCAGCTCATTTCGGCATAGCACTGCATTGGTCCTAACTTAGTTGGAGACTCCAGAGTATTGATAATATGAATGGACAAAGATCATCCAAGGAAGCTCTGGAATATGGGGTACCTCTAGGGTATGTGCTTGGTTCCATTCTTTTCACGGTTTATACACTGCCTCTAGCCGATGTGATTGCCAAGCACAATCTATGCTTTCACTTTTTTTGCAGATAACTCTCAGTTATACCATTGCTTTGATCCCTCCCAGCCCTCCAGCACGTCGAATTCTCTCAACTCTCTTGCTGCATGTATTAATGACATTCGCACATGAATGGCAGCAAACTTTCCTAAATTGAATGGTGATAAAACCAACTTACTAGGTATGGGCAAACCAAATGTGATTCACAAATTGGAAAGGCTAATGCTCAAAATCGCCTCTGCCAGCATACCTCTTGTTGAATCTCTACGAAATCTAGGTGTCATGTTCTAAAGTGACCTATCATTAGACAACTGCATCAGCTCCACAGTCAAGTCTGCCTACTTTCAGCTACTTGACATATTTCAAATTCGAGCTTGTTTAGACAGGAATATCGCGTCTTAATTGGTCCATGCATTTGTGACATCCTGTCTTGACTTCTGTAACTCACTGCTTGCTGATCTACCGGCCTGTGCAATCAGGTGCTTACAGCTGGTACAGAATTCTGCAGCTAGGCTTGTCTTTCGTGAGCGTCACAGTTGCCACATCACACCACTTCTCGCCGACATGCGCTGGCTCCCAGTCAAGAAATGCATCGACTCCAAGGTTTTGTCACTCACTTTTAGGTCCCTTCATTCTTTAGCCACAGCATACCTATCAGATCTACTGCCCCACCAGGCTTGGAATCCTACCACTTGCTTTTTGGAATCCAACTGTTTACTCATACCTCGTACAAATCTCAGATTCTTTGGAGACCGTGCATCTAGTTCGTATCCTCCCTAAGCCTGGAACTCACTCCCAACTTGCCTCAAGACATCTCTCGACTTGTCCACATTTAAAAAGAAACTACATACATGTATTTATCACAGCATTTAGTGAGTCCATGTGGTTCGTTCATTATGTGCTTCTTCATGCTGACTCTGTGCATGCTGGCACTTACTAGACTTGCATGCCGACCCTGTGCATGTCACCCCTAGCCATGCTATTCTTGTTGTTCATCGAGCACGATACCACAAACCATTCAATCGTGCTTCCTTTGCAGCAAATATAAAGTGCCTAGAGAGAGAGAGAGAGAAGGAGTGAGAGAGGGAGTGAGAGAGAGAGAGAGAGAGAGAGAGAGAGAGAGAGAGAGAGAGAGAGAGAGAGAGAGAGAGAGAGAGAGACAGAAAGGAAGATTGGGTTCTCTGAGGTTGCTATATCAAATGCATTATTATAATTTTTTTATGTCCCCGATACGTCGAGTATTCAGGCACAAGGCGTTCCTCACCGATTGGTGGAAGATGCATGCAAAGCCAATCCCTTGGCTTCAGCTTTTGTCCATATGACCTTTATCTTGTAGCAGCTTTTAGTCCCGGAGAGAGCAGGCCTCTATCAGACTAGCCTTCCTCTTTGAGAGTGCCCAGCTCTTTAATTAAAGGCCCTTATGCTCCACTCGTTGTTTAGCTCTCCCGGGCTGCGCCAGTTTGGTACGAACTCGTTGCGGCATACTTAGCCAGGTTGAATCTCGCAGAGCCTGCATTCACCCCAAGAAGATGACAGCGGCAGACGTACTGATGATCTGTTGCTAGTACCTTTTTTCATGAAATGCTAGAAACTTGACCTCATCGAGCTTGCCCTGCTGTTTGGTCACAGGCAAGTTTTTGAAATTCAGGTAGATATTGAGGAGGTGATGCAGAGTTGAAAAGAGGGTAGACCGGCACTGATATCCCTCACACTAGCTTGCGCTTGAGCCGTGATGGCACACTAGGTAAGGCCGTTGCTTTCGCGACCTCGGTCCCGAAGTCGTGGTTTCGATTCCTGTGGTGAGCAATCCTTAATTGCCGCTACTAGCTGGGGTGATAGCTGTAAAGGCTTTCCTGTCACTCTACAAAGAGAGGCTGTTTAATCAGTTAGGATTCTATTTTATTATTTATAGCATGCTTTTGATTCCCTATAGGTCTAGTCATGAAGTGTTTGCGGAATTTACAAATGGCGAATGTATACAGCAATCATACGGTCGAGTTTTTACATTTGTGCTTGGGTGGCGCTCTAAGAACTATCCTCATCACCATCCTCATTACGTATACAATGTGGAGATAATTTCCATTATCTGGTCTGGTACCTGCTCCCTGGCCTGCCATACCTATGGCCATATATGTTTGTATTTTTTTCTGAGCAATGCCTGTCATTCGAATTAGTATTGTGGGTGCTGGGAGCATGATGGCTGTCATTGCATCGATTGTAAAACCTGGGCTTGCCTAGTATTATGCAGCCATGATGGCACACCAGGTAAGGCGGTTGCTTTCACGACCTCGGTCCCGAGGTCGTGGGTTCGATGCCTGCAGTGGGCGATTCTTTATCGCCCACTGCAAGCGGTGGTGATAGCCGTAAAGGCTCTACTGTCGCTATTCAAAAAGAGGCTCTTTAATCAGCTAGGATTTATTCTTATATATGTTATGTGGCATTGTCACGGTATCTGCATATATGAGCTACTTATGCTAAGTGCCTCGGATCTGTGATAGTTTTGTTTTACTCCTCAGTCAACTGTAGCCTGTGCATGCTCTAGAGTAGGAGCCTTCGTATGTTTTATTTCTTAGGAGCAATGTGCAGCTGTTGGCACACTTAGCATTTTGATGTCTTAGTGGTAGGTCCCTGAAGTTGTTAATTAACTTTTTCACTCTGGGACATCGGCCACAGTCCTTAATGTAGTGAGTGTTTTGTTTCGAATGTGGTTTGCTCTTGGTGTGTACGAACTTTGTCTCACCATCAATGTGTCTCTTCCATCACTCTGTGCATTGTTTTATAGAAGCCCAAGCCCGAGATGATAAAAGCTCCTGCACCTGTGCGCCTCAGGATGAAGATGTTCCCGCACATGATGAAATCCAAAGCTGCTGCTGATCTGTTTCCTCAGAATGTTCAGGTTTGAAGCTATTACTGTGCTGGCCTTGCACCCCCAGGTTTTGAGGCCCTTTCACTTACCTCTCCAGAGTCCCATGGCATATGTGAAGCACCTGAATTGAGTTTAGGTTATTTTCGGTGCTATACAAATGAATTATATATTTATGTATGTTTGCATGTATGTGTATTAAAATATCTAGCTGTGGCCTATCCTGCCGGGGTCACAGGTGCTACCTGGGGCCTTCCTGTTCAGGAACAAGGACCAAGCAGCTTCCGAGCCGGTAATGGCATCGGAGACACAGTGCCACCTTAAATCTGTCCTTTCTGTGAGTGGGATGCCAGGGAAGGTCGGCCAGGCAAGAGTCATTATTTGGCCACCAGCTGCCGAGAGCCCCGACCACGAAGGACCTCACCACTGCCTACTAGTAGCCAGCTGTCAGGGAAGTCAGGGCAATGGCTGCATATTTATCGGTCTTGTTCCGGCCGCCATAATCAGAGCATCCTCGCAGCTGTAGAACGGCACTGTCACATCAACAATGACTAAATCCGTGCCGTTGTGAATGACCAGGTCCGGCTTGAGAGCCAGACCACCGGCAAGCAGGAGGGCGCGGCCAGCCGACATGTAATTGAGTGCAGTTGCTGGAATAGCTCTGATTAGGCAGCCCAGAACCAGGCGGTAATTGCATGCAGCATCGGCTGGCAGTTTCTCAGCAAGTAGCAAGCTGTCTCTGCCTCCGTGCGGCATAGGCGGCAGCTGATAACCATTCCAGGGTATCCATAACGACTGGCAGCAGCCACTGGCAGCACGTCCAGGCGCGCTCAGTACACGAACCACCAAGCCCGGAACGACAGGCCAAGACCTGAGGTCAAAAAGTGACAGTAGGTGGTGAATCTGTCCTTGGCCAGGCAGCTGCCGACCTTGCCCTGTGCAGGCTGGGCTGCCCAAGCACGGCCTTCCACGAGCCAGGCGAACTCTTGCAGCTTCGTGATGACCACTCGTGGCACGACCCAGTGCTCGATGCCGCCAGGGTTGGTGGACACAGCGAGCCCTTCATGGCCTGGTCAGCGAGAGATGGCGGGAGAGCCGCTTGAGGCAAGCTTCCGACCACAGCAAGATCGGGCCAACCCAGCTGCCAGCGCCGAAGGCTGCTGGGCTCACGTGTTGCGAACTCTCCTCATCAGACGATGCTGTGCCATCCAGGTTGGCGACTGACTGCCCGGTCGAGTCTGTGACGTGCGACTAAAGGGACGCACGCAGGTGTCGGGCGAGCACAGCACAGCACGCGACGGGCTTACGCAGCTCTCGTAGGATGGAGGCGTTCGTCCCGTAGCGGATCAAGCCAAGCCCGCGGCCCCCTGCATAGCTGCGCGCAAACGGGAAATGCACCGATGCAAAGCTCGGCAGACCGCACGCAAAGCGACAGAGCTCCGTCAGAGCCAGTTCGACTGGTTGCAGAGAGGCCTCAGGCACAAGCGATGCCTGAAAAAAGGTAGTCGAGCCGTGGCAGGAGGAAAGTCAGCAAGGCATCAAACTTTTGCCAAGGGGCGAGAAGGCTGGCCTGAAGCAGGTTAATGTCCCTTGCAATGGAAGAGAAGGCCTGCTCTATTTCAGCCCTTGGCACCGTGGGGCTCCAAGGTCGAGGCCACGGACTCAAGTCTCCGGTAGCTCGGGGATCTGCCTGTCGTGCTGGGCACGACAGGCTTCACTACTGCCCACCGTTAGCCAGCTGTCACGACAGACCAAGTAACAGCCCCATACTTATCGGTTTTGTTCCGGCTGCTACTACCAGAGCATCCTTGCTGCCATCGAACGGCACATCAACGATATTCCATGTCAGTGCAGTTGCTAGTCTAACATTTTTATGTCTATATTTTGGTCTGTGACTAGCAGAAGCACTTGGACTGATTGACTAATTTCTTGGTTGGACTTCGTGGCTAATTGCCATCAGTCGATAGGTAGGGAAAACCCTCCCTTCATGCCCACATCAACTATTCAGACATAAGAGAGCTCGTATGGAGCTACATGCTAAATATATAGGTTATTCATTTTCTCGAAGCAAACTCAAATTAAATTACGACAAAACTGACTTACTAATCATGGGCAAACCTGTAGTCAGAAATTGGAATGCCTAACCCTCAACATCGGCTGGGCCAGGACATCTCCTATAGAATATATGTCAACAGTCTATTCGTCCCTTTTCAAAGCAAACTTTCACTAGAAGACCATAGCTCTGCAGTCAAGTCTGCCTACTTTCAGCTACATCTCATATCAAAAGTCCTGTTCCGACATTATAAATGCACGAAGTGGTAAAACAGAACTGGAGATGCAAGAAGCAGTCACCGATTCACTACACAATGACTGCAGCTATCAAACTATCAAGTCGGAATAGCTTTCACTACTAGTAAAAGCATTGTGTGTTGAAACTGCAAAAAAATTAAGCAGTGGCTATGCACTTTGTGTATTTTAGCATGGCATTTCTAAGGGCTATTAAGTTCGAAGTTGTGCCACCCTGGTTTGGCCCAGGCGTTAAGGTACTTGCCTTTAACGACAGAGGTCAAAGTGAATGTATTCAATGACTAAGGGAGTAGGCTCGAGCCCCATGGCATATGTGCAGCCTCTGAATGTATATTAGGTTCTCTTCCATCGTATGCAAATGAGTTATATACATATGTATGTACATACATATATATATACACATAAATAATACATACACACACACACACACACATATATATATAACATTTGTATATATTTGTACCTCATCTGTGACCCTTAAGGAAGCGTCAGGACTTGGTGGTTGTTGCTTTAGCTTGTTCTCCCTCGTGCACTTGCAGGCTAAATGGCTTTCTGTTCATTTTTGGTTGACAACGGCCGGGTTTAATGCAACAAAGTAAAAAGTGAGATTTATGGCAGATGCTGGGTAGCCACAGGAGAAGTCATGCAGGATTAGCATCGAAAGATATTAGCCCGGAAAGAAATTCTCGAGTCATTGTTGGCGCTTAGGATTAGCTGGCGAGCTGTCTCCAATAGATATCTTGGGTAGCACAAATAGAAAGTGTTATGTATAAAAGGATCAACCGAGCAAATAATTCATCTGCAGTAAGATTGCAGGCACTAGTTTTACTCTACCTTGACCTTGGCATTGTCGAATGTAGCTTTTACCACATTGTGAAGCTGATTGGTACTCTATTCGTAGTTTTTTAATTATAGCACTTGTATCCAATATCCCTTCCTAGGCGATACCGAGTGTGCTGCTCACAAGAGTGAAATTAATCGCAAAATGGCCAACTTAGTGGCCGACTGCCATGTACCTGTGGTGTGTCATCGGCTGCTATTGTTGTAGATGGTTTTTGACTGTCTCCTCGGTGCCACCACTAACCCGAAGCTGAGGTACCATGGTGTGCAATTCATTCACCGAATGACTGAATGGTAATGCTTCGTGTCGGCATCGTTGTTGCTTGTGCACTTGCAGCATCGTGCTGGCCGTGTGCCCTGTGGCCGTGTGCCCTGTGCCCGTGTGAGTGTAGGCCCTCTGTAGAGTCTGCAGTGTCATTCCGTTTAATTTTTTTGTCATTTACAGTGCTAGTGTCGTCAGCTTGAGGCCGCTCGGTCGCGTCTTCCTGTCGAGCTTGCTTCGAGTGGTGGAGAGTGCCGAAGCCAAGGACGACGCACCACTGCGAGGTGCCATCTATGGAGCCATCGGCAAGCTCGTGCACAAATTGCCCGAGCTGGTGGCCGATAACGCTTCGTGTGCACAAATGCTGTTCCAGAAACTGTGCGAGGTACTTGCTGAATACTCTCCATCGGCATGGGGAAGAGCACGCAGACCCATTGCTAGGCCGGTACAGACTGCTTCCAAGGGGCCAAGTCGGTTGCATTTACGTTTGTTTCTGGTTCTTGAATTCGTGGAGGTTTGCTTTTAATGACAAACGGTTTCATCTCAAGTAATGTTTCTCTATCTATGATGGTCTGTGTTTTTCACCCTGGACCCGAGCTATGCTATCCATTTCCATGCCACTTCTTCGACTGCCTTCCTGACGCAGCTATGCTTCTCACTCTCTCACTTTAGTGTGAGATGAAGTGTGTTAGCTGAGGGTATCAATAAAGAGCATTCAAGGATACTGAATCGCATTGATAACACTGATGCCATTGGGATGGCAAAGGATGGAGCAGGCTTGTTATTCTGAGCTGCACGATTACTGTCGAATGAGCAGGAATTGCAGGGCACTACCTGTGGCTCTCAATCAGATGCTTGATCAAGCTTGATCATGCTCTGCTCCCATAGGAGACCAACGAAGTCAAGATGGCCATTCAGCAGGCCCTTGTCTTGATGGCCCCCTCATACTCACTCTCCCAACCGGATGTGAAAAAGATCATCGAAGCTATTGCTCTTCAATACGTCGACAAGGTACAGTAAATGCCGCCCATTGGCGGTTGGTGAAGTGCGTTTTTGTCTGAACCATTCTCGGCTACCTTGGCTTGTTGTTCTGCTTGTTGCATTGTGTTGTCCTGTTGACAGGAAGAGTCTCAAGCACGAATGATGGCAGTGCACTTTTCGCACCACGTCTTCCCGACGACCTACCCAGCGATGCGCTTCGTGCTGCTCGTAGCTTGTGGTGACCCGTAAGTGCTCGGCTCTCTGTGTTGCCGCTGTTGCTCAATGTCCCTTTCAGCAAGCAGCCGTGTTCTGCTGTCGACGGTTGTTAGCTTGTGGATTTTTTCCGGTTATGTTACTGCCTGTCGTGAGCGGTGACTAGAAGGAATTTTTTCATCAATGCTCTGGTCTAGTGCTGAGCATTCATGCTAATATGTTTTCATGCTTTCATCAAATGACTCATCGAGCCCAAGCAAGGTAGCAGAGGTGCTCCCCCATGTGGAGTCTTTGTGGGGTTAGCAGCATGTACCCATCTGCTTGCTTGCCTTTTGCTGTCATCGCTGTCACTGGTCGTGCTCTAACACTGTATGACTCGATGCACTGTGTTTCTTGGTGCTTTGTTCCTGGCTCAGTTCAGTCGTTTGTGTCACCGCATACAAGTTAGCTGGACAGCAACGGTTCTGTCGGCTTACTTGTACTTGTGAGGTCACCTGCATTAGGGCAAGAAGCAAGCCAGGCATTGACCTTGCCAGCCTGGCAGCCGATCAAAGTGAGGCTGACAGACACGTTGAGCAGCCACGCCCCTCGACCCACATGTTTGGGTTGGTGCAATTCGGGCCACGGCCCCCTTTCTTCCTCTTCCATTGAAAACAACGAGTAATATGCCGTTTTTGACTGCTTGACGACTGCTTGCAAAGCTGCTTGTGCTCATCTGATTGCCATAGATTTTGGTTATAATATCCACGATTCGTATAAGGAAGCAGCTAATTGTGGCACTTACTTTACTGCTGCTGTTGCTGGTGCACTTACCTGCCGGTGCTTCTCAGCATCTTACTGAGGCAGCGGTTAACTTCTGGCTGTACTATTCAGTTCTCTTTCATCATATCCAGAGTGTGCATTGTGAAAGCCGCTTTGACAATAATAGTGCCACAGGAAACTTAGCCGCGAGCGCCCGCTTAAATTTTGCAGCTGTATAGATGTCATGGTTATAAAATAACTGATAAAATTAACTTACTAGTTATGGGCAAACCGTGTGTGATTAAGAAATTGGAGAGGCTAATGCTCACAGTTTGCTCTGCCAGTATATCTACTCTTGAATCTGCACGAAATATAGGTGTCCAGCTCTAAAGTGACGTTTCGTTCGACGACCACATCAGCTCCATAGTCAAGTCTGTCTACTTTCAGATTCATAACATTGCTAAAAAAATCGGGCTTGTTTAGATAAGGATACCACATCTAAGTTGATCCCTGCATTTGTGACATCCCGTCTTGACTTCTGTAACTCACTGCTTGCCGACCTACCGGCACGTGCAATCAGGCACTTACAGGTGATCCAAAAGTCTGCAGCAAGCCTTGTCTGTCGTGAGCGTCACAGTTGCCACATCACACCACTTCTCGCCGACCTGCACTGGCTACCAGTCAAGCAACGGATCGATTTCAAGGTTTTGTCGGTCACTTTTAGGTCCCTTCATTCTTCGGCTTCAACCTATCTACCAGCTCTACATTCCCACCAGGACAAGCATCGTACCACTTGCTTTTTGGAATCTAACTGTTTACCGATACCTCGTACAAACCTCAAATCCTTTGGAGACCATGCATCTAGTTCATATGCTCCCAAAGCCTGGAACTCACTCCCGACTTGCATCACAACATCCCCTGACTTGACCACATTTAAAAAGAACTTAAAACGCCTATTAATGACAGTATTGTGCGGGTCCCTTTGATTCGTCCTCCATGTGCTTATGCTTACTGACACTGAGCATGCTGCCACTAACCACATGTGCATGCTGACCCTGTGCATGTCACCCCTAACCATGTTATTCCTGTTGTTTATCAAGCATGATATTCCTCACCATTCAATCGGGTTTCCCTTTGCAGCAAATGTAAAGCGCCTAGAATGAGATTGAGTTCTCCGAGGGTGCTTTATCGAGTGTATTATTATTATTATTATTATTATTATTATTATTATTATTATATGGTTGTCGTGGAGATCGTGATGTGCCAGCCGGCAAGTGTCGCTGTTTCCAGCAGCTGTGATGCCTGCTTACCAGCTTACCAGTAATGTAGAGTACGTCCGACTAAGGCGAATGCCTACCAGGACCGCTGGTACCGAAAGTGTTAGCTAGCATGCTATCCGTGCAATCGCTTCAAGTCATAGCAAGTATCTCAGTGTGTCCTAGCTGAATGTAAAGCCGTATTGGAAGCCCTCTAGTATGCTCGTGAAAAAGTGTGAGGAGACTCTTTCCAAGGACCATTTGCTTGGTCAGGAGCTGACAGCATTCTGCAAACACTGTCTTACCCGGTAAGCATTCGGTCGGTTGGCGTCTGAGTTCTGCTGCATTTGCCTCTTTCTCGGGCACCAACTTTTCACTGGCAAGCAAGTGGCAAACGACATCCAGTCTTTAGGCGAGCATTAATAATTTTCTTGGCTCTTCTGGATGCTTCACGAAGGAAAGTGATAGCCATGAATGTGATAGGAGCGACACCAGTGCCATTAAGTTGGCTGCAGTCGAGCAGCCTTCCTTGCTTAATTGCTCCAGACCCGTATAGCATGTCTACTGGTCACCGGTGACAGGTTTCACTGGAAACAAATCAGAAGCGTGTTTAAATCACCTCGGCATCGAGTTGCTGGGTAGCCACTGGATAAGGATATGGCCACTGTAGGGTATGCACGCACACAGCTGGCATACCTCTGAAATGCAATTGTCTGGATGGCTATTTGGTAGACTTTTTAAGACTGGCGTTTTATGTCTTGTTGTGAAGTATAGTTTTTTCTAACAGTTGTTTTGCACCTGATATCAGTTGCATCTGCCTCGGCTGCTGACCCCAGATGCTTATTCTGGGGATGCTAGACATCCTGTATCTTGCAGGAAGAAGCACCTTTGAATAATATGAGCATTTAGTTTGCGACTTTGCTACTCAGCAATGCCATTTGTAGAAGTCTAATGAGACTGCAGAAGATCGGTCTTGGTTGTATGCTACAAGTGGTAGCATGCTCCAGATCTCTTCCCTGGTAACTGCTAACCACAAAGACCATTTTTTCACTATATCTATATAAACTTATATACTATACTATACTATACTTATATATACGTATATACTATATATATACTTGAAAGTGCTTTACACAAATGTTTTCATCTTTTGTAATATTCAACTGAGAAACAAAGTTGACTTCACTGTACAAACAAAATCGACCCGAAGTGAATGCTTAAGGACATTTCTGGGTCTTGCGGCTACAAGTTTATGCCTCATCCAGCTGTGGTGGTCCCGGGTTTCACTGGTAGCTAGGTTATTCCTACAAGTGCAGGCTAATTAACTATAGTCCTGCGTGATTAATTCTGACCACGAGCCTAAATTATGGGAGTTGACTGCAGCTTTTGGTTCTGGTGTATAATTTTTTGAAGGCAAATTCTAAAGCTGCTGAGTGGTCCACCAGATGTGTACACTGCCCAATACTGTGCAAGCAGATATTGTCTAACCACGGGATGGCATCTTATCGTTAGGAGTTGAACTTGCATCGTTGGAAACCGTCTAATTTAAAAGCCTTTCCCACTCATTAATTTCGACCGACACTCATAGCGACTAAGTTGAGACTAGCCAACAGGAGTAGTGCTGCCCTACCTACATCTGATCGCTCGTCTGGGCACCTTAGTGGTGTGTGAGATGTCCAGCAATGCAAGCCTTGGGGGAAGATGTGGTGGAGGTGACCCGCAGCCCGCTTGCAATGCTAGGGACACCGAGAAGTCGAAGGAGCCGCGCATCATGCTGGTCTATAGCATTGCTAGCAAAATTTAATTGCTGTGCAGTGCCGCCATTCCATCGCATGCTAGTCAGGCAGCGGTAGTTGCTGCTAGTTGCAAATTCCAGCCCCTGGCTCTAGGCAGCACAGCTTATGGTATGTCCACGTGCCAGTGTAGCTGCTGCTGCTGCTGCTGCTTGATCTCGTCACTTGTTGCCACTTTGCCGCAGGAAAGACGATGTCAGAGCAGAAGCTGAGAAGCTGCTGCACAGCGGCCACCCAAGCACGATGCCCAGTACCGAGGCGGCTGCCGGCGCCTCCGACCCCACGGCGGCAGCGTTGTTGGCTGACCGAGCTGCCGGCGACAGTCGTGCTCAGGCGTCTTCAGTGGCTGTCTACCCAGGGTTTCCTGAGATGGCCACCTACTTGCACCAGATGGCCAAGCAGCGCCTGCAAACACAGCTGAAAGTTGCCATTGGAATGCGTGTTCTACCGTTCAACGCCTCGGCTTTTGCCAAGGTAAGCCATCTTGCTTGCGGTCGCTTGACCATCCATCTTGCTCATAGCATCCCACATTTATACCATCGGCAGGGGTGCTGGCTATGTTTCTCCGCTCGTGGCGCGATGCCTGCCGACACTTGCTGCATTAGCGCGGCTGCTTTGTTTTCTGCAGATGCTTTCGTATCTGCGCACATGTCTGGTGTCCAGTGCCCGCGCTCCACCAGTGCCTTTCGCATCCGACGACAGTTTCGCGGTCCTGCTGCAGCAGGCGCCAGCCATCTCGGCATACGTGAACGGCCTGCTCGAGTTCGACCTCGGCGACCAGGGACCGGTGCAGATGTACATTACTCTGCTAAAGCAGTTTCTCACTGCGGTCACCGGTATGTGGGCAGCACTTGGGGCGTGTGCATTTGTATCCAGCTTAGTGTGGCAGTATAGTATTATTTCCAGCAGATTTCCTGGTGGCTTCACACTCAAAAATGCTTGCTAGCTCTGTTACTACCTGTACCTGCTCGATCCTCTATTTTTACAGCTGCCCTGTTTCTAGTGACGACTCTAGTCCTGTTGTATCCACATTTCAACCAGTTAAGCGATCATGCCTTATCATGAACTGCTCTTTGTTGTCCTGCTGCCATAGCTACACCTCTGCCCCAAAATGTCCATACACACTTCAGTTATTGGTTAAGACAGGCAGGCCTGTCTCTTGCTTTGGTGGTAACTGCCACGTCCAGCCACTTCTCACCTACCTGCATTGGCTCCCCCATAAGCACAGCATCGACTTCAAGGTTATGTCACTTCTTTTATGTCCGTTCATTCTCGTGCTCCTGCCTACCTCTCCGAACTACTTGCTTATCCGGATTTGGGTCTGACCACCGCTCTTCTGCCTCAAGTCGTTTTGCTGTGCCTCTAAGTAGCCTAAAATCCTTTGGAGACTATACCTTTAGTTTGTAGGCTTCAAACTCTTGAAACTCACTACTGCTGGCATCGAGACTTGCTTGCCTCACCCTTCCGCCTCCACGTGCAGTTAGTGCTTTTTTTTCAGTCCCATTCTAGCCTTCCTTCTACCACTTACGTCCCGCTGGACAACTCATCTGCATTGTCGTTTACAAGAGGCATTGAGGCTAAAAGCCCACCTGCCTGTTCGTAGCACCCTTTGCTGGATCCACGTGAATTGTTCCCTGTGCTCTTATGTGTGCTGACACTCTACACGTTATCGATAACCAATCGACGAGCTCCTTTCTCACCCTGCGTAGAGCGCCTACAAAGAGATTTTTTTAGTTGTCGTAGGGGTTTATAGGACAGTCTCACTGTTGTTATTACTACTGTGTACTCGACGAACTTTTTAGCAATATTTTTGGAGAATTTTCGAGAAAAATCGTATAAGGAAGACTGACCTTTGGTTAGCAAGACATGACTTTCTGAAATGGTTCTCGAACGGTAGCAGATTTGATTGGCTTTTAAGCGATTGCTTTATCGAGTGACGTGTTCACCCCATGAGCTATGACTTGTGAACTTTTGTCGGCTTATGACGCTTGTCTGTCGTGAGCGGCGCAGTTGCCACATCACATCACTTGTCGCCGACCTACACTGGCTACCATTCGAGCAGAGTATCAAAGATTCTATGAGTAAATTTTTGGTCCTTTCATTATTTGGCTCTAACCGTCATATCAGATCTGCTCCCCAGCAGGCTAAGCATTCTACCACCAGCTTTTCGGAATCTAGTCATTGACCTATACCTCGTAGGCACCTCAAATCCTTTACAGACCATGCATTTAGTTCGCTTCCTCCCAAAGACTGGAACTCACTCTGCCTTGCGTCACAACATCACCTGACTTGACCACATTTAAAGAGAACTTAAAACGCCTATTTTTCACAGCATTTAGTGGGTCCATGTGATTCGTCCTTCATGTGCTTATGCGTGCTGACACTGTGGATGCTGCCACTAACCACACTTGCATGCTGACCCTGTGCATGTCACCCTAACCATGTTATTCATGTTGTTTATCAAGCATGATATTACTCACCATTCAATCGGGTTTCCCTTTGCAGCAGATGTAAAGCCCCTAGAAAGAGATTGAGTTCACTAAGGACTCTTTATAAAGTGCATTATTATTATTATTATTATTATTATTATTATTATTATTTATTGCATTATTATTATTATGAAGGCAAGAAGTGGTCTTTTGTCTATAGTGAGGGTTTCCCTTTTTACTTGCCTTAAAGTTAACAACATCCTATGAAAAAAGATAGTAACACAGCATCTATCTCACCACCCACCTGACTTAAGCTCAGCAGCCAGCAGTCGACTGGAGCTGGACGCTGATGGACACCATGGTCGTGCTTAGCATGTGCAGAAGTTTTGTGCTAGTAGCCTGCAAACTACATTGCTCTCCTCAACTCTGTTGTCATTATCGACTAGGCATAGGGCTGCTGGTGAACTAAGAGGATCCTGCCCACAGTGAAGGTAAGTGACTTGGGCCTTAAGTACCACTTGATTAGGACGTAATAATAATAATAATAATAATAATGCACTTGGTAAAGCGCCCTTAGAGAACTCAATCTCTTTCTAGGCACTTTACATTTGCTGCAAAAGGAAACCCGATTGAATGGTGAGGGACATCATGCTTGATAAACAACATGAATAACATGGTTAGGGGTGACATGCACAGGGTCAGCATGCAAGTGTGGTTAGTGGCAGCATGTATGGTGTCAGCACGCATAAGCACATCAAGGACAAATCACAGGGACCCACTAAATGCTGTCCTAAATAGGTGTGTTTTTAAGTTCTTTTTAAATGTGGTCAGGTCAGGGGATGTTCTGACGCAAGTCAGGAGTGAGTTCCAGGCTTTGGGAGCATGCGAGCTAAATGCGCGGTCTCCAAAGGATTTGAGGTTAGGACGAGGTATTGGTAAACTGTTGGATTTTGAAAAGCGGGTGGTTCGATGCTTGGCCTGGTGGGGGAGTAGATCTGAGAGATAGGCTGGAGCCAAAGAATGAAGTGACCTAAAAGTGAACGACAAGACCTTGAAGTCGATCCGTTGCTTGACTGGTAGCCAGTGCAGGTGAGCAAGAATTGGTGTGATGTGGCAATTGCGACGCTCACGACAGACAAGCCTAGCTGCAGAGTTTTGCACCAGCTGTAATCGCCTGATTGCACATCCCGGTAAGCCAGCAAGCAGTGAGTTACAGTAGTCAAGACAGGATGTCACGAATGCATGGACCAACTTAGAAGTGGTATCCTTTACTAAACACGCCCGAATTTGAGCAATATTATTTAGCTGAAAGTAGGCAGATTTGACTGTGGAGCTAATGTGGTCGTCTAACGAGAGGTCACTTTGGAACATGACACCTACATTTCGAGCCGATTCAACAGGAGATATGCTTGCAGAGCCAATTTTGAGGGTCAGCCTCTCCAATCTCAGAATCACTCTTGGTTTGCCCATAACTAGTAAGTTAGTTTTCTCATTGTTTAGTTTTAGAAAATTTGCTGCCATCCATGTGCGGATGTCATCAATGCATGCAGCAAGTGAGTTTAGAGAATTTGAGGTGCTCGAAGGCTGGGAGGGATCAAAGCAAAGGTACAACTGAGTGTCATCCTCATAGAAGTGAAAGCCTAGATTGTGCTTGGCAATTTCATCAGCAAGAGGCAGAGTATAAACCGTGAAAAGAACCGGACCTAGCACTGAGCCCTGAAGTACCCCGTATTTCAGAGGTACCTTGGATGATTTTTGTCCATTCACGTCAATACTCTTGAGTCTCCCACTGAGATAGGACCTGAACCATTGCAGAGCAGTGCCAGTGATGCCTAGGCGAGATGCGAGGTGCTCTAGAAGAACTTTGTGATCGAGAGTACCAAAAGCTGCCAAAAGATCGAGCAAAACAAGCGGAGACACTCCACTCATATCTGCATTCTTAAGTAGGTCGTTGTATTATACCCTAAGCAATGCTGACTCTGTGGAGTGATTAGCTCTAGAGCCAGGCTGGAACGTACTAGGAAGGTGCTGTCGACTGTGTCTTGGGGTGCAGGTGTGTGGTTGCGGCCGAGCTCGAGAGGCAGCCGAGAAGGTAGCATACCTGAAAACGGATTATCATTGAGCTTTCTTTGACCACCACGGGCAAGTTAAATCTTTGGCTCCTCTGAAGATGGAATAAAGCAATTTTCGGTCAGTCTGTGCCTCCCCTAAAGGCCTCTAAGCAAGCACCCGGGCTTTTAGCACGATTCTTGAGGTAGCCACAAATGTCTGGACAGTTTTCGCATCAGGCTGGTGTCATATTTAAAATAAAAGTATGAGAATTGACATTGTTCACTTGTTCGTGACGTTTGCTCGTGCATGTGTGTCTGCTTGTTTATGCTAGATCATGTGTCTTCTTCCACTTCTGCTGGTAAAAATATTTGTGTGACTACTGTTGCGCTGCAGCACCCGAGCCTGCATACTTTCTTCTGGAGATCGTGTCTGTTGCGCCAAACAAGTTGCCATCTATTTTGGCAAACGACGTCGCCTGGTTAAAGGTAATTTGGTCTTACGTTGCTGTGGCCGGCAGTGTTTGTGCTGTGTGTAGTCCCACGTAGTAGGTAGCTTTGCATTCTAGGCATGTTTAAATCTGACATGGCTTATTCAAGATCCATCTCCCACGAGTCAGCTTTTTTAACTCGCACGGGACTTAATCGGTTATTTGTCTCACCCCTTCGGGCGCAGTTTTTGTCTCATGCCCAAGTAGCTCGAGTGATCAGTTTATAATTGCAATGTTCCCTTCTTGTTCTTCGTCAGGAGCTTTCCTGCTGCCTGGGAGATGAGACTGTGCGCCACGTTGGCGCACAGCTGCTTGCAGTCGTCTGCGTGGACGGCCTTGGCCATGACAGGGCCAAGCAGACGCTTGACGATATTTACAAACAGTTCTCGCCCAAGGTGGGTTTTTGCCAAAGCCACCTCACACCGCCACGATGCAGCAAGCCAGGGCCGGTCAGCCTTGCAGCTAATGCTCGGCCCTGGCAGCTTGTGTCTTTGCCTGTCTCGGAGCAGCTGCACGTGCTGAGTGCTTTGATTAGTGGGCCAGCCTCGTCCTTGGCCCCTTGGTTCTTTTGCATTCTGTTGTATTTATGGTTTTGATGGCCGGTAGCGTGGTACCGAGTCCTGCTGCCGGATGCCAGCACAGCGCAGTTGGCTAGTTCCTCGGAGCCTGAGCAGAGGGACCGTACGCACGGGGCATGCTAGCCAACGGTTTTAGGCGTGAGTGGCAGCACCCGCTCAGCCCATGAGCGCGTGCAACCAGACCGAGTGGGTCAGAGCAGCGTGAGCTCGGTAATGCCGTCCTAACAGCTTTGCAATCAGCGGCCCTCCTGTCTGCCGATGTTGCTGTTCCGAACTATTGCAAATGCTTGGCTGTAGAAAGCTTTCCTTTGCAGTGGTGAAGCACAGTTAGTAACAGCAGTAGCAGGCCTGAAGCAGATGCAAAGCTGTGACAACGTGTAGCTGGTGCAGTTTACCTGGACAACAGAGTGTAGTGGTCAGGCTGCCAGTATGGTAATGTTTCTTCCAATGTGCTGCTGCTGAAAGCATACTCCCTGGCAGCATGCATTGCTGTAATTCACCCTAGAATGGCAGCAAGTTTTCTCCAATAGAATGATCATAAACCGACGTACTAGCTATGGACAAATGGTTGTTACTCAGAAATTGGAAAGCCTTGCCAACAAAATGGGCTCGGCTAGCATATCTCCTGTGGTTTCTGCTAGGAATCAGTATGCTTCGACCTTATGCTAGATGTCGAGATCAGGCTCCACTTTGTAGTTTGCTTACACTCAGATTTGTACAATTGCAACAATTCGAGCCTGCTTGGATAAGGATCTCACAGCCGAACTGGTACATACATTTGTGACATCCCCTCTAGACTTCTGCAGCTCATTACTCACATGCCTTTAAGCCTGTCCAAAGCTCTGCAGGTAGTGCAAAGCTCTGCAGCTAGGCTTGTCTGTTGCAAATGTCCTAACTGAGTGATCACACAACTTCTCACCGACTTGCAATGGCTCCCCATCAAGCACTGTATCCACTTTAAAGTTCTGTCTCACACTGTCAGGTCCCTACAGTTTCTTACTCTGACCTATCTATCTGAAATATTTCCTCTTAAGGCTTCGAATCGTACCACATGCTCTTCTGACTGGAATTGTTGAGCTCTGCCGGTAACCGATCTCAAATCCTTTAGAGACAGTGCCTTTAGTTTGTGTGCTTCCAAATTCTGAACTGTTCCTGAGTCTTAGCGAAGGGTCAAGTATGGCCAAGTTTGTGGGTTCTTCATGCAGGAGACAGCTCTTTATTACCCACTGCAATGTGGATTGACAGCCGATATGGCTACTCTACCACTATATAAATGAAGGTTTTGACTCAGCTAGCCTTTTATTCACTCCTGACTAATGTCACAAGATCCCCTGACTTGACATCATTTAAAAAGAAGCTAGTAACCCACATTATCGTTACTTCACTTGCTCTGACTGTGCAAATTGCTCGTTATAAGCTTATGCTTGCTAACATTGTGCATGCTATCACTAAACAAGTGACATGTTTCCTTTCCATCCTATATACAATCCTTAGATACAGATACTTAGATACAAATACTTAAATATAAATACTCACTTAGGCACACTAGGTAAGGTGGTTGCTTTCACGACCTCGCTCCCGAGGTCGTGGGTTCGATTCCTGAGGTAGGCAATCCTTTATCTCCAATGCAAGCGGTGGTGATAGCCGTAAAGGCTCTTTTGTCGCTATACAGAGGCTGTTTAATCAGCTAGGATTTTTTTCTTGGATAAAGTTTGTTTCTCTTGTGACACAATGCAAATATCATAATTAATATTTTTATTCTTGTTATTACTATTATTGTCAAAGTCATCGGCAGTGTGTACTTGCCTCCAAGTCTTGCACCTCACTACCCCAAGGGGTTGTAGGTTCCAATGTCACATCAGGCAATTCTTTATTCTCTTATGTGAGTCGGTAAGATGGAAAAAATGCTCAGGCTCTTCTGCTGCTGGGCAAATGAGCCTGTTCAATAGGCTGGTCGTTGGTTATGTTCAATTATTAGCGCATTTGCCAATTTACTGACGTGCGACAGGTCTAACCATTTGCAGTGCTGCATTATTGCATTAACAATGGATACCCATTTGTTAGAATGAATGCAGTTTATTTGACGTTTGTATATAGCATCTGACTGTTGCATTTATGGATCTTGCATTCGTCTGCACCCCAGCATTACTCTTCACTTGCAGCTAACCTACGAGAAGCAATGCGGCTGTTTGCTGATGATGTCGCAGCTGGTCGCTCGGCACTCACTTCGCCTACGCCACGGCGATTTGTCTGTTGTTGACGTTGACTTCGACGGTCAGAGCACTGCCAGCAAACAGTCTACGCAGAAGCAACAGTGGCATGAGGCTACGGGAAATGTCGTCAGGCTTCTGGGTAGGAGACCGAGAGATGGCCCATTAATAGTTGTTTGGCATTCATTGGTCCGTGCCTTTAGATTGCTGCTGTCATCTGCTTTATGATGTGCATTTTCTTGTTTTGCTGGTGAGACGAGCTACAGCAAATGGTGCTAGAAGGGCTCATTAATTGCTGCCCTCCAGCTTTGCACCTTCTTTTGTGAGGCTTAAAGTGTAGCTTCCCAAAGTTGTCGAGTTTGTTGCAGTTTTCGATTGAAAAAGGAAATTAATCTTTGTTGATTACTCGGGGTGTGTGCAGGGCGTAGCCGTGCCGTTAAATTCTCTTTGTACTCATCACCTGTCTTTAGTTCGCCACCTAATCGAAGAGGGAGCAGCTCTGCTGCCAAGCATCGCTCTGAAAGACCTCGGCTGCCACTGTTCGTTATCTATTGAGGATGGCTCACCAGCAGACGACACGGGTGTCGTGACAAAGCTGGTCGTCGTCAAAACACTGATTGCAAACATCAGGGATTCGAAGGTTCCATACAAGGTGAATCCTGATGGGCCTCTCTTGCAACTGTGGGATTATGGGTCCTAGTAACGGTAGGCGCCGTGGTAACTACAAGTTCTAGCTAGCCAGCCTTCTGTAGGAACAGCTATCTTACACATGCTGTCGTGTAACAGTTTGTTGCATTTTGTTGCTGTGAGTAAGGGGAGCTATGCGGATGTTAGGCCCACGTCGGATCCTTGGCCAATCTGCCTCTGGGCGAGACCTGGTTGAGTTGTTATTGAGGTTACATGTCGAATGGAAAACGAATTATTGGTCATTTGCAATTATGGATATTGTTTGCAGGCTAAAGACAAGGCAGCCCTTTGCCTCGGAGGAATTTGTGTCGGCGATGAGGCATTTCCTTGGCGACAGATGTGCATCCAGGGGCTTCTGGACAGTGTGACAACGAAGGAGATTGAGCTGAGCTTCGGCATTGGCGACGCCCTCGTGATGGCTGCTCTAGGGCCTTGTGCTCCCGAAGCCCGCGACCAATGGCAGACGTCAGCTGAACTGTTTAGGGTGAGCGTTGCGCAGAAGTGTGGACATGATGAGCCTTTTTACCGGGTTGGCTATCTGATATTGAGTCATGCTTTCCAATGATCTGGAGTCGATGATGGCATTTTGTTGAAGTCAGCCCTGCTAGTCAAGCCTGCTTTGACACAGGGTCTGATACTTTTTCGTAGATGCGTAAGCAGCCGCCTACCGGAGATGATGACATGCTGTCATGGCTTCTCGAGCAGCTCCTCAGCAAGTATTTGATACACCTCAATCCTCATATTCGTCAGGTAACTCTTCGTAGCTTCTGCAGCAGTTTGTAACGTTTGGAGTGAGCGGGAAAAATGGCCATGTTTTGCAACCGGCCTGCATTTGGCATCTGCCGAGAGCACTGCATGTGTTTGTGCACGATGCCAGGGCAGGGGTCGTTTAAACCTCAGCTGTCCCTTGAGTAAGGGAAACCTAGCGAATTTAATCGGGCTGAAAGCCTCGGTCAGCAGCAGCAGCAGCTGATGGCTACTGGTAGAAGCATCGTGCTTCTGGTCGAAAATTGCTCTGTATCTCATCTTTTTCTTTTTCTATCTAGGCATTTCTTAGAATCTGCAGCAGGCGAAGGTTTGCTATTTGAGCTTGTACACGTGGCAAGCTTTCTTCACACGGAATGTCCGAGTTGCTTGCTCGAGCACTGATGCATTCCGTGCCATCAGACTCCTGGCTGGAAAGGGGTTGAGTGGTCATAAAACAGGCCGTGGGCTTATTTATGGACATGTCGTGGTTGGGCAGTGCTTCTTTAAAACTCGTTAACAGCATAATGTTTGTGTGCATCTGTACTCGTGTGTGAGTATATGCAAGCTCGCACGTTCGTGTTTGCTCGTGCCTGCTGGAAGCTGGTGACGTGCCGCACTGCAGGCAGGCAATCTCACGCATGCACACACCCGGTCCCTCTTGTAGGCCTCGTGCATTTGGCTGCTGACAGTGGTGAAGGCGTGCAGCAGCTACCGTGCAGTGTCCGATAGGAACGGGCGCATACAAACGGCTTTCATGCAGCTGCTGGGCGAGGCAGACGGTAGGCAGCCCAGGCACTCTCTTTAGCAGAGTGAATGTGCCTCTGCCATCGGCGCTTCATCGGTGATGCCAAGCTGGCCCCTAGCTTTCTTCTGAGCTCTCTGCTGCATCGTTGTCTTGTCCAAATCTGGGGAATGGGGTAGAAGGGAGGGAGAGGAATATTGGCTTCTTCTGCCTCTGCTCCAGTGGCATATGTAATGATTGAGGCTGAACTCTCCGAGAACGGCGACTCACTGTTGACCCTGCTTTTGCAGAGATCACGCAGGACATTGCATCCAAAGGCTTAGGTCTAACTTACGAAAGCAGCAGCGAGGACGCCCGAGCCAAGCTGATGACGCAGCTGGTGGACACCCTGATGACTGGCCAGCGGTAGGCGTAGCGATGGCAAGCTGTGGCTTGCAGCACCATGACGAAGTAGAACTGCTTCTGCCTTAGACCCGTTGGTCGGGCTGTTAGGTTGCCGAGCCGTTGGCCACGCTTCCATGAAGCCTTACCCTCTTCTGTTTCTCTGGGGCTTCCCTCTGACGGCGCTTACACTACGAGTGTAAATGTGATGGACTGAGCTGCACAACGGTAGAGTACATGTATGTGTTCGTATTTTAAAGTAAAATATTTCTTTGTATCTTAGTACACGTTCTCGGTCGAAAAATCCTCGTAGTATGGCTGCAACTGCTGTGGCTGCTACTATTAAGGGAATACACGTCTTTTTTTTTAGAATGGTAGGCATACCATAGTTGTGTGCTGAATGAAGAACTATGTATCGACTTTAATTTTAATGAAAAATCAGCTATAGATGTTGCCAAGAACCCTGCCTCAGCCCCCCTGTCGATAATGTACCATGAACGATCAATGGGGTTTAGATCAGCCGACTGACTGGGCCACAGCACTAGCACCACACTGGACTAGTCTAAAAGTAATTTACGCAAAATATTGTTGGTCAAGCAAATAAGATTATTCTCAAATGGTCTGCTTGGCAGTTCGTTATATTTGGCATCAAAATTGCGATCGTAGGCACTCTCTCTGGCTAGTAAAGTACTTTTTAATGAATCCATATGTGATGCTGATGCTGTGACCCAGCCAGCCACCTGATTAAAACCCCATAGATCGTTTATGGGACGATATTGGCAGGGGGGCTGAGGCAGGGTACTCTGCAAACACCAGTAGCTGATCTTTTCATAAAAAATGCTTGCCCTGTGGTATATTCAGCGGAAGAGACAGTGCAGAGGCTTATGGCCTTTGTGCCGATTCAAATGAGGAAGGTCAAATGAATAGCAATGTCAAAGTCAATGGCAAGTCAAACTAAAACGCTTGCACATCAACAGCCTATGTGCCTGTTATAGCCATGTCAATACATGGTTCCACATTCAGCACACAACCTTAGTATGCCTGCCATCCTAGAAAACCTGCTTATTTATTACCCAAACTCAGAATTAGCCTTAGCGGGTATGTCAATATTGTTTTTTTTTGCGACAGAGCCTACATTTGTTGTGTGCAGTCCCGTCTCCCTGGACAGGCTGATTGCAAGAGGAAGACTTCTGCTTTTGCCTTTCACATCAAATGCACGTCACCACTTGCAGTGAGTAAAACAGGATTTTCAGTTGTGGTTCTCGAACCCACGACCTGGGTCGTGAAGTGCGCGACTGCCTAACCCCCAGAGCTAAGACCCTAAATGAAAATCAGCTCCCAATGACTGTTTCAATCGTTCTCTTGACATGCAATGCGCTGTGCTGTCTTTACATATTTCTGGCAGTTACTGCTACTAGATGGCTGCCGTACTCTAAGCTGCTCCAGGTAATCCACTAATCACAGCTCTCAGGTTGTGCACATGCTTTATTCACTTGGTGAAACTTTGGAAATTTAATAAAAAAGATTGATTTCCACGCTTAGCACTACCCTTCGATTTGATGGGCAAGGCTGTCAGCTAGGTACGGGATGTGCAGCATGAACGTGGTCAGATTGTTCTCAGCCGTAATGGCCAAGTCCAAAGCATCTGAAGTCACTGCTCTAGGTGACCGATTGTGGCCAGATTAAGCAAATACTGGTGCCTAGCTGCATCGTCATGGGGGTACGTCAGGCTGGCAATGGAATCTCGTGATTCTCGATTGCAGAGCCCGACGGGAGGTGACAGGTGAAACTCAAGTGTTTGAGGAAGGTGCTCTCGGCAAGACACTGGATGGCCAGAATATGACGACATACCGTGAACTGTGCTCCATCGCCAGTGACTTGAATCAGCCTGACCTAGTGTACAAGTTCATGAACTTGGCTAACCATAATTCGATTTGGAATACCCGTAAGGTGAGTAGAGCTTCTGGAATTAATTACACATGTCGGACCTTAAGGAAACAGCCCTTTTGTTAGCGTATGTACCTGTACATGAACTTTCCTTGTTGTCAATGATTGAGATGTTTACTCGATGCCAATCATATTGCTCTTTATGTAAGCGGTTTTTCTGGCCAATGCAAAATCAATGAGAATCGTTTGGTAGTCAACGTGTGTGGAATGAACTTCTTACTCCGACCTGCCACTGATGATCTTTATACTCAGCTGAACTGCTGCAAAATGTTTAGCATTGGCTTTTCCAATGTGGGCCCATGACTGTGGAACTCATACCCACAACTTGTATGTAATAGCATCTTCTTTTCTGCTGCCGACTCTGGCACATTTCTTTCTGCTTTTCTAAGCTGACTGCTACATCTATGCCACTGCTTTCTCGACAGTCTTGCTGACTGAGCTTTGCTTCTCAGTTTTTCTTTCTTGCGTTAGATGAAATCTGTTGGCTACCCAATGGTCACCGAAAACCAGTTAAGTGCTGTGAGTACGCTAAAGATACGTTTCATGTCGATATGCGAAGAGTTTACGAACAGACGACTCTCGTTACTAATCTCATTGGCCTGCAAAGTGGAAGCTGCTGGGCCTGCTTGTCACTTCGTGCTATTAGCCAGGTCTTAGTTGCTCGGGATTTATTATAGAGAACCTACTAGAAATCTCGTGTTGAAGTATCAGACAGTTTTTAAACGGCAGTCATGATTTGTTTTACTTAGCGCATCGAGTACCTTTCTTAGTCTAATAGAGAAAGCATGCTTTGCTGTCTTTAGATGGAAGCAGGTTCTTTTGGATGTGTTTGTTCTTTAAGTGCTTGTAGCTGTAATCATTGGAAAGGGAAACTAGGCGCAAATAATCCCGAGCTTGATAGTAATCTTTACTTTCTGTTTTGCCATGAGATGCATTGGAGTTGTCGCTTTCGTTTGATGACCCTGTTTGCATCTGTGTACCTATAGAATGCTGGGCTTTGCCACCTGAGGAACTGTGTAAGGTATAGGTATAGGAAGCGTGAATGGTTAAACCGCTACATGAATGACTGACCGTTCTTTGTAGGTGTATTAGATTGTAGCTTTGGTGTGTTAGGTGTTGCAAGAATGCCACACTTCATAGAATTGTCATAATTGTTTCAGTAATTCTAATGTCTTTTATGTAGCTCCTATACGAACTAAATATGTATACAAGCGCTTTACAATTCACTATAGGAGGAGCAAGTATTAGCTAGTTATCATAGTTGGATAAGTAAGTTCACGGTGGTCCAGGAAATGCTGTGTGGAACCTTTGTGTCTTTAGCGGAGACTTAAATAATGCAAAGATATTGCAGATCTTGACAGAAGTCGTAAGCAAGATACAGACTTTTGATGGATATGAACCGAAACCCTGACAGTGAACATATTTCAAAGCCATTTGCTAGGCACTGAGGTGAATGGAAGCTGAGGAGGGGATGTTTCGAGAGCACATTGCAGAGCAAAATCAGTTAGTACGAGTGGTGCTACCTAGTAATAATAATACTGGCTGATTTAGCAGCCTCTTTTTGTATATCGACAGAAGGGCCTTTACGGCTATCACCACCGCTTGCAGTGGCGATAAAGGATCTCCCACCACAGGATTCGAACTCACGACCTCGGGGACGAGGTCGTGAAAAGCAACCGCTTTACCTAGTGAGCCATTACTGCACATTAAGGCACATTGAAGGTACATTGAAGGCACGTTGAGGGCTCGTGGACCTTGACGCCTATTCAATGCTTGATAGGGCCCATCGAAGTAAAGGGGTAATGTCATGTGGTAGCTTCCAAGGTAATGACAGAACAGACGTAGTGCTGAGTTTTGCTTGAGTTGCTGACGATCAAGTCCATAGGCCGCAAGTCCTGGATATAGGATGTCGCAGTAATCGCAATGCAATGTTGGTAACCCATGTATACCACTTTAGCTGTCACACTTTTGTTTATAGCTGCTAATTTTGGCTAAGTTCCTTGGCTGAACGTAGCCTGGCTTGGCAGTGAAGATAACATCAACACATACATATTTAAAGACCAGCTGTTTTCGAACAGCATGCTCTGATTATGGTCAGACGGTTTCGGATTGATACTAGCTGAGTAGTCGTGAAGCTGAGGTCTTCCTACTTGCATTACTCCTTCCTAGTAGCAATTGCATTGGTCACATTAGGGTTCCACTTCACGGCATTACTGGCCATTCAGGTGCAAATTTAAGGCTGCAAGGGAGTTGAGTGATTCTGATACAGAACAAGGCTGACAACGGTTGAAGGATAGGCACAGTGAGTGTCATCGGTTTCGGAAAAAAGATTAGCTTGTATGGCACCCTGAGAGAACCTTATCTCTATTCTGGCACTTCCCATATGGCACGGAGCTGGAGCCCGAGGCTTTGGCCGGACCTTGGTCTAGGTGATCACCTTAACCACTGAGCCAAACCAGCTATTCAGCTCTATTGAGGCACCTTAAGTCTGTTTGTGTTTATAATTGTATTATTGTTATTGTTGGAGACGTCTCTCTGATGTGGACATGAAAGAGCTGTTACAACTTCTTACAATGGCTGACAAAAGGGTCAGCAAGCCTCTAATTGGCAGATTCTCTGGCAATCAGACGCTGGCTCTCTAAATCTACTAATCTTCTACATATTTGGCTGGTACCCTAAAACTTGATGTAGCTCCCACACAAACAGCCAATCCTAGTCAAAACTAGTTCCTCAACTTAACATGCAATCTGTCACACCTAACTAAATTGCTACAGCAATTCCAGCTCCCTGTATTATCAAGTACATTCGAGTGAATGGGTTGCATCAGCCTCTTTTCTTTGGCTAGGACTTCTGCCGACAGGTACCAACAGCAACACCAGCTATAATAATATCCCAACTACAGTGCCACAACGAACTAATCTCTTTCTAGGTTTTTATACATGCTGAAATCAGAGGCGGAGCAAGGATTTTCAGGTTGTTGGGGACAAGGGAGCTCCAGATACCGTCAGACGTAATTGCATAAATACCACATAAAAATAGTATATGAAAAAATTGATGAATATATTCGTCTAGTTCCTTTGGCATCGTCACACAACTCTGGCCCCTTGGGTCTGGGGAAATCTGCCTGGGGATAAAAGCACTACCCTCTGTCCATTGTCCCATAGGATGTCAACGTATTTATAACTCACATAACAGTGTCTATTTCGCGCCAATCATATCATGAAGTACAGCTATTCCTTTAAAACCGAAGGGATAGACCAATATATGTATCTTTAGCAACGTTATTCCGTGGTCTAATCCAACATTTGCCGAAATGTTTGTTGGGTTTTGGAGATCAGGTGGCGTCCAATTTTTCCGAGCCGTGTCTATCATTTACAGTCACGATGGAAGAGCATGCATCATTTGCACTTCTCACAGTTTTTTACTTTTGAGTGCCAGTAGCAGCTGCACCGATGACCACACTTTTATTATCGTGCCTTTGCATCTGATCGATGCATATATGTTGTTTCTTGGTTAAATCTCCAACTCCTGCCTGTTTCGCTTTCAGAAGCAATTTCGTTTCGACGCTATCAATATCTGTCATTAAGCATCTGGATAATTCCTTGCACGGGCTGATGATATCACTCAGCTAACCTTGGCGATCAAATACATTCACATAGACCTCGGTCGGGGCGAGCACCTGAACCACTATGCCAAACGAGCCGGTCAGGATTGTGTTAGGCAAGAAAGCTAAGATTGCAATTGGCGATTGCCATAGCCAGGGAGATAGGAAAAAGAAGAGAGTATGAGACAAATTCATGACTTAAACCGTACTTTACATGAACCATACTTTCATAGTAAACCATACTCCACTGATAACCTACAGCCATTTAGATTCACACTCTTGATACCTTTGACTGAGGTAGGACCTAATCTAAGTTTAGTGCTGTGCCGTTGGTATCTAACCTAGTCATAGGGAAAGTACTGGAAAGTAAAGGAAAACGACCTTGGTCCCGAGGTCGTGGGTTCAAATCCTGAGGTGGGCGATCCTTTATCGCCACTGCAAGCAGTGGTGATAGTCGTAAAGGCTCTCCTGTCGCTATGCAAAAGAGGCTGTTAAATCAGCTAGTATTTACTTATTTAAAAACTTTCAGCAAACTTTGAACACGGTATTGAGCTTACTAGATAGAGCTTGGCTGTTGTCACATGACGAACTACCATTAATCAATTTGGTGCATATTTTTTGCTGGTCATGTACATGTGCATGCTCGGCTCTTTGACGAAATGAGATCAGATACAAAGTGCTATGTTATCACTTTGTTCCTATATTTGTCCGACCAGTCAGCAGTCGTTGGTGGCGATCAGCAGACCTACGTAATTACTACTGCCATAACATTTTCAGCTTGAGCTGTTGTGGTGGCTATGTCGGCAGGGGGAGGGGGGCTCGCTGGTGCACTCGGTGTCACTTTTTGTCTCTGGCAGTCTCTCATTTGGTGGGTGTCCCCAACGTTGTTTGCCTTGCATCATTTGCAGGGGGCAGCATTCGGCTTCACTGGCCTTGCAGCTCAAGCCGGCAAGCAGCTGTTGCCGCATTTGGCTAAGATTGTGCCACGGCTTTACCGCTATATGTTTGATCCGAATACCAAGGTGCAAATAGCCATGCGCAGCATATGGAATGCTGTGGTCAGCGATACTAAGGAAGTGGTAAGTTCCTTACCATTGCCGCTCTTGTCAGGCTTATTTCTCGACCGGTCTGCTGTTGTTGTGGTCCTGCGATGCTCGTGCACATGCCCGGACATGCATGCTTATGTGCTCACAAGTGGGTGTGGGATGGTTTCGCTAGACTAGCTGTTCCTTACATCTGCCGTTGTCTTGTAGATGGATAAGTATGCATCCAACATAATCGAGGATGTGGTAGTGCATCTGACTGACCCACTGTGGCGAGTCCGGGAATCCTGGTATGCTCTGCTGTTTGCTTGTTGTCTGCATCTTCATTTTCACTACGGTCATGTCTAGCTTCTGCATCGAATTTGGCCGGTTGGTTGCCACTGCAAGGAGTAATTCACGATGGCTCATGATGCAATGTATCTCCATTCCACAAAGCTATGACTATGTGGGACGTTACAGTGGTAGTTTTTTAGAGCACTGCCGAAGTCTGAGTGTGTGGGCTGTGGTCAGCAAAACACTAAACATGTCATTCAACATACCAAAGATGAAAAGTATAGTTGCCGATAGAATGATGGGGAAAGTTAGTTGCAAAGAGGCTGCAGCAGCAGAGCTACAGAAGCAGGTGCACAGCCAGTGCACGAATTGTGGAGGGTGCTCCACAGCCTAGCAACCTGTGTTGTGGGTGCATCTGTCTCAGTGCATTCACCTTTGTGTGCGAATCTAAAGCGCCTAGAAAGAGATTGAGTTCCATGATGGCGCTTATCAAATGTATTATTATTATTATTATTATTATTATTATTATTATTATTATTATTATAGTGGGTTCTGAAACAGTGCATCCTGTTGTGGGACCTATCGACGTGCTTCCCTTTCAGCCTATGGGGGCGGCAGGGACGTAATTGCCTCCCCAATGGACAGAGGGTAGTGCTTATATCCCCTGGCAAATTTCCCAAGGGGCAGGAGCAGTGTGATGATGCCAAAGGAACTAGACGAATAGATTCATCAATTTTTTCGTATACTGTTCTTATGTGGTAGCTATGCAATTACGTCTGACGGTGTCTGGAGCTCCCTTGTCCCCAACAACCTGAAAATCCTTGCTCCGCTTCTGATTTCAGCATGTATAAAAACCTAGTAAGAGATTTGTTCTTTGTGGCACTGTAGTTGGGATATTATTATAGCTGGTGTTGTTGGTACCTGTCGGCAGAAGTCCTAGCTAAAGAAAAGAGGCTGATGCAACCCATTCACTCGAATGTACTTGATAATGCAGGGAGCTGGTATTGCTGTAGCAATTTAGTTAGGTGTGACAGATTGCATATTAAGTTGAGGAACTAGTTTTGAATAGGATTGGCTGTTTATTTGGAAGCTACATCAATTTTTAGGGTACCAGCCAAATATATAGAAGATTAGTAGATTTAGAGAGCCAGAGTCTTATTGCCAGAGAATCTGCCAATTAGAGGCTTGCCGACCCTTTTGTCCGCCATTGTAAGAAGTTGCAGCAGCTCTTTCATGTCCACATCAGAGAGACGTCTCCAACAATAACAAAAATAAAATTATAAACACAATTAGACTTAAGGCGCCTCAACAGAGCTGAATAGCTGGTTTGGCTCAGTGGTTAAGGGGCTTGCCTCGACCGAGGTCGTAGGCTCCAGCTCCGTGGCATATTCGAAGTATATTCGTATATTCATATACATATATTAGTATATTCATATTTGTGCCAGAATACAGATTAAGTTCTCTCAGGGCGCCATACAAGCCAATCTTTATTTAAACATATAACACTCACTGTTCCTATCCTTCAACCATTGTCAGGCTTGTTCTGTATCAAAATCACTTAACTTTCTTGCAGCCTGCATCGACGAAATTTGCAACTTAATGGCCAGTAATGCCAAGAAGTCTGACCCTAATATGACCAATTTAATTGCTACTAGGGGGGAGTAATGCAAGTAGGAAGACCTCAGCTTCACGACTATTCAGCTAGTATCAATCCGAAGCCGTCTGACCATAATCAGAGCATGCTGTTCGAAAACGGCTGGTCTTTAAATATGTATGTGTTGATGTTATCTTCACTGCCAAGCCAGGCTACATTCAGCCGAGGAACTTAGCCAAAATTAGCAGCCATAAACAAAAGTGTGACAGCTAAAGAGGTATATATGGGTTACTAACATTGCATTGCGATTACTGCAACATCCTATATTCATGACTTGCGGCCTATGACCTTGATCTTCAGCAACTCAAGCAAGACTCAGCACTTCATCTGTTCTGTCATTAACTTAGTAGCTAGTGCATGACATCACTACCATTATCTTTGCCTTGCTGGCCTATCGTATTATCTTCACTGCCAGGCCAGGCTATTTTCAGCCGAGGAACTTAGCCAACATGTGCCCATTTTCTGAAAAGTAATTTTGGAGCTAAATACCCAGTGTGAGTGCAAATGACAAAGGAGATGTACTTGCTGAGACCATCATTTGGGTTAGGAATTCCAATCACCGAGATACACAAGGCTTGCCCTTAACTAGTAAGTCGGCTGTATGTCATTCAGTTTGAATAGGTCGGCTTCTGTCTAAGGGCGAATGTCTGCAATGCATGCTGGTGTGGTGTTGAATTTGATGTTCCGGGAGGCAGTATTGAATAGAAGAATAGTTATAGCTATGTTTCATTTGCATAAATATTAATAGCTATATAGAGACAGTAAAGATCCTCGGCTAAATGCTGCCATATGTTTGGCATGTATTTTTTGTAAGGACTGGACATAGTGACTATTTGAGTACTTGGCCTCCATAACTATATATGTGTAGCAGTCGTTCGAGCATGGACAGACAGGCAGCTCTGGAAAGCTCTTGCTTCTGCTACGTCTTATACGGTCAACTTGATTCAATCTTACATGAACTAATTTGTAATATCTTCGTCTTCATAATTTTCGTAATACATGCCTGTGTATAAATAAAGGAAAGGCCAGTGCAGTTGGCACAACCGCATGGCATCAGTATAGAAAATGTGCCAATCATGAACCAACGGTATGCTCTGAGTCATTAATGGCAGCGTGCTTATGTATGTGTCACATTGTTCTTAGATAGATTTACACTGATTTAAATTAGTCCAAGTCTTAACCAGCTTTCTAGGTGCAAACTCCTCTGTACAAATATAAGTTTTTGTCTTATTTTTATGTTACTTTTTTGCTCGTGTGACTGCTGCTATTCTCCCCACAGCTCTATATGCTCTCCCCACGATAAGCTGGTCGAATCCTTGTTTTCAAACCTGTTTTACAGCTGCTATGCAGTGGCTGATTTATTGAAGAGTTGCCCTGCCGATAAAATCATTGACCACTTGCCGAGGTTGTGGGAAACTCTTGTGAGAGTTCGGGATGACATTAAGGTAGCCATCCATAAGCATGAGTATTCTCTCGCACCTGAGCTGCTGTTTGTGCCTTGTCCTCTCGGCTTTTCTTGCAAGTGAGCTAGCCTGGTGGTTTAGCTTTGCGCTATCATTTTGCCCTTTGATCCTCTTGTTTCACCCGGCGTCTAATCCGTATGCTGTTCTGCACTTTTTCCTTGCTTACCTGCATCGTGTAGTGTGGCGTTTTTCTGATCCTTCTGCATTCGCCTGATAATGCACAAAGAGCAAGGCACTTGCCCCAGCTTCTTAGCCCTTGGCATGTAGGCATCAGTTCGGTGCTGATGGTGCTGCTGCTGCTGTAAGAATGTGTGGTCGGTCTCTAATTTATTGCTGCGTTCCATGTAGGAGTCAGTTAGGAAAGCGGCCGAGGCCGCATGCACACAGCTATCACGTGTTACGGTCAAGGTCTGCGACCCGGCCTACGGCAAAGCTGGTGAGAAAGCTATCTCGCTGGTTTTACCCACCCTTCTGCACGACGGTTTGCCGAGCCCAGTGACTGAAGTCAGAGAAGTTAGGTATGCACTGAGATAGCATGCCTGGGACTGCTAAAAGTTTGCATTTTCGGTTGCTGCTATATTTACTCAGTGGCTGCACTAATGTTACATTAATGCAATTGCTGTTCACTTCGTCGGAGTGTATTCAGGTCATGTCTTGGCTGTGGTGACAAACGGTGCTAGCACTTCCCTAGACTGGCTTCACTGGCCTGTTGGTTAGCAATCATCGGAACGTAGTTCAGTGATAGCGAATCTGCAGCATCGGCTGCGACCTCATCGATGGACTCAGTTGCCATCTTACCATCTGCTGCTCGGTCTGTGACATTTCAACCTTATAGTGCAAAGTGCATGATGCTGCTACCCTTCAGGTTTTGTTTGGGCTAGGTGTTGTTATGCAAGTCGGATCCAGCAGGCTTTTTACCTTAAATCCAGCTTTTGTATGGTTCGTTTACTGGTAGGCCATCCCACTTAGAGCAGATGCCAACAGGTTTCCTACTTCTGCAGTACCTTCCTGAAACCTCGGGGCCCTGGCAATATCATTTTCAAATGTGAAACATTTGCCATAAACGTGGCCACGGGCACTGTGCATCGTAGCAACATGCAATGTGCGTCGTAGCCATAGCAGCTCATCTGCTAATGTACACATGATGCTGTTAAATCAGCCAAGCTTTTTGAACTTTTTTGAACCATGCTGAGAAATGCTTGGATTCCCGGCTGACAAGCCACTGTGAAGCTGCTGCCGTACGGATGTGACAGAGCACTGATCGAGCATGCAGCGCCAGTGGCCACGCTAGATGCTAGGCGGCCGTTGGGTGATGCCCTCGCTGACTTGCCGCCCTCTGCAGCCTGAAGACCATCCTGAGCGTGAGCAAGGCGGCCGGCCGGCTGCTGCAGCCGCACGTCGACGTGCTCGTGCCTTCTCTGCTCGAGTCGCTGAGTGGCCTCGAGCCGCAGCAGCTCAATTACCTAGCGCTGCAGGTCGCCGGCAGGGAGGATGTCCAAGAGCGGGTACGATATGTGCACCTGCTCCCGGTTGCTGGAGCATGTATCATCGTCTGCACTACCTGCATAGGCTGGCAATTGACAATCTTCGCTTGTTGGTGCGCTTCCTACTCGCCGACCCACCGTCGGCCGCTTGCCAGCGAGCCGGTCTGTGTCTTACAAACGGTCTGCTTTTCAGCTGGACGCGGCACGGGCTTCGATCTCCAAGTCTTCACCTATGATGGAGTGTGTCAATCTGGTGGGTGCGGTTGCTCGCCCACTTGGTCTAGTCGTGGGGGAGGGAAACAAATACGCTGGCATCCAGCGCTTGCACTATGAGCAGATGCACAGCTCGCCTGCAGCTGTTCTGTTCACTGTTTGCAGTGCCTGCAGCAGGCCGACACTGACGGTGTGGCCAGGCTCGTGCCACGGCTTGCAGAGCTGATCAAGTCTGGCATCGGCCTTGGCACAAAGACCGGTGCTGCCAGCGTTGTCGTGGCGCTGGTTCGCTGCAGCCCCAAGGACGTGCAGCCGCATGCTGGTGAGCCTCGCGATTCGATGCCGATGCTGGTCCTCAATTGATGGTCCCTTTTGTTCTCTAGCTTTGCCTGACTTGTATCTATAATACTCATCTCTTGGCCATCACCTTGGACGACCGGCTCCTCTTAATCTGGTTCGATTAGTGATGGCTCAACCATCGGTGGATACTTAAGAGACCCTGCTGTTCGATTCATGTGTCCGCAAATTCTGAACGTCCTTCCGACTGATGTCGTTACCTTAGTAACAAAGCTAATGTAATGCATCTATGTCTGTAACTCCACAAAGCCATAAAGCCTATGTAGGTGTGACACAGGATAATTTTGTATAGCACACTCCCAGCCTAAGCGGCTTTTGGTATGCATTTGGTAGCCAACAGACTTCGTCTCTGGGCATCATAGAGAAAGTGGGAAGCATAGCAGAGTCTGGAGAGCAGTTGAAGTAGTGAGTAGCATAGAAGTAGCAGCTCAGGACCGCTGAAAAGGATGAGCCATAGTCGGCAGCAGGAGAGTAATTGTCGTTGCGTAAGAATCGTGGAGGCGAGTTCTACAGCCTAGGACATGCAGAGCTGAAGCTTCTGCTGCCAACAGTCTTAAAGTGGAAGAATGGAACCACTAATGTATCGTCCGTACAGGACCTGAGGGCACGAAGAGGCTGAAACACTGTGCAACAGTTCAGCTAGGAAGGGATGAGCCAAGCCATGGCAAGCCTTGTGGGTCAGCTTAAGAACTTTGCTCTGTATCCATTGATCAACCGGCAGCCACTCTTTTAGCAAAGGAGACATGTGGTCAAACCTCTGGGACTTAAAAACTAGCCTCGTAGCCATATGCATAGCCATCTGCAGTGGCTCGTTCATTTCTTTGGTAGCCCAGCCAGAAGGGAATTATACGAATCAAGCCGAGACAGAACTAAGAAACTAGTTTAATTTTTTGCAAGCCACTGTGCATGACAGCTCCTAATCTTGGATATGGATCAGAGGTGATGGGTAGCTGTAGAAGCAGTCTTCTTAATGAAGCTTTTAAAATTTAGGCAGCTGTTGAAAACGACATCTAAATTTCTAACACGTGCTGATGGTTGGATGACAGCTTCAACTATTAGAATAGCAGCTTTTTAATCCAGCCACAGGCTTAGGGTGTCTAGTGAGCAGTGGTTCGGTTTTATCGTCATTCAGTTTCATTAAGTTTTCTGACCTCCAGGATCGAATGTCGGCAAGGCAAGCATTCAGTTTATCAGTTGCCGAAGCAGACTCCGACGGTTTGAATGACAAATACAGCTAAGTATCTTCAGCACAAAAGTAATATCCTACTCCATGGGCCTTCATAACTTTTTCCAGAGGTTGAGTATAAATGGAGAACAGTAAGGGACCAAGGACGGACCTTTGAGGGACTCCGCGGTTGACCTGTCTCGTGTGTGAGACCTGACTCCCACACAATATGGATTGAACGCGATCAGGCTTGTACGATTTGAACCATGCCAGTACCTCGTCTGCCAGACCGATCGTTGTTCTCAATCATTCAAGTAGAACATCGTGATCAATAGTGTCGAAGGCAGCTGATAGATCTAGCAGAGCTAGGGCAGTGGCATTCCCATCATTGTTGCCACATAGAATGTCATTGCTAGCACGGAGGAGAGCAGTTTCAGTTGAGCTGCCTCTTGAAACCTGACTGAAATGTTTCTGACGTTTCATTTTTTTTAATATGTGCAACCAGCTGCTTAGCGACAATTGTTTCAAGAATCTTTGACAAAAAGGGAAGAAGGGAAACTGGGCGATAGTTTACAATGACCTCTGTATCTAATCCAGGCTTTTTAAGTATGGGTCTCACGTTTGCTGATTTGAAGGACTTGGGTACAACCCCCCTTTCCAAAGAAGCATTACAAATCTTGGTTATGGCAGGGCTAAGTTGGTCTGCCAGTGAAGACCACAGAGATGATGATATATGGTCTTCAGGAGAAGAGCTCTTTTTGCTAGCCCTTATTAAGGTAGCCACATTGCATGCTTACACCTTGGAAAACCTTTTAAGGAAGGCCACAGATTGTCATTCCGCAACTGTTTTACTCGGAAGGGGGTTTATGGAGGCACGAATGTGCACAATTTTTCCAGTAAAAAAGGCTGACAACTTTTTGGCTGAGCCGTTAATATCTGGGGGGGGGGGTCAGACCTCTCAGCATTTGCCAGTAAATTGTTTGCTGTCTTGTAAATCTCCTTTATGTCCATCTGGCAGGAATTCAGTTAAGACCACCCGTTCTTTGCAGCATTTATATTGGCATTGAGAATAATAGTTTGTGTGCTCGCTTGCTGAAATCGTTTGTTTTTATTATATCAAATGAGTTTGACGTGCTCACTTCCCCCAGCATGTGCGAAGTGCTTAGAAACAGATCTAGTTCCATGAGAGTGAATTTCTATGCTCCATCATTGCTTTTTAAGTTGTTAATGCTGAGATATACCTCAGATGCGCAAATGGGCTGCTACTGAGGTTGCTTTGCAATCGCTTACCAGGGAAGCTGCTTGCTGCTCTGGTTAATGGCCTGGGTGACCGCAATGCTACCGTGAGGAAGTCCTATGCGGTCGCGATTGGAAACCTCGTCAGAGTTGCGAAGGATGAGAGTGTCGACAAGCTGATTGCTAAGCTGAAGGGCTGGTACATCGAAAAAGATGGTAAGGTTTGCTACAACGTGCATGTGCACGGTACGTGCGTGTGTAGTCTTTGCTGCATTCTGTCATGCGACTTGTCCACCTGCCTCTTTCCGTGAGTAGGAATTTTCGATCGTTATTCCTTGATCTTGTGCACCCAATCACTACAATGAATGTGACTTCCTCTTGGCTTTCTTGTTTGTGGCATGCATTTGTTGATCCCGGCTGGTTTGCCAGTCCTATGTCCAGCTTTGTCACACTATACTATTATGGTATAGCTGTCTTCAGTTTGCAAATTTATTGCATGCCAGTGACCCCATCTAGCTGTCACCAGATCTTGTATATTTGATTGGTGCTAGCCTGATCGGTGCTTTACTATCTGACTGCTTTCCCATATAAGCGCCGATTTTTCACTATTCTGGTTTTGGATTGCGTGCTTGTCCAGCCGAGCCTCACCCCAGAAGCAGAAGGCTAATAGCCTTGCCTCTTCGTCGCACTTAAGCACCGTGGCGGCTGCTTTTCTTCATTTACTTCCGAGGCTCACCATTTAAACTAGAACACTGCTTATGGTGTCAATACGTGCTTGTAATGTCTTTGTACTCTTACCTTTGTCTCATGCTGCGTTTAGCTGTTCTTACCGTGATCATGAGCCAGAAGCATAGCAAATATCGCCCATGCACGTGTTGTAGACATTGCCGTGGCATATGCAAGGCTGTGCGCACGCATGACCTGTATTGTATGATTGTAGATGACGGCCTGCTACACGCCTGTGGACAGACCCTTCGAGCTATGTCAGAGAGCAGTCCAGATGTTCTGCAGCGGCATGCTGCAGATGCTTTGTCGTTCGTGTATGTGGCCATGCACATGACTAGCAGCACCATTACTGTTGCTGGCCAGTCTCTACACGGCGGTAAGACCCTGCACTCATTTTTGGTGTTTCAGTGAGGTAGTGAAGGCCTCTGAACATATGATTTCATCTTCATTGAGTTGAACTGCTAATCCAAGGTCTCAGATCGCTGTGTAGTACTCGGGCAATGCACCGTACCATTTGTCTGTGGGCCCTGTACAGCATTATCCATGGATACATGTGTCTTTTATCCCCTGTCCTCTCCCGTGTGGATCATTCACCATATCCCACTTGCATGCAAGCTCCCAGGTACAGCTGGAGCAGGACACTTTTCTCAAGGTGAGCCCTATCATTGTCTGTTAATGAGTTGATTGATTGGGGTCAAATAAATGACTGAGTCTGGTACTTCTAGACGTTGATAAGCATACCTGTCCAGGAGTGATGTAACAATTATGTAATAGGAATGATAGTTTAAAGTAAGAATGCCTTGGAGGGGCTATCGACTGTTGGTTGGATTTCTGAACAGTTTCCTTACTACTTGTAAGATAATTCTCCTCCTTAGAAGAACCCTCGACTACAGTCTTGTGAAGGTGTTGCTTCACCTTATGCAGCCATACCAAACTTTAGATAGTGATAATGCAATGTATCTCCGTCTGTACCTCCACAAAGTCACAAAGACCATGTGGGTCTTACACAGGAGAGTTTTATATAGCGCACTCACAGCCTAAGCAGCTTTCGGTACACATTCGGTAGCCAACAGACTTCATCTCACGCAACCAAGAGAAAGTAGGAAGCATAGCAGAGTCAGTAGGGCAGTTGAGGTAGTGAGTAGCATGGAAGTAGCAGCTCAGGACCACTGAAAAGGATGAGCCAGAATCGGCAGTAGGAGAGTAGTTGTCGTTGCATAAGAATTGTGGAAGCGAGTTCCACAGTCTAGGACCTGCAGAGCTAAAGCTTCTGTCGTCAACGGTCGTTAAGCTAAGGAATGGAACAGCTAATTTATTGTCCACACATGACCTGAGGGTGCGAAGAGGCTGAAACTGATGCAGCAGTTCAGCTAGGTATGAAGGCGCCAAGCCGTGGCGGGCCTTGTGGGTCTGCGTAAGAACTTTGCTCTGTATCCGTTGCTCAACCAGCATCCATCCTAGCTTTTTTTTAGCAAAGGAGACACGTGCTCTAACCGCTGGGACTTAAAGACTAGCCTTGAAGCCATATTCATAGTCAGCTGCAGTGGCCTAATAGCTTTCTTTGGCAGCCCAGCCGATATAGAATTACAATAATCAAGCCGAGACAGAACTAAGGAGCTAGTTCAATTTTTTGCAAGCCACTGGAAGACAGCTCCTACTCTTCGATATGAGCCGGACGTGATGGCAAGCTGTAGAAGCATTCTTCTGAATGAAGCTTTTAAAATTGAGGCAGCTCTCGAAAACGACACTTAAATTTCGAGCACGTGGTGATGGTCGCACAATAGCACCACCTATTAGAAGATCAAAGCCTTTTAATCCAGCCACCCGCTTAGGTTATCCAATGAGCAGCAATTCGGTTTTATCATCATTTAATTTTAGGAAGATTTCCGACATCCAGGATCAAATATCGGCAATGGAAGTATTCAGTTTCTCAGTTGCCACAGCAGATTCCGACGGTTTGATTGACAAATACCTATAAATAGATAAATTATCGTCAGCATAAAAGTGACATCCTATTCCATGGGCCTTAATCACTTTTCCCAGAGGTTGTGTATAAATGGAGAACATCAAGGGACCGAGTACAGACCCTTGAGGGACTCCACAGGAGATCCTTCTCGTGTGTGAGACCTGACCCATCACGACACGGATTTAACACGATCAGACAAGTACGATTGAAACCACGCCAGTGCTTCGTCTGCCAGACCGATCTTTGTTCTCAATCGTTCAAGCAGAACCTCGTGTTCAATGGTGTTGAAGGCAGCAGACAGATCTAGCAGAGCTAGGGCAGTGACATTCCTATCGTCGTTGCCACGTAGAATGTCATTGTTAACACGGAGGAGAGCAGTTTCAGTGGAGTGCTGCCTCTTGAACCCTGATTGAAATGTTTCTGACATTCCATTATTTTCAATATGTTCAACCAGCTGCTTAGCAACGATTTTTTCAAGAAAGATAGGCAGGCTGCTCTTTGTGTTGACAGTGGAGAGAGAGAGAGAGAGAGATGTCTACTAGCACACCTCAGCCAAAAGTGTGATCTGGGCAGCTAGCGTGCAAGATGTTCCTGAAATACCACCAAGCAGCGATTGTGATGTTCACAAGGCTGCCGTGATCGTTGCTGATCTGCTGCTTGTACATAGCACAGTAGTAATGATGCTGTGACCCGCTAGCCGAAAGGCGATGCTTTACCGAACCTAGAAAGACTTGCATCCGAGCTTATGTGAAGTGCTCGATTGTTAATGCGACGAGCATGAGCTAGCCACAGATATGCACTATGCTCGCAGGCGTAGGTAGTGACAAGGCAACCACTGTTGTATTTAAAGGGACAAGCTCTTTTTGGCTCGTTAACCCTTCCATTCACTCTTCTTTCAGTTCCTAAAAAGCTCAGGGTCAGGCACTGGCTCTATTAGGTTTAAAAGTCTGAGCATGCAAAGAAGGGTCCATGAGGGCAGGGTCGGTGAAAACTACGTGTGAGTGGCATGCAAGGGTCTATGAAGGTGGTTTGGTTGGTGAAAACTCTAAAACCAATGGAGTGAACTCCAGGCCATCGTTTGAGAGGCAATATGGCTAGCGATCATTTCTAGTGACAGGTCTGTCACACCAAGTTTCTCCATTGTATCATTCTGCCTCGAGAAGTGACCTGAGAAGGAGCCTTAGCTGCTGCTGATAATACACTTTGCCCTTTCGCGGTTGGCTAGCAGCCGGTCTACCTGGACCCACTGCTAGACAGGAGTTAACCCAAAGGAACAGCAGGTCGCTGTAGGACTACGAATCGCTCAGTCGTGCTCCAGTGGACTTCCAGTGTTTCAAGCTGCAGGAGCTGTAGCTGATGCGCCTCCGATGGCTGGGTGTTATGAGGCTCGGTCAGCTGAATGGCTGCTAACTACTGCTGCTGAGACTCCGTGCAAAGTAGGACAACAAAATTAATCCTAATTGTGTGCACTGACAAGACAACGACATGCGTTGGATTTGTGCTGGTCTTTTCCAATGGCGAAGTAAAAAGGAGGGCAGTATTTGAAGTGGTGTCGCTTTGGAGGTAGTGAGGGGTAAACGAAATTTGTCTGTACCTGTCATGCCAGACGGCCTTTTCTGTGTTGATGTGATGATGACTGAGCAAGTGACCATGGAGGCTTTGTCTTTGTTAGTTGCACGATTACTTTGTGACGGTGGCAAGCAGCCGTTCCTAGTAAAAAGTCTTGCCCGGTAGCTTGGTACAGATTTGACTATATCGGCCCTAGATGATCTTTACGGGAATGATCATTTGAAAAAAGGGTAACTTTCTATGGTGCTAAACCAGTAAATAACAAAGGAAAAGATAACAGGTTCGTGTGATCGTTACAATCTGCCAATACAAAACTTGGGGGTTTGTCTCTGTGTTCAGCTAGGCACTCCTTTTAGTTGAACCTGTGTTAAGGTAGCTTTTTTGCCAGGATGTTCAAGTAGTTGTTACTGCTAATGCTGCCAGAAATAGTCTTGGCTTGGTTTCTTCATACCCAGCTGAACTGCTCCACTAGTTCCATCTTTCCTGGGACCTCAGGCTCTCTATGACCAATAAATCAACTGTCCGGTTCTTTTGCTTAAAGATCTCTGGCAACCGAAGCTTTTGCTCTGCAAATCCGAGACCGTGGAACTCACTGCCACAATTTTTATGCAATGACATCTACTCTGCAGCTGCCGACTATGGCGCATCCTTTTCAGCCGTACTGAGTTGCTTCTTCTCTGCCACTCACGCCTCAACTGCTCTCCTGAATCAGCTGTGCTTCTCACTTTCTCTTGGTTGCCTGAGATGAAGTCTGTTGGCTACTGAATGTGTACCGAAAGCCGCTTCAACTTTGAATGCGCTCTACAAAACTGTCCTTAAAACCCATATAGTTTTTTGCGGCTTTGTTTCGTTGCAGACACACACACACACACACACACACACAGGCACACACACAGGCACACACACAGGCACACACACAGGCACACACACATGCACGAGTCTGGCAGTTGATGCTCCTTTTTAACGAGTGATCGTGGTCTACGTATGAAGTGCCAGCTGCTAGCTGTCAATGCTGTATCTGTGCTCGGTCAACTGGATACAGTGATATGCCTCTTTTGTGATGCCTGATGAGCATTGCTGGTTTTGCATTTTTGCTGACTGCTTTTAAATCCATGTTAAGCAGATCGAAAGGAGGGGCAGTAATGCCTACACGGCATTGTACTATTCAAGGGTCATGATTGCATGGTCACCGTGGTTGTATACATTAGGTGCAGGTACCTAGCTTTGTCTGTGCTCTTATTTGCTTTGAGAGTGCCACTGCTTCACTGGGGTGGGATTTTGTTAGGGTATCTTCTTTTGATAGGTTGAGTTTGGCGATGCAGGAAACCTGTGTCAAGGCAACATTTACTGCCACCCCCCATAAGGCCCAGTGCTCAGCTTTATTTAATCATTTGGGGTCATTTAAAAGTGTGGAAGGAGAGTAGGGATGTAAGCTAAAAGAATTGACCTACTTACTGCTTGGTGAACTGATGGTAAGGGTAGTTATTCCTCTTGAATTTTTTCTTCTGGATACCTTGCTTATTTTATTAAACCTGTTGCGCTTTTCTGAGATAGGCTTTGCTGTACTCTGTTGGCGATAGCTTCGTGGTCATTGGGTTTATGCATTTCTTCTTGGTTCGTTATTGATGTTCTGATTCCCTTTACTGTTATTAGATTCAAACAGACTGAACATATCTATTTGGGAAGAAACTTGGAATGAAATGGTACCAGGTCAGTATGGCCCCCTGCTCTGTGTGGCCCTGTCTCCACTGTCTCCCACTAAAAAAGTCTGGTTAAGTATTTTATTTGGTGATGCCATAAATAAGTATGCCATATGCTGGTATTAATAATAAGATATTTATATAGTGCCTTGAGAGAGCAAAATCCTATTCTAGGCACCTCACGTGGCGTGAAGAAAGACTAGTCGATTGGTTAGTGATAACATGTACAATTTCATCGCAATAAGCACAGAAATGACAGTATACTTGACAGTCACATTGTATGAGGAACATACAGGTTTTTAGCTTCATTTTAAATGTTTTCAAGTCAAGGGATGTCGTGGCATTTTTCGAGAATGAGTTCCCGGCTTAGGGGGCAAACTGAATGCACTCTCTCCAAAGGATTTGGAGTAGGTTAGAGGCACAGCGAAACGGCTTGAGTCAGAAGAGCCTTTGGTACATTGTGAAGCCTGAGAAGTATTTCTGGTAGGTTGGTCTGAGCAAGATAGTGAATAGACCTAAAAGTGAGTACCAGAACCTCCAAGTCGATATGCTGCTTGATGGGAAGCTAGTGCAGGTCAGTGCAAAGCAGGGTTACATGACAGTTGCAACCTTCACGACAGACAAGCCTGGTTGCAGAGATGTGCATCAAGTGGAGCATTTGTTGGGCTGGCATGAAGACTAGCAAGCAATGAGTAACATAAATCGAGCTTAGCTGTTGTACCTAATGTAAGATAGCATGACTTTTTTAATGTTTCACAGCTAAAAGTGGGCAGACTTACTTGACAGTGCAGCTGATAGAATCATCTGCTGAAAGACTATTTTAAATACCCGGAGGAGACCAAAGTTGCACAGTGAGGCTTCTGGAGATATGCTTGCAAGATCCGTTTTGAGAGTTAGCCTTTCCGATTTCTGAGTAACAACAGGTGTGCTTTTAGTATGCCCATGCTCATAGACATTTTCAGCATAGATCGGTACCTATAAGGAGCTGAACCTTATAGCAGACCTTACCTAAGCCAGCCAGTTGCTGGCCAGTGAAAGGTCACCCAGCTAAAAGGATGAGGCCTGGATGTGTCGTGTATGCCTGCATAGGCACAGTCATAAGTTTTAACGAGCTGCCATACTTGGCCGAATGTGCGCGTCTTTTTTGTTATCCCGTTGTGCTTTAAAGGTGCGTTATTTTGTGTGCGAACGTAGTTATGGCCTCATCTAGGCAATACTAAGTGACTTCGATATTTAGAGCTGGCTATAATTTTATTTGTTGTCACTTCCTGTGTATAGATTGGCGTGGACACCCTCTTCTTGTGTGCAATTCAGCAGAAATTTCTCGCTACAGAGAAGTATGGCCTCGAATTTAAGAGGGCTATGGCGATACCACTATTTGACGATCATACAAATTGTAATAATAATAATCATCATCATACGTTTGCATAGCACCCCATACAACTTGATCTTTTTCTAGGCACTTTACATATGCTGTAAAGGAAGCATGATCGACTGGTTAGGCATGGCATGCTCAGTGTCAACAAGCATAACGTGGTTAGAGGTGACATGCACAGGATCAGCATGCAAATATGATTAGAAACAGCATGCAGAACGTCAGCTCCCATAGGGTCACAGAGAATGAATCAGGGGGACTAACTAAACACTGATAATAGATACGTTGTGGCTTCTCTTTAAATGTTGTCAAGTCATGGGATGTCGTGACGTCAGTAGGTAGTGAGTTTCAGGCGTTGGTAGCATACGAACTAAAGGTACGGTCTCCAAAGGTTTTCAGATTCGTGCGATGTTTGGCTAAGCAATTTCATTCAGAAAAGAGTATGGTAGGGGAGTAGATCTGATAGGTAGACTAAAGCCACAGAATGATGGCACCTAACAATAAGTGACAACCTTGAAATCGATGTGCTGTTTGACTTGGAGTCAGTGCAGGCTGGTGGAAAGGCTGTAATGCTGCAAGTGCGACAGCCTTGCTTAGCTGCACACTTTTGCATCAACTGTAAGCATCAGATTGCACAAACCAGTAGACCAGCAAGCAGTTATTCACACAATTTGAGGCTGGATGTCACAAGTGCTTGGACCAATTCGCATGTAGGATCCCTGTCTAAGCAAGCCCGAATTTTAGCAATGTTATGTAGCTGAACATATACAGACTTGACTGTGAAGCAGATGTGGTCGTCTAATGAAATGTTGCTTTGGAACAGGACAATTGGATTTCGTGCAGTTGCAACAGAATAGCCGATTTTAAGCGTAAAGTGTTGCAGTTCTGAATCTCATTTGGTGTCCCCATAACTGGTAAGAGGGTATTATCGTCATTCAATTTAAGAAAGTTGGCTGCCATCCATGTGCGGCCATCATCAATGCGTACAGCAAGGGAGTTGAGAGAATTCGACTTGCTGGAGGGCTGCTCCAAAGCATCCTAATGTTGGTCGAAATGTTTCTATCAGGTCTCATGATTTGTCATGGCACTAAAGTTTGTGAAGGATGCCCATGAGCTGTACCATTGTCAAAGAGTTCCTACTCCAATGTGAAACCAAGCCCTCAAGTGCCCTTGCGCTCTGCATGCCTGCATTTTTCACCATGTAAAATCCACAGGTCACTCTTTATGCTTGTATCCAGCCACCACCGCAGGATTTGCTCTCTTTTGAAGGCAGTCGTTGTGGAACACTTTCTTAATACATCTATTTACCTACAATCTCCTACCGATCTTGAAAACTTGATTTCTCAATCTTCTCAATTCGTAGCCACTGCCAAGATCAAATGGGTGCCTTGCTGGCAGAACTTTCACAGAACAGATGATTTGTTAGCCCAAGGTTCTTTTTTTTTCTGTTCAAATGTCGCAACAACTCTTTCTAAGGAGCTAGTCTTTGCTTTATTGCTTGCATTTTTATGGCATTGAATAGTGTGTCTACCGCATATTTGTTTTTGTCGTTCCTTGTTAACATCACTTGTTAACATTTTAGCACAAGTACTGCTTACCAATTACAAGCTCCTTGCAGTGCATACATAGTTGTAGCCAGCTACACGTGCGAAGCTTGTCAGATCGTAAAGCAGAAACTTATTTTACTTTGCCCATTACGAATCGTTGGTTTGTTACTTCACTTCCTTTAAGCACAACAATATAGTAAGTCCAATAAGCTAGCTGTCTGGGTGCCACTTTGAACGATCTACGATACTGAATTAATGCAGTTTAAAAACATAATTTGTAACCCTAGGATTCTGTATTTAGTTTGATTTGCTTCTTATTGGTCCTTATGTGCTTATAACTTTCTTGCGTTTAGAGATATGGTTATCGGTATGGCATGTTGTATCTTAGCCTGTCCCACGAGAAAAGGTCTTGGTCATATGGATTTCCCATCATATCATTTGCTTAAATTTCTGGCTGTACTTATTCTCTCTGCAAACTTGCCTACACGTGCACCTGCGCATACTCACAGACCAATTCGGTTGTGAAGTTATCTACATATTTCGTAAGCTCTAAGTATGCTGCACTAAACTTGCATGCCACCAGGAATCACGACACAGCATTAGCAGCCAAAGAAAATGACAGATGATACCCAATCTGTTATTAGACGAGTTTACATCTGCTGAGTATCAATCTGAGGCATTGCACAGGTCTGTGCTGTATCGCTTGTGTGTCAGATGTGCTTCCATAGTTCGTGCACTCTTATTGTACAATCTGGTGTAGCACTGGTCAGGTTGTACAAGGCACACCATGCAGTTTCTTGTGGTTTATCTGCCTCGACCTTCCAGTTAAGGCTAAGTGTTGTACATCCAGCTGCTTTGACGAGACATAGTAAAAATTGTCTAATTAGCACAGCTGCTGTCTCTTAATTTTCTGGCTGTGAGCCTGCCCTCCCACCAACCCAGCCTAACTGCCTATCTCCTGCCACGGGCTTGGATTCTTCTGCAGGCACGGAGCTGGGACTGCGTCTATACTTGAACGATATCGTGGCCGTGGCACGAGCCAGCCTCGAGTCCAGCTCGTGGAGCCGGAAGGCGGTCGGAGCCTCGGCGCTGAGCAGCCTGGTGGGCCGGCTCGGTGCTGCCATCGATGCGCAGCCACTCGACGCCATGCTCTCATGTGTGGTGACTGCTCTCGGCGGACGCACGTGGAGTGGAAAGGTTCGTCTGATTGCCCATCTGCGTAGCGCTCGTAGCACCTCACTTCGGAGTGATTGTCTGACAATGGGATGGTCAGCTGCTATGTGATTTGTTCACACAAAGCCTGGGGGATGGGTGTTTGGTGCTAGGTGGCAGAGGGCGCCAGCTCACCACCTGCAAATGAGGCCATCGTTACCCTTTGTGAGCAGGCATAAAGTCATGCGAACTGTCGAGGACAACACAATACAAGTCAGCTTTAGTTGTTTCATCTTTAGGGCTTTTCTCACGGTAACCTCCCAGACAGTCAAGAAAGCCTACTCCTCCTCACACCTCGTGCTCCCAGTCACTGTTCTGATTTGGTGTTGCTTTGTTGTTGGCTTTTGTACAAATGCACCACACGGCTGCTCGGTGGGTGCTTGCAGATGCATGTGTAAATATAGATGTAAATATAATTCTTTTGCATAGCCTTTTAAGACATCCAACGGTTCTCAACCTGTGGGTCTCGACCCCTTTGGGGGTCGAACGACCCCTTTACAGGGGTCTCCGAGGACCATCAGAAAATACATTTCAACATTTTGCACAATAATTTTATGGTTGGGGGTTACCACAACATGAGGAACTGTATTAAAGGGTCGCAGCATCAGGAAGTTTGAGAACCACTGCTCTAAGAGAACCTAATCTCTATTCTGGCCTTCACGTATGCCATAGGGCACGAGACCATGACCTTGGTCATCAAATACATTTACCTTGACCTGAGTCGTTAAAGGCAAGAGATAGGCAGGCAGGCAGAGGCAGACAGTAACTAACAGACACACAGAGACAGACAGTGACAGAGGACAGAGAGAGAGACAGGCAGAGAGACAGACACAGAGACAAGGAGAGACGAAGAGAGAGAGACGTGGAGAGAGAGAGACGTAGAGTGAGAGAGAGACTGGAGTTGGAGTGACGAAAGGAGAGAGGCGGACGGAGAGAGGCAGACAGAGAGAGAGAGAGAGAGAGAGAGAGAGAGAGAGAGAGAGAGAGAGAGAGAGAGAGAGAGAGAAAGTCAGAGACAGCAAAGAGACTGACAGAGAGACCTTTGCCAAAGGCAAGGATAAGTGTGATGCGAAGTCACTCAAGTGGTTTGGGTGTCGACAATCTCGAGGATTGGGAAGAGCATACGAAGGTCTAGGCACCTGGTCGTTGGGCACCTTGAGCCCACACGTGGTGCTACGGGCTTGGCGCCTGCTGTGAGGGAGTTATGTGATATGTGCGGTCACTAGTTACATGGCTAAATTCCTTATTTCAGGAGGCTCTTCTGGAGGCACTTCGTGTGATGGCTACATCGTGCACGTGAGTGTCGCAGCCTCTGTGCTTGCACTGAGCCCCCCTAGCGCAGCAGCCACCTTTTGTTGAGCCTCGCTATGCTTATGGTCGTACATTTGCTTGCAGGGAGAAAATTAAGTCGGGCTTGGCCGTGTCTCCACACCAGGTCGGTATCCGTGCCACGCAGCCTCCCCCATCAACCCCTTTGGAAAATGGTTGGAGAGGCTTAATAGTCGAGCTTCACGAGCCGTCTTGCTTGACAAGAGGCTGCCTTACGTCATTTGCCGTGTTTGCCATCGACAAAGAAAGCTTGCATGTATTGCCTTGGTCTCTCTAGATGCATCCTCATGATAAGCAGCAGCAGCAATGCAGAAGTTCAGTGCCCCAATAACCCTTGCCGGATGCATTCCAAGTCAGTCGCTTTGCTGTGTAATGAATGGCAAGGTCATTCGGTTCAGCACAGTTCCAGGCACCCGGCCACTTCCTCACTCAAGGCATGGACATCCCTTGTGATTTGCTCCTGAGCTGTTAGGCTTTTGTTTTTTGTGGCCCTTTGACTCATCTGGCAAACCTAGTCTGCTGCATTTACACTGGGGCCATTTGTAATTGACCTGGTAGGATTGAATCCTCCTGCTGTCGTGGTTCTATGGCTCTTGGTGCACTCCTTTTTGTCCTGCTTTGATTTGTTAGCGCACCTGCCTCCTCTGTCTCCCTTTCTCTCCTGTGTCAATGGGCTGGCCGTGGTGGGTCTGATGTCATCGATTGGTTGGTGTGTGTGCAGCATTGCATCTCGATTGCTGACCTTGCACGAGGCTTGCTCTTGGTTTCAGATCGTGGAGTGCGCCATGAAAGAGGCAAAGAAAGAGAGTGCCGGCGCAGCCGCATACAAGGCTTCTGCGCTGCGCTGCCTCTGCGACGCCCTCCAGTCGTTTGACATCGACCGGTTCGCCGACGTCATGGTCATCGTGCGTCCACTTCTGCAGCAAAAAGATGGTGCCGATGCTGACGAAGTCAGCGATGGGGCCGATAGTAAACTCAATAAGAACTCGGCGACTATTCTTAGACTGGCTGCCTACGAGGGAGTGGCCAAGGCCTTCTGTGGCGCAGGCAAGAGCCTGCTGACAGGTTAGCATTTGCCAGGTCATGCCTAACGTGCCTCGCGTCGTCCCTGACCCCAGCATGCACCTGGCTTGGGATTGTGGTGTGCCTGCTGAATGTCGGGAATGGCAATTTTGAATGTGGCCACAGCTGCTGTTTTACTGCTGTGGAAAATCAAGGATGTCCATGGGGGCAGCTTTACCACTTTGACTTCTTGAATGATGAAAGCATCTAATCTAATAAATACCCCATTAATCTGGCTTTGGCATGGCAGACTAATTCTGATGGGCCCGGCAGGACAGACCAATTCTGACGGGCAGTCTCTCGGGTGGTGCGACTTCATTTAATGTCGTTCGCCCTACACGAACAGCACCGTCTTGTGCATAGAAACCTCATGATTAACATCTGAAGTAGCTAGAGAGAACTAGCTAGAGAAGTGGACCGCAGAGGTGGTAGCCTGGTGTGCGTGCCAAGGTTTGCGAGGTCTCTTCTTCCTCCAAAAGCGGTTGGCCGAGCACACACCGATAAGCTAACTGTGTTTTGCATGGCGCCGTGGCTTCAAGGGCTTTGCTCTCACCTCGGATGTCGATGTGGTGCTGCTGCGTGCAAAGCAGGAGTTGTAGTCGATCGAGGTACCCTTAGCGCTTCTTGTACAACAGCCCACCGCTGGTTTGCGAGCCCGCTCTGCTGCTCTTGCTTTTTGCTGATGGCAGGCCAGTTGCTTGGATCCTGTGCTCAGTCTTGGCCAGAAGTCGTCCGACTCGGTAGCCACCGACAGTGAAGCTGTGCCAATCCGGCACCGCTGTGCTGCTTGCTGAAGCAGGCTCTGCACCTCTGGTGGCCTCGCTAGGGGCGCCAGGCTAGGGGGCCACGTCCAGCGATCGAGCAATCGTTCCCTGCGACGATTCTCTCCGGCACTGTAATGAGTAATAGTGTTAATAATAATAATGCCCCTGATAAAGCGCCTTCAGAGAACTCAATCTCTTTCTAGGCGCTTTACATTTGCTGCAAACAGAAGTAGAGCACGTGTTATTGGCCGCGCAGCTTCTGTTTCCTGTCCTTCCTGCCCACTGTTGCTGGGTGAGTTGAGCAGTCGGACGTTGAGTAGTCTCCTAGGGTTGCTCTCGGGCAGCCAAGGCATGGCTCGACAAAGTTGCCTCTGTCTTATAGATCAAGGACCGGGGCTGCTGCTGCTGGACGATGGGATAGCACTGCTGGCTAGCAGCTTGCCAGCAGTCGCTTGGAAGGAGCAGCAGGCCATCCTTAAGTCTCTCCGTGCGATCGTGCTCAAGTAAGCCATCACCCCCCCCCCACCGTCCAGCTTGACTAGGCTCAATGCCGGCTTTGCGTTGTGTGATAGTAGGGAGCATTGTCCCCTGCCGGATAGAGAGATCGGTCTACTGCAGTGTATGTAAACGAGTGAAATGCCATTTACTTCAGTGACGGTTCTGTTATTGTGGTTTGAAAATAGCATGTACATTTCTTAAGTGCCCACAAACCACACTTTCAAACTGGCCGAAATAATCGCCGAGCCTGCAATGTTGGCCTACTGATAATGCTGCGAGTCAGCGCAGATGCAGCGATATCTCCCTAGAGTTTTGCGTGTGAGCAGTTTCCGGCTGATGTGGAAATCCTTCCAATGAGAATGCCCTGCACTTTATTTATTCTGGTCATTCTATAGACAGCTGACGACAGCCAATAGAAGCCGAGTGCGAGATACCACAGTTTGGCGAGTCAGAAAGAGTGCACGCCACAAAATTTCAACCCTTTATGGCAGGCACTTCTTAATTGCAAAATATAATTAAATTGCATTACAATCTAATTAAAAAATTCTGCAGGTTAGTGCCAGTCAAGCCGTCTTTTCCACTAGGTGATCCGGAATAGCAAACTCTTGTCATGATTCTGTGGCTATCAATGTGAATGCTGTTTCATTCAATCAGCAAACACATTTGACTTTATCTGGCATGACCTTAGTTAACTGGAGCTATTCTCTATAATGTGTGGCCGTTGTTTCCTTTGCTCATATAGTCTGAAGTTTTGCATGTCTGTATGGATATAGTGGGTTTCCCTAACAACTGCTGCAGTAGCACGGACGAAGCTCGATTGTTCTATTTTAGTATGGAATATCATAACACATAATGCGTTTTTACATTGAAAGCCCAGTCTGTCACAGAAGGAAAACGCCTGGATAATTGAGATTTCAAAGCTTGACAATAACGAGCATAAAATATGAGTGTCATGTATCGAAAATAACTGAGGATAGCGAACAGTGGAAAGAGTTAATATTTGTGGACACACGGTACGACCAACCAGCCAGAGAGCCCAGCTATGTAAAAGCATCATGTGAGAGGGGCAGGCTGCGCAACTGCCGGTGCCGGCTAGGCAAGGCTTCAAGAAACAGGGCCATTGGAAGCACTTCTTTGTAGCTGGGCTGCTGAGCCCTTGTCTGTAAGCTGTTTGCTGACCAGGTGACTTGTGGCAGAAAGTCGTGCAATCGGAGATCGCGGTTGATGCATCCAGCTGGTCTATGCAGCGAATTGTGTGTTAACGTTGATATTTTAGAATTGACCAGTTAAGCAAGGAAGCAGCTGGACAAGCAGTGGAGAACTCTGCGGGCCGTGCAAGGGGCTATCTGCAGGCCATGGTGAAACCTGCCTGCGACTGCCTAGGTACGTATGAAGCATTAATGCGATGGCTTAAGGGGTCTGTCTATTTAATCTTTATGGCATTTTGCATCTTACAAGCACTTTATGAGAAGCAAAGCTTTGGAAGCTCTGTGTGGGTCATTGACCTTGGCTTAAGTTACACTATGGGTACACAAGCACGGCTTATTTTACTGTCCTCACAGTGCCAGGAGCATACGTGCTTCCTCCAACGTATTCACTTTTAACAACTTGGTGGTTTGGCATCAGGAGTTTACACTTACAGTTACGTTATTTTAGCTACTCTTCTGATAATTGTTGACTGCACTGCTACCTTATCGCTAATAGTCTTTGCCCATTCAGGTCAGTCATTGCACCAGGATTCGGCTTGGGTTCGTGAGCAGCCACTAAGTGGTGTGCTGTAGCAGCTGCTATGATCACGACAGACGAGCCTGGCTGCCGAGTTTTGCTCTAACTGTTCCTGTATTACATAGGCCAGAAGATCTGCAAGTAGTAAGTTACAGAAGTCGAGACATGATATAACAAATGCATGGACCCACTCGGATGGGATTTCCATTCCATGTTTAGGCAGGCCCAGATCGTTACCATATGTCCAGTAGGCAGACATGACCGTACAGCTGATGTGGTCTCTTTGTGAAAGATCACTGGAAAAGGACATCCAGATTTCGTACGCATGCTAGATGATAAATACTGGCATAGCTCATTTTAAGGCATAGGTTTTTCAATTTCTTGGTCAGTATGATTGCCTTTAACTACTGAGGCTTCATTAGCCGCCCTATAAATATATGGTGGCCTAGCAAGTAGAAAAGTAGCCACTTCTGCATGCCTTTAACCTGGGCGAGCGCTGAAAGCAGTCCTCGCACGAGGCTAGTTATCTTCTTCTGACAAAATCAGTAAGCCTCACCGTGAGTCCTGGAAGCTGCATGTGCATGACAAGCTGTAAATGGTTGCCTCAGCAGCAAGCTCAGCTGCATGTCAAATGCCATTCTTGGCAGCCAGGAAAGCCAAAAACGTGTGAGTCGCGCATCAGTTATTGCCCAGCTGTTTATAGATGCCATAGGTGGATTTGTCACTGGGTGACCCCTAGCAGTAGCAGAAAATTATCTGGTCTCGGCGAAAGCAATCATTTTGCCTATTAAATGCGACACAATGTGGTATGGCTTGTCGTTCCATCGCACCTGTGAAGATTGCCTGTTCTGGGTGCAGGTGGAGCACTCGTGAGAGCACTTGCCTTTCTGTTGTGTTCACTGCTGGCCGACCCCAGTCACGTGTCACATTTTGCTTGCTGCCGCAGGATTAGGGACAGCTTAATCATTGATGGCGATTCTAACCTGCTGTATCTCTCACACGATGCAGGTTTGTTTTGTAGCTGTTTGTAGACACTCAACAGTGCGACAGGAATGTCTGGCGTTGCTGGATTCGCTTGTTTCCGTGCTGAAAGGTAACAATCAGCTGTCTCTGCTCCGACTGTCTGCCCAGGCAGTCTAGCTTCATGCTTTATCCGTTACGCTTGTGTCAGTATGCCCTGCAGCAGGGATGGGTAGAGTCTGTCAGTTGGGGCTCTCCAGGCAGCTCTCCAGCGTGCAGATGCACACTCGTGAAAGCAGTGCAGAATCGGCCAACCGAGGTTGGATTGAGGTTTTCTTCAGCTTGCAGGGCTATTCGGGCAAAATTTGTGAAGACTGCTGAAAATGGCCCCAGGGCCGATGGCTGAGGATTAGTGTCCGGTCGTTTTAGGGCTAGCCAGATCCTGCACTTCGACCCTCTCTTGACCCCCCCCCCCGTCGAGCTGACCGTGCGGCCGTGTGGAGTGCACTGGCAAAGCATGCAATAGCAAATGACAAGAATGGAAACTCGGTGTGCAAAACCCTTGGCAACTTTATGGACTGTAGATCTCTACCGGTTCGTGAGGCTGCAGTCGTTCGACTGTGGGCTAATGTGGTGCTGACTGTGGGCTCTGTGGTTCGACTGCTTTCTGCTCCTGCAGTTGAGGTGGGCAAGGGAGCTGTGTCACTGCCTGAGCTGTGACCTTTTGCATGCAACTTGGAGCTGTTCGACGATTATGGCTCCAGCAGAACCGTGATGCTTCGTACTTCACTCGCCCTGTGTGGCACGCTTGTCCTAACTTGTGATGCGCTAAACGAAGTATTGATAGTCATGGAATGCTTTTTGAGCTTCTTCATTTGCTCTGTCATTTCAGATTTTTTGGGCTTACATTTTTGTTATTGTTAACGAACTCGATCTTGAGATTATGCAGTGCTGTTCATTTCCATATCTCATTCGAGCTAATGCAGTGATTGGATGCTAGCTCTCGATACTGCATACTGCTGTATTTGCCATCTCTTTTATGGTCTCGGTCGGGTCTGAGCTCGACGTCTGAGATCGGTTGTGGTGAGGCTGTCGTTGTTTTCAATATCCTAGTTGAAGAGTGTTCGGTGGTTCAAACAGATAGTGCATGCCAATCGATATCTTGCAGATGCAGAAAGCAACTGCCAGCTAGGTGAAAAGGATCGTGCACTTATCTTGCACACACTGATTGCAACAGCCGATGACTCCAACGACACACTGCGTGGTGTTGCCAGCGATATTAGGAAAAAGGTCGAGAACTAGTTTTTTCCTTGGATGTGCAAGCACTGCTGTTCCGCTAATTTTTGCTGCATAGTACTTGTTCTTTCTGTATATTATTGCTGTGCCGATCCTCAAGTGATCATTGCTGCAGGTAGTCTGGCTCCTGCAGTTCTCTATTCTTTGTGTGATTAGCAGCCACTTAAGTTTAGCAGCCCCTTCAAGTGCCTAAATTGAAGAACGTGGCTGCTCCTTGCACCCTAGGCGTTATGCAAATACATGGCTGAGTTAGCAACGGCATAGAATGATCATGGCCATTGCTGCTGCAGCTCTGCAATTTGGTATTGATCTCATGGTTGCCTTATTGTGTGCCTCATTATGAATATTATAAAGTAAGTGGCGTTCCTGTGCATTATTACCGACAAGGCTAGGGGTCAATAATGTGCACGTTCCCACTTCCGGTTGCGAATGATTATCAACCATGTACTACCGGCCTTGAAGTTCCTAGTCTAGGTAATGTAGTCTGCTATAATAAAGCTTTCAGTCGGCCAGTTCAGAGCACTGCTACCTCTGAGGTCTGCATGATGGTTGAATGTAGGCTGTAGACGACTTTCTGATAAACAGCAATCTAATCTTCTCTGTGACTTTGTGGGGCTGTCGGAAAATATCTATAAATACAATCTTGGTACGAATGGACTCTGTAGCACAATTATTTGTTCATAGAGAGAATGTGTGAGCATACAGTGAGATAAGCAGCACCTGACCTAGTACGAGTATCAGCCCGATCAACACGGCTCTCTCTCTCTCTCTCTCTCTCTCTCTCTCTCTCTCTCTCTCTCTCTCTCTCTCTCTCTCTCTCTCTCTCTCTCTCTCTATCTCAGTGGCTAGCCGAGACGAAGCTCTCAAGTGGTGATCAACGAGGTAAGAGAATATGCTTTCGTAAAATCGAAGAGTTACAATTACCAGCCAATGAATTTTGCTTTGTGCAATTAACTGAACCAGGCATCAAGTCGCAAGTATACTCGGTCGCGAAATAATCCTCGAAGTACGGCATCAGCTGTTGTGTTATTATAATGTTATACGGTTTTTGAGGATGTGGAGGCATACTAAAATCTCTGGCAGGATGTGAAAATATTTATTGACGGCGAAAAAAACATAGGCTGTTGGTATGTGTGTGTTCAGGTGGCATGGCCCCACCACGATTCTTTGTGACCCTCCTTCATGGCCAGGAATATAGGCAACAAGCATCGAGTTGTCTCTTCTGCATTTGCACATTCCACTGATCCTGCATTTTACTGTCAAGGTCAGGACTGATGTAGGCCGAACACTGCCGATTGATATCGCTCCAAAGTAGTTCTATAGGGTTCAGATCGAGCGCCTTGGTAGGCCATTTCTTGGCACCGAGCAAGATGGATGTTCAGTTCTAATTGACAGCTTATGCAAATTAAAACAACTAATCTTCGAAAATGGCTTTCTTTAGTTGAAAGCCGGCGAATTAGTTGAAACTACACAATGACCCCTATAAATGGATGGCTCAAGATTTTGAACACGTAATCTCCCGAGCGCTTGCGAACACATAAACAAGGACACAAGCATTCGAGCACCAACGAACTCACTCCTATGGCTACCAAATGCTCTCACTTATTTTTAGTTGTTTTGTAGCTACTGGCAGATAAAGCGCTGCTGCTGCCGAGCTCAGTCAAGTTCATACTAAGCACAACATTGCTGCTCTTGCTTACCACCCTTCAATAATGGAGACCCTATAGTGGTGATCAGACCGATCGGCACTACCAGTCTTTGCAGTTGGGGGGATTCACAGCACAATTTCCAGGGAGATGCTCCCTTGCTTTGAGATCGCGGCATTACTTTTCACCACTTTAGCTTAACTTTCTATGAGCACGACATCGTTGGCCCACAGAGCCACACAGAATATATGGTTGGCGCCCCCCCCCCCGACTTGTAAATATCAGCTGTACATGGTCAAGAACCACTTTCTTCACCTTTAGTACAATGGAAACGCATTATTTACAAGCTTCGAGTTTGTGTCTGATCTCTCATTGGCTTTCACCTAAGGACTGATTCGGTAGTGCTGGGAGGGAATCAGATACTTGCGTGTCTAACACTACCAGAAACCGCAGGTGCACACAGTTTAGCCCCCATGTCTCCGAGTTCTAGAGAGGGCCGTCCATTTTTTTCTAGGAAAGTAATACTATTTTCAAAGGGGCTAAGCAGGAACATCGTTGAGACCGAATCGGAAGTGATAGCAGACGGCAAGCCATCGGTGCCAAGCTCTAGGCTTTATAAATTTGCACTCTCTGCCAAGGCACCATTCTATCGCGTTTCCTTTGCAGCAAATGTTAATCACCTAAAAAGACATTGAGTTCTCTGAGGGCGCATTATCAGGTGTATTATTATTATTATTATTAAGGCAGGTTTAAAGATGTCTGCTTCACGGTGGTGGCCTGCTGCCGCCGAAGCTTTAGACCCCTCCACAAATGAAGTGTACAATTTTTCGGAGAAGATAAAAGGTCTCCGTGGCCGGTAAGTGATATTGAATGTGTTTTTCCGGGCGGGAGGTGAGAAATCTAATTTCTTGGTGTGGCTAAATCAGCTTGCTTGGCAGCCTGCCTTTCGGTGGGCCGCCAAGCAAGTTGTCAAAGCGAAGCTTCTAATTTCCTTTTAAGACGGGTTCTAGTAGTTTCAGGCTGCTCGAATTCAGCAGAGCTTCGGGCTCTCCAAAAATAAGGTATACCAGTTTTATTTCGGACTGAAAACACTTTCCGAGTGGACCTGGCTCTTCTTCATCTGGCGCCGGCGGAATGGCGGCTTACAGGGAAGTTAGATGTGCATTCTGACAAGCCTCCTTCGACAGCTACGGTTTTAAGTTGGTCTTTTGACAGAGGCTTTGGCATTTTGAAGCCCATGGCAACTGCATGGCCAAATATTGCATATATGTTGTAATCTGGTAAAGAGGCGTGACCTTTCAATACTAACGTAAGTTGCTTGGGTTCCCAGCAGCCTAGCAACCGGTTGCTTAAGCCTGACACTGCAGCCTATCAAATGCTCAATATCTTTTCAGTACCCTAAAAAAACCACTAAATAAAACCACTAAGTAAATAATCACGACCACGGCTTCCAGCTCAAGCCTGACTGTTTTCATAAGATTTACCAAGTAAATGTATGTACTTCTAGTCAATATTACAATTCCTGGATACTGTACGGAGAAGTGCTCCAGGTTTCAGCTTAGCAATCTGAGACTTGCACCCGCCGGCAGCAGATGGCACTTAAGCTATGGGTTGTTCGTTTTCCTTTTCTTCTGAGCTAGAAGGGCTTATACTAATCCCCTGTAAGACTTGAATTATTGCAAGGAATGCAACGTTCGACGACGAATGCAGCTCTCTAAAATCCTATAGCCCGGATCTACCAACGGGTTTTTTAAAGCATGCCTGACAATGACTCGACCCTAGAGCATTAGAGCAACGAAATGCGACCTGTTTTGAACATGCTTGTTTTTGATTATTTTATTTTTCTTAAAAATGTTACTCAAAAATCACGACGAAGTCCGCAAGGAGATGAATGCAACTGCTTGCCAATATGCTATCTATAAGAACAAATGAACAGCTAAAGTAACTCGAGGCGGCTCATCGCAATACTATTTCTGAATTTTTTTCTTACGTGTCACCCTGACATCTCCCAAGCTATCATTGCTCATGCGAATCCCTATAATCTATCTTAAAACTAACATACTTGTGCAGGATTATGAATGTTCCCTGATTCTTTAAGCCGGTTCTATGAAACACCGTTTAAGCTTGCCCACGCACATTTCTTGGCCAAATGGAAAAATCAAAATTAACACCATGGTATAGCAAGTGCTTCCCAAAGAATTTCAAAGCGACCACTGAAGGCATTATTGCTACCCTTCCTTAGCACTCACACTAGCTGACATGCAGCCCACTCGTTGTGACTCATCAGCCGTCACGTATGTATGTGTGTATATCTCTCCGTTGGTGACTCCACAAAGTCATAAAGACTAAGTGGGTCTTATGCTGGAGAGTTTTTTATAGCACACTCACAGCCTAAGCGGCTTTCGGTACCCATTCAGTAGCAAAAAGACTTCGTCTCACACAACAAAGAGAAAGTGGGAAGCATAGCAGAGTCAGGAGAGCAGTTGAGATAGTGAGTAGTTTAGAAGTAGCAGCTCAGGACCGCTGAAAATGACGAACCATAGTCGGCAGCAGGAGAGTAGTAGTCGTTGCGTAAGAATTGTGGAAGCGAGTTCCATAGTCTAGAACCTGCAGAGCTAAAGCTTCTGTCCCCAACGGTCTTTAAGCGGAGGAATAGAATTTCTAATTTATTGTCCATACATACCCTGAAAATGCGAGGCTAAAACTGGTGCAGCGTTTCAGCTGGGTGGGAAGGAGCTAAGCCGTCCTTTGCATTTTGGGTCAGCGTAAGAATTTTGCTCGATATCCGTTGATCAACAGGCATCTTTCCTAGCTCTTTTAAAAAAGGAGTCATGTGCTCAAACCTCTTTGACTTGAAGACTAGCCTTATTCATAGGAAGTTGCAGTGGTCTAGTTGCTGCTTTGGTAGCCCAGCCAAAAGGGAATCACAATAATCAAGCTGAGACAGAACTAAGGAGCTAGTTAAATTTTTTGCAAGCCACTGTAGAAGATAGCTTTAAATCATAGATAAACTTAATCAGTCATGTATCTTTATATGGCCGTCTTTCATTTCAATCTATGCCGGAGATCGTCAGTATCCTTTAGCAGCTCTGCATCACCCTTTGCAGTGCCGTGGCACTGATCGCCACTAGTTCAATCATTGGTGAGACTTACTATGTCGAGATTACTTGAACTGTCTGAATCGCTGCTTTTACGAACCATTGTCCATGTGAAAGAACCAGGCCCGTGGTATTTCCAGAAGAGATTAGCATGTAACAATTTAAGGTCTCACTTTCAGCCTAAAGCAATGCGAAATGTCGCATTGGAAAGTCAACATTGATTGTGAAAAGGTCTCTAAGGCACGAATTACTCTTTCTGTAATCAGACTGTTGACCATATCTTTAAAGTCTCGTGGTTGTCTCAGCACAAATGAATTACGCTTTCGGGGGTCGGGGATCACCTAGATAAATGTATAGCTGTCTAATCGAGTTTTACAGAGTGCAGTGAGACACCCGATAAATATTCATCCAGTCCCTAAAAGTAATTCGACTTATGAGCTTTATGGAGTCATCAATACGATCTTAATTTACAGTTGGCTGTGGCTCCTGTTTACTATTTGCAACCAAGGAGGGGCATCAAAAACCTTTCAGAACGGGACAGTATCACTCCCAGGTTAGGGGACTTATGGCTAGAGTGATCGTAGAATTGCGTTCCAAGAAACTTCGTATTTGCTAGCATAACTTACTCTTACTCTTGCCTTGGTAAACTTGGCTTGTAAATGTATTTTCATCTATCAAACTGCTCGTTTTGAAGTAAGAAGATAACCATATGCTTGCTATAACTGTAAGCATATCGCCATCTGCAACAAATAAATAACAAGACCCCGAGTCCCAAGAGCTAGGGAGCTGCTAGCTTTTCGACGCACCATTCAGTGACAAGTGGTTCATCAACCGAAAATTCCAAGCTTCGCTCTTCCATAAGTTAAAATAATCTCAAACATGGTTGATTTGGTAATTTCATAAGTTACAATGCGTGATCAAACTTTGCAAACTGTTTTGCCACCACGCAAAGAGCAAGGATAGTTCCAATCTACAGGCCTAGAGGACAAGCCTTTCCTGCAACAAAAGAATTTTAACAGACTGTCAATGCAGCCCTGGTCAATGAGATCAACAACCCCTGGTCAACACGAGATCTGGAATGCTACAGTTGTAACCGCGAAAGCATTCGCCTATACGTACAGGGCGTCCTCTGGCTCTCTACGGGCGGACCTTGCAATACAATGTAATGTAATGCATGGTTTGTAACTCTACTAAGCCACAGAAATTATGTGAGTGTTACACAGGAGAGTTTTGTGTAGCCCACTCACAGCCTAAGCGGCTTTCGATACGCATTCGGTAGCCAACAGACTTCGTCTCACTCAACAAAGAGAAAGTAGGAAGCCTAGCAGAGTCAGGAGAGCAGTTGAGGTAGTGTATTGCATGGAAGTACTAGCTCAGGACTACTGGCAAAGATGAGCCATATTCGGCAGCAGGAGAGTAGTTGTCGTTGCGTAAGAATTATGGAAGCGATTTCCACATCCTAGGACCTGCAGAGCTAAAGCCTCTGTCGCCAACGGTCTTTAAGCTGAGCCAAGGAACAGCTAATTTATTGTCCATACAGGGCCTGAGGGCACGACTAGGCTGAAACTGGTGCAGTACTTTAGCTAGGTATGAAGGACTCAAGCCATGGCGGGCCTTGTGGATCAGCTTAAGAACTGTGCTCTGTATCCGTTGATCAACCGGCATTCATCCTAGCTCTTTTAGCAAAGGAGACACGTGATCGAACCTGTGGGACTTGAAAACTAGCCTTGCAGTCATATTCATAGCCATTTGCAGTGACCTAGTTGCTTTGCAACGGAGCAGCTCTCAGGCTAGCCGCGATATTAGCCCTTGCCTTAGTGGGTCTGACTTGGGTACCTAGAGCAACCGTACAGCGACGGACTAGCCAAGGACTGGCCAAGGACTGGCCAAGGACTGGCCAAGGGCTGGCCAAGGGCTAGCCAAGGGCTAGCCAAGGACTAGCCAAGGACTAGCCAAGGACTAGCCAAGGACTAGCCAAGGACTAGCCAAGGACTAGCCAAGGACTAGCCAAGGACTAGCCAAGGACTAGCCAAGGACTAGCCAAGGACTAGCCACGAAGAATTAGGCGTAGGACGGACACCGAGAGCTAGGGTCCGACAAAAACAATAACAGCTACACCCAAGGTCGAGAGGGCAGAGAGAGAGAGAGAGGGAGAGGGAGAGGAGTATAAAATAACAGGACTGACAGAGCTCAGGGCTGCAGCTTCGGTAGTCGATGCGAGACTACGCTTCGAGAGCACGAGAGATGAACCTACGGCGACGGACAGCTAAGTGCAACTTAGACTGCGCAGTTGTGTTCTGCCGGCTACTCAGTTAGCCGCTCGTATCTTGGGGTGCTGTAGCGACGCGCGCATAGGGTAGTTAGTTATACTCGGACTTCGGGAGTTCGCGCAGTTAACTCCGTCGGTCTGGTACGCGCCGCGTAAACGCGCAGGGTAGTTGGTTATACTCGGATTTCGGGAATTGGCGCAGTTAACTCCGTCGGTCCGGTACGCGCCGCGTAAACGCGTAGGGTAGTTATTATAGTCGGGCTTGGGAGTTCGCACAGTTAACTCCGTTGGTCCGGTGCGCGCCGGGTAAAGCGCTTGCGCCGGCGCGTAACCGCTACGAACAGGCCCACAATAAACTGTTGCTTTCGGCACCCAGTTGTGGCCGCCTGTGTTTTAACCGCATCGCAGTACTGCATCACACAGTCCACCAGTAGAGAGCCGGGGGACGAGCTTCTGCGCGGTTACAGCTTTATTTGGTAGCCCAACCGAAAGGTAATTACAATTATCCAGCCAAGGCGAAACTGAGGAGCTAGTTAAACTTGTTGTAAGCCACTGTAGAAGACAACTCGGTTTCTTAGATCGGGATCGGACGTATGAGTAGCTGCAGAAGCAGTCTTATGAATGAAGATTTTCAAATTTAAGCAGCATTCAAAAACGACATCCAAATTTCGAGCATGTGGTGACGGTCGCACAACAGCATCGCATAGTAGAAGAGCAAAGCCTTTTAATGCCGCTACATGCTTAGGGTGCCTTATGAGCAGCAGTTTGGTTTGATCGTCATTTAGTTTCAAGAAATACAGTGCTGCAGTGAGGCTAAAAACACCCCGGCCAAAATTGAGCGGCAAAACCAGCAGCTTTTCATTCGCCGTTACCGTAACGTCACGTAACCGTTAGTAGCGGTTAGGCTCCGACGAATGCGGCTTGACGCCGCACGCACTGGAGTGCACGACGGAGCAAAGACAGTGCAAACTCCCAATGCCAGAGTAAATAGAACTTTACCCAGCGCCGGCGATCGCTAGCGACCTCGTACCCAACCCCGAAGGCGGACCGCTACAGTGCGCCAAGATATGAGCGGCAAACTTGGAAGTCGGTAGAATGCAACTTCGAAGTCCAAGTTGCACTTAGCCGCACCTCGCACGCCGTAGGTTCGGACTCTTGCGCTGTCGAAGCTTCTTGAAGATCTTCTAGAAGATTCCGCTGTCGAAGCTTCGAGTCTCTCGCTTCGACTACGGAAGCTGCAGCCGCGAGCTCATTCAGTCGTCTTCTTTTTATTCGCTCCCATCTTAACTCCTGAGCTCATCCTATTTTCTCGAAACCTTCACTCGGCGCCCGTTCTCAGGCTTATTCATTTTTGTCCGTGGCCTATTAGATGGCTCTCACACTAGCTCGCCATCTTTGCTACTAATCGCGCTGATGACTCAAGCGCACAAGTCGGTGCACATCCATACCGCATCGACTGCATAAGGCACCATTCTAACTTAAGCGGGTTAGCACCAGCTGTCCTAGACGAACCCTCTGCGGCAAGCTCACTGGTCAGTCCTTCTCCTAACCATACCGCATGCACAGCAGCCGGGTCCGTACTATGTGCGTTAGTCGAACTCACCGATGCAAGCTAACTGGGGAGCTGCTCCTGTGCGCAGTCAGCCCACATCAAAGAGGTGCATTGTACCAGTACACTGTACATTGTACCAGTACACTGTACAGTGTACCAATACAATGTACAGTGTACCAGTACACTGGATGACTCAAGCAGCCCACTGCATCAGGGTGGGGATCTTAGGACGGTCTAGGGGTTTTGACGCTGAATGCAGCAGCCAGTAATCACCCACATATCCAATAGGTTAGCTGCAGGCCCTGGGTCAGCAGATGGTAAAGCACCAGTAACAGCAAAAATGCAAAGAGTTAGCGACTAATGAGACAAATGACTAGTAGAACACACTGAATTATGTGCCTGTGCATTTGAACAGAAAAGAAAAGCTCACTAAGATAAAGAGACAGCTGACGGCAACTTATGCGTCTTAGCTCTAGACTTACAAGTTCAAAGTAATCGGTGCTTAAACTTAGCCGTAGGCACGTTTCAGACTTTCGGTGCAAACGAGCTGATTGCTGGATCCTAAAACAATTTCAATTTAGGGTTTAGCACGGCAAGATTCGAAGACCTGACAAACATGTGGTGCGAGACCATCACCCAACCGCTAGATCAGCAATACGTTTTAATTTAAGCCACTCTGACGGTTTTCAAATCAATTTGATATTCAATAAGAGGGCAGTAAAGCCGAGAACGAGGTTATGGAACGTTGCAGCTATTTCGCTGAGCATCAATTGAGACAATACGTCAATCACATATACTGAAGCCGAATGACAGAGGTTGAAACATACAAGGGTGTTACTCAAGCTTTCAGAATAATAATTCAACAATCTCCAACCTTTATGAATGAATATCAGATGCGATTTCTACAAGATTCGCACTGTCTAAGCAATATAAGTACCTACCGGAGAGGTAATGGGATAAATAATGTTTAGAGGCTAAGTATCATGCAAATGGCAGTGAAAGCTGTTTTTTCAGGAAAAATAAAAGTTGCTAGACAGACCTTAGACCAACTTGAAAAAAACAGCGGACGGCCGCAAATGCGATTCAGTTGACTTCAAAGCTGATCAGTAATTTTCACACCAAATTGGATGCGATTTCACAAAGCACAAATTCTCATTCCTTTACAATACACAGTTAGTTGGCCTTGACTTTTCTCTTAATTTGACCACTGTAAGTCTTTTTTTTACGTATTTATTGGTTTATATTCTTTGGAATGTTATGAGTACTTGTAAAAATTCTTCCAACAGTAGGTAGTTAAAGAGAACGTCCGCAAAAATTAATCAGTCGGCATCTCATTGGGGTAACATATAAAGCGTGGTTTTTTACTAGATCTGTGGTCTTTTGACCACAAGCCTACTCCGCTGAATTTATTTGTGATGTGTACTCTGACGGAAAAATGATCATAAACCGGATGTGTGTGAATTTTGATTTTTAGAAAACAAAGTGCTTAGAGTTTTAAGCAAGAGTACAACTATTCTGATTTTTCTTAATCCGTGCATGCAGTAAGCTTGTAGACGAGTCTCATGGAAGCCACCCGAGGTATCATCAGAAACATGTGAACGATACTTCAGGCTTTTTAAAATAATGTGTTGCTGTTCGAGCTGCCTGCAGAACATTGAGTGCTCTTTCATTTACGTTTGGCGTATTAAGAGTCTCGGTTATGACCTGGTAGTGTTGAGACATTGTATGCTTTGTACTGCTTCCCAAGCTAGTGAGGTTTGAGCATCGATACAGATAGGTCAAACTATGTGTTGAACTGAGAGGTCGTTAGCACATGAACGTTCCTTCATTTGATAACTTTTTGAGCAAGTTCATAAAGCCACTCGACACTGCAATCCATAAACAACTAGTTCACCCAAGTACGGAATAAAAAAGAATTCTGAAATCCATGTGAATGCCACTGAACCAGCATTCAATCATAACCTAATTATATAACGACAGGCAAAGTAAGAAGCTCTCATACGTCCTGTTGAGATTGGCCATTTCAGAGACGACACAGCTTCACAAATAATAGTGGTACGACATTCAAATAAAAACACCTTTTAATACTGCAAAATTGGAAATCTGGTTAGTTCATTAGTTCATTGAATCTGAAACGAACAGCGTTGAACCAGCTTACAACCATTGAAACAAAGAAGTCACAAATCCATATCATAGTAGTGGCTAGAGTCCTAGTAAGGCTAAAATCTTGCCACTGTTACTAAAATTAATCTCTTTAGGGCTCCAAGTTTTATTGCCATGTCCCCTGAAACCACGCAACGCTTCGAGGCCTGCGTCATTCCGCTGGGACTCTTGAAATTAGCCCTAATAAATAATAATCGAGTCAGTTTTAACTAAAACACGGTATACGTATTTATTAATTTCCCCTTGTACCAACATGCCGTATATAGAATGTATCTGCACACTAGCTGTGATGAAAATCACACATCCTTGGTTGTTGACTGTCCCCCTGACATACACATCTAAAATCGTATCCTCCTTCTTCCTGTCATCCTCTTGCCGTGCTTTATAAATAGACAGTGTCACCTAGATCACTAATATCACTAATAAATTCTAGGCAATGCTAGCTTGTGATTCCTGACGTCGAGGCGGGATCATGTTGTGGCCCTTCTCTCTTAAGTGAGGCTGCACATCATCCCCCGGGGCAATTCCTAGAAAACCAAGGCTAAAATAAAATCACTAAGCCATATGGGCACTCTACAGTAAGTTAATAATGCTTTTATATTGAAATGAAATTAAGATAGTCCAGCTGATTGCCTTGCGCATCTAATCTACAGCGAAGTAATCCATCTGGGTATCAGGAATCCACTTTGTTTCCGTTCAATCATACATTTCGTATCCTCTTCTGTTAATAAACACTCACCTTCAAAAAAAGTCATCTTGAAGTGTCTTCGCCATCGGCTCTCTGAGGTTAGGTGTTTACCAGCGATATGCACTGCTCCGGAAACTGGTCCTGTATGGCTCTTCTAAACAAATGCAGGATAAGAGACAGCAGTGGATGCATGACCAATGTTGGGTTAGCATTTTTGGTGGATGTCGCTATAGATAACGCCAGTTAGCCTAATGTCTCGCCATTCCACCTAACCCGTCCTGACAGGTCTTTCCGACTCTCTTTTGCGTCTGGTTCACGATAGAAGTGAGCCTAGAGTACATCAGCCAACTTCTCGTAGCTTGCTACATCCGACTACGCCAAGGCCTCCAACTTTTTTTTTTATGGCGAAATCATTTAAATATTTAGCCAGATTTGAGGTCTTCACGGCCTCGGGCTATCCGCACGAAGCAATAATATACTCGAATTGGTTACGCTAAGTTTCTTACTTTACCGTAATATCCTAACTAGGTATGGCTACTTGGGCTCTTCTGTCTGATTCGGGTGGCTGGACAGCAAAATGCTTTTCATCCGTCACTGCAATCATCAAATGGATATTTAACACTATGTGTATCATCTGCTGTGGCAGACCCTCATTCTGAGAGCTCTCTGGATTCGTCACCTGATGGGGATTATTGAAGACACGCAACGAACCTTGCCTTCCAGTGGCAGGCTTGAGCGGGCTACCGTTTCCGAAACCGTCTTTGTCGTCCGCCACTCTTTCGGCCACTGTCTATGAATCACCTCCAACGGGCTGTGGCGAGCCCAAATGCCTCTGGGGTGGAGACACAGTGTACGCTGAGAAGAAGTCCTCACCCGGTCCGTTTTCTGCCAGTTTTCACTTAGAACTAAACAACCATTTACCTCAGCGTGGCCAAGATATAACTCTCGTTTTTGCCATGCCTCTCTCAAACCGCACTGGGTTTTTTCACCGACATTGATTGGCAGTCTAATTCGCATTCGTGCCGGACCACGGAGCTGCTAATATGGTCACCGGTAGACTCGAAACAACTGCCTAGATCTATCTGCCTAGCGGAAAAATGCCATATGCACATTTATCCCGCTCAGTGTCGAGGACGTAGCTGCCGATTGCTGGTTACCATCATCAGCAAATTCCTCGAGCGTTTGAACCCTTTCTTCCTGCCGAAAGCGAAGGAAACACAGCCTATCATAAACTTTGTCTTGATACTATTGTTGTCAGTGCAAGCTAAGAGCTAGCACCCTTACCTCATACCTACATATCCTATCTCAGGATAACCGTCCTTTATTTTAGCCTAGGAGATAAGGTGCTTGCTCTTCCCAACCAGGTTGTGGGTTCGAATCCTACATTGGATGATTCTGTATCGCCCATCGCCAGAGGCCGAAATGACCGTAAGGGCTCCTTTTTAGCTATATAAATGAATGTTTAGTCAGCCAGCCTTAAATTTTAAAACTCCGTGACTTCATCTTCTACAATAGCTAGCTCAAGCGGATGTAAACACACTGTTGCCATTCTACCGGCAGATTCGACCGTCTGTCAGCAACAGCCTAACTTACTTCTTGGAGAAAGGGTTAACATCCAAGTTGTTGACACACGATCAACCAATACAAACGACAGGACAAAAGGAAAAGCATGAAAACAAAAAATCAACCCAAATTTTCTGACACACATTTAGTGACCACACGATCCTCACTAGTATGGTAAGTAGTGAAATGCATGCAATGTGTGAGGACCTGAAGCTTGCGATACCCCTACGTCAGCGACACAGTGCTCATCCTCCTGCAGGAAAAGCTTGCCGCAAGCAGTCAAGCAAAAGGAACTGCTACTAACGGACGTCCTTTACCTAAAAGGTTTATACCAGGGCTGGGCTCCAGGCTCCGTAGCACCAGCTTCTAATGAGCGAATATCTTCCTTAAAATCTCTTCCTACGAAACATCTTCAGATGCAAGGTTCTCTCCCTATAATCTCAATTGCAAGTGCACAGAAGTCGGCTGTCGTCTCTGAGCGCTTGCACATCGCCGATGCTCTTCACATTGCCCCAGTCCTGGCTTCCGGCCCGAGACGGGTGCCAGCAGTAAGAACCTTTAGAGCCCTCAGCGATCTGAGATGTGCCAGGCTAGTATGTCCCTGTTAATGCAGAAAATTTCGTACCAATTTAGTCGTGGTTGATTTTTGTGTGCGGATTTCTGCCTGACGTCAATATTGTTCAGGTTTGACTGTATCCCCCTTGGATTGGGAAGGCAGGAAGTAAATAACCTGGTAAAAAACGAAGCTAGCCTTCCTAACTCCCTTGGCTTAGGAAGGTTGGCTTCGTTATTTACCACGTGCTCCATAGCGTGATGTGCCTAAGGCCTCAGGAGTTCTTTTTAGTTCCCCATGTTATTGTTAGCCCATGCGATGCTATTATAAAGAGGTTAATGAAACTTCCACCCGTTCTTTCTTCACCCTAGCCTCTCGACTACGGCGGGGCAGTAGCGTGCTAGTGTAGTAAATAGCCAACCTTATGGTCTCAGTCACAATCAGGCGACCCTTCCAGTGACGGTCTTTTCAGCAACCACCTGCTTTTCAATAGTGTGACAGCCCTCCGAAAGACCTGTCGTCAGGCTGGGTAGCCCGACCGAGCAACATGTCTGCTGGCTCCAACATCAAGACCTTTATTTCAAGCTACGCCGGCCGAGCCCAGTCTACACACACTTGACGCCTACTGCTGTCGAGGGATCTAGCCCTCCCATTCCCAATGTACTCCACCTGGCAGCCCTTATATTCCCTGGATTGCGTTTTTTCGCACTGTCAGGCCATTGTTTGGTCCAAACCGGCCCGACAGCCCTGAGACCATCCTAGATCCCATCTTTGAGCCGCCAAATGTGACACACCTCAGCTCGACCAGTCGTTAGGCTGGGTAGCCCAACCGAGCAACAAGTCTGCTGGCTCCAACACCAAAGGCTTTATTTCAAGTTACGCCGGCCACGCCCAGTCTATACACAGTAGACCACTGCTGGTGTCGACGGATCTAGCCCTCCCCTTCCCTTTGTACTCCTTCGGCAGCCTTTATATTCCCTGCATGCTTTGTTTTTCGCACTGTCACATTGTTCGTTCCGAACCCGCCCAACAGCTGGTGGCAGTTTGTGGTAGATGGATGTCCTCACAGATGCCATCAATGCATTGATTTGGGCAGGGCTGCCGAGTCATCTTCTGCCCTTCTACCGGTCGTGTGTTTGCGGCTGCTTAGGCAGTCTGAGAGCTTGCAAGGTCTCCGCCCAGTGCTCGCTGGCAGCAAGAGTCATGTTCCTTCGCATTCCTCTCCTCCTCGTTGGGCAACAGACCAATGGTCTGTTGCTGCAAGTTGGGGCCGGTTTCCAGTGTCCAGCAGTTACTAATGTCAATGAGTGTACCATGGCCACGGAAGTCGATCGGTTACCCTCTGACCTGGTGGAACACAGTGAGCCAGCCTCATCACTCTGCGGAGACAGGCACTCGGCAGAATCAGATGGTTTGCTGACTGTGGAATGACCCGGCGTGCTGTCCATCTTCTATTGATCAGGTCCCCATAAATCAAGCAGCCATGCTTGTTCGGTTAGTGGCCATTTCTGACCAGCCTTCTCACCCGGTCTAACGTAGGGTCCGACTCCTGGAGTTTGACTAATTGCTCCTGGCTGATCCCGACAACAGGCTCGGCTGTCTTTCCTGACGGTCGGTTCTCCAACTCTGGCGTTTCCACCAGCAATCCCGTCTCTTCCTGCGGGAAAGTCTCCTCCGTTCGCGCCCGCTCTGAAAGATGTCCTCCTCAAATTGGGCCCCAAATATCAGCTCGGGGTTCAAGACCTCGTCTACTGGGGCAGGCTCGGCTCCTAACTAGAGTGGCTGAACCACCCAAATCCTGCTCCTCAAGCTCGGCATGCTGCTCCTCAAGCCTGGCCTTGCTCGGCAATGCCAGCTCTAGGTATGTCCGAAGACATTGCTCCAAATTCTCTTGTCTCCGCTCCTGCTCCTCTTGTCGCTACTCCCGCTCCTTTGGTTCCTAACGTCCCCATTGCTCCTTCGCCTCCCGTTCCTCCAATTCTCATTGCTCGCATCTCTTTGCTGACTTTTCTCCGTCGATTGCTGCTACCGCTTAAAGCTCTACAGAAGAAGTATCTTCCACGGGCTTCTCGGATTTTCTTTTATCATAATCTCCGGGCTTGCCTTTCCCTGGTAACTCAAACAAGAGCGCGTTGGCGTGCACAGCCCTTGCCAAGCATATATTCACTCAGATCCCGGTGGAGAGACCATCCTAGATCCCACCTCTGAGCCGCCAAATGTGACAGCCCTAAGCATGACCAGTCGTAAGGCTGGGTAGCGCGACCAAGCAACAAGTCTGCTGGCTCCAACACCATAAGTTTTATTTCAAGCTACGCCGGCCAAGCCCAGTCTATACATACTAGATGCTGTTGTCGAGGGATCTTGCCCTCCCCTCCCCTTTGTACTCCTTCGGCAGCCTTTATATTCCCTACATGCATTGTTTTTTGCACTGTCACATTGTTTGTTCCAAACCTGCCCGACAGCTGGCGGCAGTTTGTGTAGATTGATGTACCCACAGATGCAGCCAATGCATGGATTTGGGATGGACTGCCGAGTCATCGTATGCCCTTCCACAGGTCGTGTGTTTGCGGCTGCTTAGGCAGTCTGAGAGCACGTAAGATCTCCGCCCTCGCAGGCTGCAAGAGTCATGTTCCCTCACAAATAGGCATCGTATTTTTGAATGTGCGTACCAGGACAGCGGTTTCGCTCTTTTATTGGTGAGACCTGCTGGCTCGCTACTTAAGACTGATGTTTTTCATAACCTCGATCGCCAGGTCATGAGTTCGAATCCTTCGGTGGGCGATCCTTAATTGCTGCTGTAAGGGGCTGAGTAGCCTTTGAGAATCTCCTGATGCTGTACAAAAAGAGTCTGCTTAATCAGCTGTTACTTTTTTTTTTATAAAGAAGGCGATGTAGAACCGCGTAGATGACGGATTTACTGGGTGGGCTGGTAAGTCAGCTGCCTCAGGTAATGAGCGTTTCTCACAGACTGCCTTCAATATTGTCTGTACCTGCGACACCTTGAAGGCGGCTCGTAAAAGCATCACAATAATAAGGTCTTTGCTAAACCGAACCTGAGAGTAAGCGGCAAGTTATAATCGGTTTACATGCGGGAGGACAACAGCAGCTCGTACGATGCTAGCCTTTGCTATTTTGGTAGAAATAACACGGTTATTGAAATTTAAATTCAATGGCGATGCTGATGAACTTAGCCCGATTAACCACTGAAAGCTAGCCTGGCGAAGGGCCTCAAGGCTACCTTCTGCAAACGTAGAACACGACCTGCACGAACACAGACTGGACGATCAATGTGGGGCTACTGATTTTTAGCTGCCCACTTCCACATGTCACACTTGCGAGGAGGCCACAGCGGATGGAGCATGTGCATCATCATCCACTCGACGATGGCCCACCCGAGGAGTTGAACCTGCTCAAACAGCTGCCGACGAACAGGCTGCAGTCCAAGTGCTCTTACGGATGAGCAAGCTCCAGAGGTAGACCAACTAGTTATCGGTGGACTGCTCTTCTTTCTGCTGGTCACGCACCTTAAAAAGTGGATTGTGCCTTGGTCGATTCGTTTGGAAAAGGGTAGAATTATATTGACTCCGATCACATCGTGCAGCAGGGAGAGATAGAAAATTGAAGCTGGCATGACTCGTTTTTGTTACTGTTGAACCAATGAAGGCAGCGTCGCAAGATAAAACGACGATACGAGCACCAGCCAACTGAACCTGCAATTATATATATTCCCTGATCTAGAACGTCCGAATGTCCAAAATAACTATGCAGACTAGTGATTCCTGTATAGGGAAGCGTGCCGACACTTTAAAGCCCGACTTGTGTAAACTCGACTTTTCCAAACCGTTTTTGTAACCGCGACTTTGTATTACCCCGTTTAAGAAGTGTCTTGTTTAGCACCCATGACAGAGCAACTTATAGCCTCCGAGACGGCTAAACAGCTAAACTACAGAGAGTGCTATATCAGACACGATAGCGTGTGCCCCATGTGGTCGATATATGTACCACACGAGGTTCGTCGTGTGACCGGCCTGCCGGGGGGGGGGGTTACACCCGGCGGTAGCTGAGATGTCAGTGAACTTTGAATTAGGACCAGATTGGCAGTAATGCCTCTTGATCTGGGCAATTGCTTGCACAAAGCTCGTCAAAAAAGACGTAGGATCCTGCCATCTCGAGTTGCTAAGTATTAAAATTCCGAAGGATGAGTGACTGGCTTCGGCGACAATGCGGCCACCTACAAAAGGTCACTAGGAAAAACTGCCCTTGCATGGCTGACTATAAGAGCCCTCACTTTTACGGCTTAAGAATTTCTGCGTTGCCCCGTAGAATGTTGTTTATTGCTCCGTGAGCTATAGCCCTCTCCAAACTGAGATGTGCCGCTCTAATAAGTCAGCATTGCCGCAGCTAATGTCGTTACAATATCGTCTCGGTTGGTATTTGTAAGGATTACTGCTTGCCTTGGAGGCTATTTTTAGTCCGAGAGTATCCCTGGCTTTGGGAAGGCTGGCGTCGATGCGTCTTACTTTCCCTAAGCCGATGTACCTAGGCACCCAATAATTCTGCTTAACTTTGCTATTATTTTTGGCACATGAGCTACTGTGATAGAGAAGTTTATTCAAACTGCCACTGGTTATGCCCTAGTCGTTCAAAGAAGACGTGGCAGTGGGATGCGTACTTAGGAAACTAGTGTATTCGGGCAAGAAAAAGTCAGCCTCCTAGTCTCATTGGCACTTCCCAGACCTCGCAGTGACTGGCGAAGGCTGCGGGTGGCTAGAAGGCCAGATATTGGTTTCTGTTATTAGGCGGATGCATAGAGCTATGAATGTAATAAGAATGCGTTGTTTGTTAGTACAATTACCTTCGGAACTATTAGAAGCACATACAAATGAAGCCATGAATTCAGATATCAGCCACCTTGTATCCGTGGTCAATATGTGCCGCAGCTGTGTGACTGTTAGAACGAAGCGACAAAAATTCCTTTGCTGCAGGATTGTCCGGACTTCCTTAACAGCTTGCGCACATTCAAGTGCTCAAATTCTACTCCATGGTTTTAAATCAGTAGGTCAAGTAGTCAATGATGTTAAAAGGAGTCGAAGATTGGAGCCCTTTTAGATGATGCAAGCACAACATCTCTCTCGATGCGTGAGACTGTCACTGACGTCGTCGAATGCTAAGCTGAATGGTCAATCGCGTGCTTGTACCTAGCTTTCGCCGCATTTAGTCAGCTACTCTGCTCTACATCTCGTACTCCATCTTGACAATGCATAGGTTAAAGAGACCCAACGTGTGATTAGCTAGCTGTGTTTGGCAAGACAGAGCCAATATCAAAGCTTTAATGCGCCAAGCTGGCGCCCACACCCACCCTGCATCGAACTCGGCACGAGCCATCTCTCCCAACTCTAGACTCGAGGCTCAGCTCTCGCGATCTTCGGCATCAATGCATCTTCGTCAGCCACACGCTCTCCACATAAGAAACAACCGTGTCCAGCAAGCACATGCTGATAGTGATTTATGCGTACTGTGATGTCTGAGCGAATGGTCTGGACTCGCTGATGGACTAACCGAGGACTCCCGTTATTTTTCAGCCGAGTCCTGCTTAAATCTAGCTTTCCAGTGGCCAACGGTATGGGGCAGAGACAGTGTCCATGGGGATGGTACTCCCAGCTTGCCCAGCCGAGTTGGGTCTGGTAGCGGGTGTTGCACGGTCGCGAAGGTGCGGCATGATGCGTGTCGATCGAAATAGTCCCAGGGCAGGTAATTCTTTATTGCTCTCACGCCGCAGGGTAAATTGGATCCTTAAATCAGCTGGCAAACTGTTTTCAGTCGTAGAATTATAGTCTCCGCTGACGTCAACCTTTTCTTGCAAGACTTCCTATGCAAGAGTGCAAAGCAGCTGCTACTGGGCAGATCGATAACGCTACCTGCACTGGTTGGGCGCTCGCTTTCAGGCGAGTTAGCTGCTGTCGTAGGTTGAAGTGGCAGATGCAGGACCATTGCTCGAATTGCGTACAGCCCACATGTAGACGCCCAACGGAGACGTTTTTGTAGGCTAAACTATCGTGGCTGTACGACTGTTTGAAGTTTTAGACAACGAATGGCCTGTTGTCGAAAACAGCATTACATTACTTCGTCTTGCCGTAAAGTCACGTGATGAATTGCCAAATGAAGGATGATGCTGAGGCATGCTGTGGCAAAATTCCAAAAAATTCTGTACATCAGTTATTAGAGGATTGCAGAGCATTGCATTTAGGATATAAGGAGAGACATTCTGTTCTCTAGCTCTAAAAAGGCACAATAAATACGCAAGGGCTAGTCGACAAAAACAATGTGCTTCTGCTTTGTGCCTATCTGCTTCGATATAAAATACATGTGACTCAAATTTTTCTAAAAAGTATTAAAATATTGACATAATTCAGAGATCGCACGTTAATTCACATAAACGTACGGTTAGACGCAAGCGGAGAGTGCAAGCTGTGGGTCGGCTGATTCAAAAGCAGCATACTAGTTTATGTCTGCAGGCGGGCGTGAGCGGCAATCGCTCCGGTTTGCAGTGGGCCATAAAGAACGATCTGATGCGAGAATCGAGAATACGAGAATCTGAGTCTTGCAGTTCGATAACCTTACCCTGGGCCAAAGCACACCGTATTTCAGCGTAGCCGATTCAGCAGCATCGTTCATTTGGCAATAGGACTGTGGCATCAGCTATAGTCACTACTTTAGGTGTGCAAGAAAGGATCGCCTGCAGCAGGACCTGAATCGTCGACTTACCATCGGAGCCAATGGTGCTATCCCAACCACAAATAATTTAGTGCATATTTCAAATATAAATGCGAGAAGTGTACTGAATAAGCGTCACCTTTTATCTCGCTCGCTCATGACTGTGTGCTTAATTCCTGGGTCTTTGCCCAAAATGTAAGGTGCTTGCTCTTCACGACCCTAGTCATGGGTTGGAGTACTGCAGTGGGCAATCCTTTATCGTCCACTTCAAAAGGTGGCGATAGCCATTAAGGCCTACCAGACGCTATATGAATGAGGCTGCTTAATCAGCAAACCGCTGAATGCTTTATTTAGGTCATCTTTAGGAGGCACATGTCGTCTACGCACTTCGTCCACTAGTTTCCCCTTAGCTGCTAAAAGTTTAAAACAAGGTTATCTGAAATATAAGGCTATCTGTTTAAAAAAGGCTATCTAAAGGCCTAAACAAATATTGTTACCGCAGCGTGACACATTTTCAAAGAAAAGAAACCGACTTTCGGAGCGAAAGGAACTAAAAAAGTTCCTTTGACATTCTAGTCATATTATAACACCCGAATGAAATCCAATAAGCTTTTAGACCTAGCACTCAAATGAGCTCGGATGGGCAACTCAGATTAATTCAGACAGCTGTGTCAAAACCAGAGACTACACTATATCGATGCTTTCCGTGAAGCCACGGTATTGACCATCGCGCTCCACGTTTGATATAGCGGCTGTAGAACTAAAGTCTTCACCATCAACCAAGTCCGTGTAATGACGTGACCCTAATCTGTAGAGAACCGTAACCAATTGTGTTGGATCTAACACCTTGATGGACAGCCCGAGATTAGAATAAGGAGCACCGACGCTTGAAGATATGGCGATGTTAGCAAACCAAGACAAAAGTCAGATAAGCGCATGCGTTAACAGTAATTAGCTCATTCATAAGTATAACTCTGCATCGTACAGTAACAGAAGGCTTCATACGACCACGGCTAGGCGGTAAGTAAAAGTGACTAACCACAGTGTACTTCATATCAACCTGTCACGAGAGTCAAGCCTAGGTTATGATACATCTGATGGCTAATAAAAACAACTCTGGAAATGCATTTCATCTTTCGCATCTGTCATAACTTGGCAGATTAAGTATACCACTTGTCACTTGCCTGTGGTCAAGCTTTTCAGGCCTTGCTGGTTTGGCCCAGAGATAAAGCGCAGGCCTTTAATGAATGAGCTGTTAGCACACTAGGTAAGGTGGTTTCTCTTTACGATTTTGATGCCGAGGTGTTGTGTGTTCCTGTTGCTTCTCGGCCACTGGTGTGCGGTGCCCCGCTCTCGGTGGGTGGTTGGCTCGGTGCGGCCTTTGATGTGGGCATGTGGCCCATCACAGTGGCTCACCACGGATGCACTCCCTTATCTGTGACGAGTCAGCCCCTAGCTCATATATAAGTACCCACTGGAGGAATAAAGATACGAGTCTCGTTCACCGCTCACGTTCGCCGCTCGTGTGTTCGTGTCTCCGTGAGACTCCACCAGCACTGCTGGAGCCGGAGACACAGTAATGTAACAGGTCGTGGCTCAAATCCTGCGGTTAGCGATCCTATATTGGCGCTGCAAGTGGTGATAATAGCCTTTAAGAGTTTTCAGTCTCCATGCAAAAAGAGGATGTTAAATCAGATAGAATTTAAATTTTGTTTGTCCAAGTGAGTTTATTTGATGGCCTAGGTAGTGGGTTCCAGTCTCGTGGCGCATGTGAATTGGCTAAATAGAGATGAAGTTCTTTTAGAGCACTGTGAGCATGCATTATATATTCCTACTAATTAAAGCAATGAAGTCCGTATGAATCCATACTAATTGAAGTGAGGAAGTCCGTCCGTCACACGGAAATATGGTGACCAGTACTTTCGGTAGTGACGTGACTCAGTGAAGCACACTGTAGTGAGCTCTAGAAATATATATATATATATATATATATCACTTCTATGCTGACGATACTGAGTTGTATTTGTCATTCAAACCGTCGGAATCTGCTTCGGCAACTGAGAAACTGAATGCTTGCCTTGCCGATATTCAATCCTGGATTTCGGAAAACTTCCTGAAATTAAATGATGATAAAACCGAACTGCTGCTCATAGGACACCCTAAGCGTGTGGCTGGATTAAAAGGCTTTGCCATCCTAATATGTGACGCTATTGTGCGACCTTCACCATGTGGTCGTAATCTAGGTGTCGTGTTCGACAGCTGCCTCAATTTCAAAAGCTTCATTCAGAAGACTGCCTCTACAGCTAGCCATCACACCCGATCCGTGTCCAAGATTAGGAGCTGTCTCCAACAGTGTCTTGTAAAAAATTTAACTAGCTCTCTAGTTCTGTCTCGGCTTGATTATTGTAATTCCCTTTTGGCTGGGCTACCAAAGAAAGCTATTATGCTACTACAGCTGACTATGAATATGGCTGCAAGGCTGGTCTTCAAGTCCCAGCGGTTTGAGCACGTGTCACGTCTGCTGAAAGAGCTATGATGGTTGCTGGTTGAGCAAAGGATACAGAGCAAAGTTCTTACGCTGACCCACAAGGCCCGCCACGGCTTGGCTCCTTCATACCTAGCTGAGCTGCTGCATCAGTTTCAGCCTGTTCGCGCCCTCAGGTCCCGCGTGGACAATAAATTAGCTGTCCCATTCCTCTGCTTAAAGACAGTTGGTGACAGAAGATTTAGCTCTGCAGGTCTTAGACTGTGGAACTCGCTTCCACAATTCTTACGCAACGATAACTACTCTCCTACTGCCGACTATGGCTCATCCTTTTCAGCTGTCCTGAGCTGCTACTTCTATGCTACTCACTACCTCAACTGCTCTCCTGACTCAGCTATGCTTCCCACTTTCTCTTTGTTGCTTGAAACGAAGTCTGTTGGCTACCGAATGCGTACCGAAAGCCGCTTAGGCTGTGAGTGGGCTACACAAAGCTCTCCTGCGTAACACCCATATGGTCTTTATGACTTTGTGGAGTTACAGACGGAGATACGTTACATTAAATTACGTTATGTATACGTAGTCAGAAGGTAATGATCATCACTTGTGTAACGTCATGAATCTGGTATCACAGCCTAATCTGGGAGCATAGATGGGCAGTTTCAAGAAAAAACTCAACCAAAAGTCTTGAGGGGGTGAGAGAGTGTTAAGAGTTCGCTGCTAAACATTAGGTGCGATAAGACAAATTAGAGAGCGTGGTGATGATATATAAGCTGAAGCATCGAGGCTTCGCGTAATAGTAATAACATTTTAATTGATTTGTATAGCATCTTCAGAGAACCTAATATCTGTCTAGGTACTTTACAGACACTATGAGGATAGCACGACCAAATAACTAGTGGTAACAAATATGAAATCAAGAATGAGATTGCAAGATGTGACATTAACACCATGTCACAATGTTTAAATTTTTGTGAATTACTAGATTAGACAAATCTAGATCAACAAGCAAACGCACAAATTTGATTAGGATTGCAATTGAGTTGATGATTCGTCTTATAGAGGTTACAAACGAGAGTTTTATCAAGTAAATAGGCAATCGCCCACCTATTTATGTAGCGACAAGGATAAGTCTACTACAGAATATATAAACCATAATTTAACCCGTAAAACCGGAATTGAGTGCTCGCATCCAGGTGCGGGAGGAGGCTGCTCTTCGAAATCTTCAAAGCTGCAAGGCTAGGCTGAAGAACTGCAGCGCTGGATCCTCTCAAAATAATGCACTAGCTTAAATGTGCAAGAAGGCAATCTAGAGTTGAAACTGCACTTAATTCAGGAAATTTCATAAGAATAACTGGCTAGTAATGAAAAGACTGCCCTGGATTTTCAACCGCCGAGTAGGGTATCTCGCATAAAGGGAAGCACGGATGAGAAACTTGCATTGATGCCTTGAGGCAATTATAAAATTAATTAATCAAGAGAATGCATTAATCTGTCACTGAACTTTCGATGCTGCCTGCGATTGACCAGGCGAGAACATTATAAAGTTTGAATCAAACTAAGGTGTACATGCTAGTTGGAACACAATTGTACTATAGAGTCATAATGTTTTGGATTGGCACAGCAGCAGCAGCGAGCAAGCTGCTGCTGCTGTGCCGGTCTCTGCCGAATGCCGGTGCGGACGCCTATTCGAAGCTACCGAGCTATAGAGCGGTGTGGCGTGTCGAGTTCGTTGACTTTCTGAAGTAGCGTGAAGGCTTTGTGACCTTAAGCCAATACACGCTCGTAGACCAGTCGCAATCGGTCCTAGATGATGCCTGTACAAGCGGGTCACATTAGCGGTTCGTGGAATATTAAAATGGCAGCATCAAACCACAATCTGAGATCTCCCGCATTTGTGATACTATGTAAGAGTGTGGTTATTAGAGAATTGTGTGAGGCAAGAAGGTCAGACCTTAAAAAGTGGTTAGGTTTGTCTGAGAACCGGCATGCGGATAGATAAGGCAATACAAGCCCCTACAGGTTATCATTGCACGAAAAAGTAAGACGGCTATGTCATTCGTAGGGATTTGCACAAAGGACCTCCAACGCGGATTTCAAGAGTAATAGCAGCTCGCCCTTGCAGGCAGAAGAGTGATGGAGCAGCCTAATTAGTGAGTGGGATTATGTGTCGTACATGTGCCCGGTAGGTAATGATGTAGGTGACTTTAAAATATGTCATTGGTTAGAGTAAAGTTTTTCGGCGGCTCTTCCGATATATTCCGATATATCTATGTAGGACATTGATGTTAGCCTTTGACTCATTTAGTAAATAAAGTTATTTCAAGATCTTATTTTGAAGCTCAAACACGAGGCACCATAACTACTTGAAACAGCTTCGAAGCCTTATTTTTCGTGCTTTCTTGCTTCAAATAGTTGGCAAAGGATAGGACAATCTTACTAATTTACTAGCAACTGCTGCTAAAGTCCGTCGAACGCAGGATTGATCGGTCAGTATTGTCTGGAGCAATAACAAGCACAAAGACTAGAGCTTCCAATTATCACAACTGGCTGGCATTTGCATCACTGCACACTCATGCTCAGTTAACTGCCGATGTGGAAACAAGCCATTTTTGTTAAATAAAAGGTGGGCAAAAGTCGTTTGTTAGCAAACTTGCCATCCTTTGACACCGAACTTCCCAAGGGGGGTTGACGTAGTTGAGGTCTTGTCGAGGCGCTTAGAGACCGTACTGCTTCTATCGCGAAATCGATTGGCACGTGCGGTCTATGACTGGCCACCGTACTGAATGCTGTTGCCAACGGATGTTGGCCGTTTGTCCAAGCCTATAGCTAATTAGCAGTGGTCGCAAATCGCAGTGGTTAGCTCGATTTCGAGGTGGTTGCTCCGTCATTGAGTGTCACCCAGTTGTAGACATCGGTCCTGCCACTCTAGCGAAGTTGATCGCTGGCTTGAGTGCACGGAATTTGAGAAAGGTACTCGTAAGCGTGTCGTTTAATAATTCCACTGAATTGATGTTCTCACAATGACTCTGTAATTGCCGAGCTGACTCATTCGCCGTATCCAACTCAGAACCGCTGTAGCGCCTAGCTTCTGTTTTCGCCGCTCCGAGGCAGAATTGAATTGTAGATTGCTGGCAATGCACTGGCTTGCTCATCGTCTCGTCCTCGCCGCCGTGCTGGCCACGTGCGTCTGCATGTCAAACGCTGCTCAGCAGGCTGAAAGCTCCGCTGGAAACAACGGTGAGCGGAGCAATGCGGCAGCGATGCAGCTGCGCAACCACGAAAGCGAAGCAAAGCCAGTCACCTCGCCTTCACCTTGTTCTCTGTACTTTTAAGACGTCCACCTGTAGAAGCTTTCATAGAGTTATTCATACGCATGCATCAGGCTGTCAGGTCTGCCCTACTTTAATCTGCAATTTTTATTTTGACAGCACACCAGTTCAGCACTCAGTTAACACTAGCCACTTGCAGAGGAGGTTTCTAGAGTAAATACCAGCGGACTGAACACGCTCATTTATTCATCGGCTAAATAGGTTTCATGACTGTCATGCAGCTGGAAGTAGGTAATACCAGATCGTTTACTGCCAGAATCCAAACCACGATTTTGAGTAGCGAATTGTGTGCAATTTAACACTTGGCAAAAATAAAGGTATTGTCAACGACGTTTCGATATCAGGTACGACGACGACTCATAGCGTAGAAAAACTACCACTTTTATTTCCCATATACGTAAAACAGTTTTGCTAAGGGCATCTACGTGGATCGTGTTATTCTTATTCCAGGAGTATACAGTAAGTTAGGAGCAAAGGGCCCTAAAAACAAGTGCGAGGTTCGCCCCGTGTTCGTTTTTGTAATGTGCTGCCTTAGAGGAAACTGCAGAATGCGAGAAACTTCAAGTGCTTAAAATAGTCTGCTGCCAAGTGTCTTTTACCGTCCGGACTTATTATGTTGAAGCGTTATCATCCCAATTATACGTAGTTCAATCATTAAAATATCATACCATCATGTTCATTGCACACACACCCTGAAATGTACAGCCTGAAATGACGGCAGTTACTTTTCGTTTTCCTAAGACGTCATTGATTATTGCAACGTCCAGGCTTCTCTTTTACGTGTATCCATGCAAAGAAACTCTCAGCATTATTGAATGTGCGGACTTCCACAGCTGCACTGCTGAGATTTCAAAATTGTCGTTCAACACTAATTTATAGCCAATCGTTGGGTCAAATTTAAGCCTACGTGTCCCCTGGAATAGTTTGAGTTGTGAACGCTGGCCTGAGGAACCTTTGCTAATTTTTGATCTAATAGTAGGGCCTGGGTAGTCGGAGCTGACTTTAGTTAGGCTGGATAGTTACTTCGCCTCGCCCAAGTTTCTTCGGCCACCCATTTCATAGGCGAATGCAATAAAAACGTTTTTTTAGCCACCGATCAAGATCACCTCATCTGGTCTTTACTATTGTCATACAACATGAACGCCAGGCCTACAATTGAAGCTGTGAACGTCACACTAGGTTTCTACTTAGAGAGCATTGACAACTTGGTAAGCTGCTGTCCACGAAGAGCGAGTAAGCTGTGATTTGGTGTATAGCGCTTCAACAGTTGGCATACCCCAAACAGCGCCGGTGCTCGGCTGTTTCAGGAAGAACGAGAGCAAATCCTGCACGTGTCAGCGTACGTGGAGGCGGTAAGATCCGCCTCTTGAATTGGGCGGCTGAATGCTGCCCAGCAAGCCGACACTTACATAATGCTGACGTGATCGAAGTTGCACGACTCAGAACTCTTAGCTCGGTTGCAGCATTCACTCTTCGACTCGGCAGTAGCCAGTTGGTAGTAAGAGATGCATGACTCACTGTGAGACGGCTGTAGTGCTAAGCTGGGGTTGATGCACTTTCAGCCGCCGCTTGAAGTATCCTCTATATCCACTGCTCTGGGTGCACTAACTGCAAATGACTCTTGCAGTAAAATGCTTCGATCTGTGCTCGGGGTTCGTGCGTCCACAGAGCAAAGACGAGAGCAAAGATGGACTGGTTTCCCTTCATGGCGGTTATGAACCCGGTAAAGTTTGATCCGTACTTTTTATAAGAAACAGAGACGTTCAAAAAAGCATTCCAAGAAATAAATATTTAGGAGGTCCCAGTGTAATAGACTGGCAGATGTTTTGCTTCCGTTCTTGCTGGAGAACCGTTTCTCAGTGCTCTGGAATTTTGCTATTGCTTGTCCCAGGCCTGGTATGACAGACGACTTCACTGGGAGCCCAGCAAATGGGGAGGAGTCGATTACATTACATTGCCGGCAAATATGATTTGGAAACCAGATTTTGCTCTGATCAACTCGTAAGTAATGGCTGAGGGCCGCATGAACTACTTAAAAGCTGGAGTTCATGTCACGTCAATGCTCGATGGTTTGCTCGACTTTGTCGCTTTTGTACAGTGCTGGCGACATTTACAACAAAGCGTTCTACTCATCTTACTACCTGATAGAAGTGACTTACGATGGTGCCATCTCGTGGACTCCGCACGGACCTATGGCAATAAGGTAAACCAACAATTGAATAGGCTGCTCGTCTTACAACTCTCGAGTTCTGTGCAATACAGAAAGCAAGTCAGGAAGTAGATTGTGCTCTAGGCAAAGATACCTTAGCTCACTGAGCTAGACTAGCATGTCATCAGGCTGGTAGCCTTCCGTATCTTTATCCTCAAACTGGACGCATACGTCACACGGTCGAGTATTCTTACGCTGAATGGCTACTCGATACAAAGAGGCAGACGGAGTTCAAGACTGGTGACTACATGCTTCATCAGTGCAGCCATTGTTTTAGCATCTGTTATAGGACACGACGACAGTGATTCTTCTGTATTGATTGCTACTGGCTGCTTGCATATGACCAATCCAGATATTGTCTCCAAAGCCCTCGCTTAGGGCAAGTGGTTGGAGACGGCAAGGGCTTGCTCGTAGGCAAAGGCTAGCCAGTGCTCGAAGCACACACATTATGCACGAATGGAGGGCTCCATTGTGCCCTCTTTGTCAACTGCCTGCAAGTCGGGTCGATTGCGAATACGCTGATCAAGCAGTCCAGCTTTAAGACTTCTGGATTAAATCAACGGCTCCAGTTATCAGACCTAAATTTCACTTTAAGTTTTGGTTTCGTGACTGTATTAGATTGCTAGTTTTCCTACAAGTCGAGAGTCTCAAGGGATTCTTAACTTATTTATTCGGGGTTCAGGGTTCTGAGTTCGAATCGCGCAGCTTCCATGCGTTTAGTATTACTGCATAGAGTGACGGCAGCCGAGGCAGCAGCATCGCAGGCCGTCACGAGTACTGCGGCTTCCATGCCTTCTGTATGACGGCTTAGAGTGACGGTAGCCGAGGCTCCAGCATCGCAGGCCGCAGGGCTTAGAGTGACGGTAGCCGAGGCTCCAGCATCGCAGGCCGCAGGGCTTAGAGTGACGGTAGCCGAGGCTCCAGCATCGCAGGCCGCAGGGAGCACCGAGCGACTGCAATCGTAGCCAATGGTTGCCAAGCAACGGAGTCTTGCCTTTCGGCAGGCTGCTGCTGCTACGGAGCTCGCTGTCTGGAGCTGCTGGCGCTATGCTCTGGATTACATTGTTTACATAGCTGCATTATTTTGGCAATGGTAACGGAACGGTTCTGCAGCTCTAACTGAATGGGTATCGGTGGCATTGTAGCTCTTTCTCTTTTCTTTCGAATGATATGTCCCGCTACAGGTGCGTGCCGGATCTTACGTACTACCCATTCGACAGCCAGACCTGCCATTTCCGCTTCGAAAACTGGGTGTACCGGTCAAGCCTGTGCAGGCTCTCTCCAATGAGCGATAGCATCAACTTGGAGAATTTCATTGGTTCCGGAGAGTGGAGCATCACTAACTCATCCGCCATTGGGTACGGCACAAGGCCAAAGTGCAGGGCAACAAGCTGCATTAGCATTGCCTTAGTCGCAGGCGTAGCTCAGCTGCCGCATCTGCTGGCAAAGGTAAAATGGAGTAGAATTTTAAGACAGTCGGAAATGTACAAAGACAGCAAAGTCTGCATGGTAAGAAAATTTATGGGAATGAGCGAAATAGCAAGATGCCCGCAAACGAGGGTCCCAGTCAAGAGGCGCTCGTTGAAGTCAATTGATGACAGAGTGATGGCGCTCGGGCCCTCAACTCTCCAGCTGAACAGTTTAGGCTGATTGTACAAATGAATCAGGTTAGCGCTCAATGCCCCAGTACACTGAAACGGAGCTCCCCAGAGCTGTGTTGCTTTTGATTAAAAGTAAGCGACTAACTGTGAAATCTCACTTTTTAAAAAGAAAATATTCGTATTTTGTGCCTCCTGAAAATAATCATGGAATGGCTTTTTAATTACATTTTATAGGTTAGTGCTTAACTGAACTCCTTTCGCAAAAGCTGTCTCCTTTACATCCTGTAGCATTCCCATCATCCACCATCCAACACAAATGGCTACAGTCAGATAATACTAGAAAAAGTTGATTCTTTAGTATTTCAACTTGTTTTTATTGATTCAAATAGTTTATATTTAAAATCTTACGTTCTTATGATTTCCTGGTAGATGTCTGTCGAAGCAGTATCACAATGTGATCCGTAAAACATCAAAACCGCTGCCTTTAGGAAATATCTCTCTCTCTCTCTCTCTCTCTCTATATATATATATATATATATATCTACATTAATATATATGTATAACTTCTACGTGCTGCTGCTTTTTAAAAGCGCACGTGTATAAACACACACACACACACACACACACACACACACACACACACACACATATACATATATACACACATATAAACACACACACACACACATATATATATATATAAATAAATAAATAAATATATATATATACATATACAGTATATACATAAATGTATGTGCATATATGATAATTTATCTGTGTGTGACTCATTAACTGACAGAACCTTCAACATCGATTAATCACTTCCGATCATGACTTGCAGAGTGGACGTCAGTTACTTCGGATACAGCAACTATTCTGATGTTTTTTTTTACATTACACTGAAAAGAAAGACATGGTTTTTTATTCTGAATGTGGTCTTTCCAAGCGCCCTCATGTCGGCTTTGGTCTGCTTCGTTTTTGTTCTACCAGCAGAGTCCGATGAAAAGGTGAGGAATCGCATTGGTTGCACTTGCTTCAGTGAGGCCTTCGCCCCTTCATCTTAGCCTGGCGTTAAGATACTCCCACTTCGCAACTACGTCGAGGGTTCGAGTCCTGCAGGAGGCAGCGTTTTCATTAAGCTTTTGCGATAGTGAGTCATAGTCACTGAGGCTCGTCAGTCAATATGTAAAAGAAGCCGTTGAATCAACCCACGTTTATCTTTTCTCTCTTAAGGTGGGGTTACTTTTAAGGTTTAAATTTAAACGTCTATTTGCAAGGTATATAGGGAAATCAGTAAAAAAAATGAGAGAAATTTAGAGCTTCCAAGGGCTTGCCACGGGCTACTTTTAGCAATATTGCAAAGTTTTGTGCAACCTTAATTGGCACTAGGCGAGTTCACTTGCCGACTCTTTTCCGTGTCAGTTGTTCGACTTCTCGTCTTCCCTACCTCGATTCCATACAGACTTACAGCTCCCGTGCTTACTGCTACAGATCACAAGTGCCGATCATAGCGTCCCAAGAGCATTGCCACAATTACGGGTCGGATGCCTAACTTTGTCTTCCGAACTCATGACGCGAGTAGGTAACGCTGCAATGATGCAGCCACCGGCATAAATAAAAACCAAGTTCATTTCGCACTCGCAGTATTCTGGGTCATCCAGCTGAACGGACTATTGCACACAGCTTCCAGGTCTTTTCCAGGGATACTAGACCAAGGGGAAGGAACTCTGTCATCACGACCCAGGTCTTTGGTTCGAGTTACACCGAAGGCAGTCCCTAATTGCTTACCGCAGGAGGCGATGATGGCCATTAAGGTGTTTCTACCACTTTGTCAATGAGTATAATAAGTCTGCTCCCCTTTACTTTACTTTACACAAGCTTATTAATCTGACGGAGTGATCATTAATTGTGGCACAACAACCTTTTATGTAGCAAATAATAAATTACGTCAGATGGGAAGTGGTATAACAAATTTACGTAAATATCACTTAGCTCATTTAAGATTGCACATTATCGGCCTCATCGTAACTATTGAATCACTTACCAGGCATATGTGTGTACCCGAGCTCCAATAAGTGCGTCGTCAGTTCAGCTACAAAATGGGTGTTTGTTTGGTGTAAAGTCGAGGTTCACAAATACTACTGCTACTACTAATACCAGTAACACATTTATATAGCTACCTTGGAGGACGATTGGGGTGTCGCTTGATAGGAGCTCCCCAGAACTCGTTCTACGAGATTCCAGATTCAGTCGACTGATTAAAACAGCACTGGTAGGAAATATGCTATGAGCGAATAATGATTGGATTGGACATACGAGCTTTGCTACTTATTTATAATTCCTAGCTGTTTTATGCACTCATCTATGATTGGACTTGTCATGCCAATGGCGCCAAACGGCGAATTTGGAGGAGGTTTTGCTTACGTACACTTACGTCAGTTTTAATGGCCAATTGTCCACTTTTACCGTAGAACGTAGCTTCACAAATCAAAGACAAAGTATCCGCGGTCTCTTTGTGTATCTTGTTACTAATTGTTTTATTGATACTTCAGAGGCAATGTTCAGGGAAAGCGTGAAGTACGATCTAAAGCGGTTCCCATCGTTGTTTGTAGACCTAGATTCCCTCAACGATTACCTAACAACTCGAAAAGCTATAACAATTTAGGAAAATGCTTTTAATTAAAAGGAAATGGTTTTCTGACGAACAATCACAGAATATTTATTCTTCAATATAAACATCTGCTTTAAAATAATCTATGGAATTACATTCCAGACTCTAGTATTGTGACTCTGCACAAGCGACACGGTACTCAAAAGAATCCTGCAACCCTGCGTGTGTAGTTCACGTTCACTACGTGACATTTGCTGCGATCTTCTTTCATGAATCCGGCTGTTCAAGAATGAAAGTCGGCTTGCATAGAACTCATTAAATAGGAAGGCTGGTAAAAGTCTGTCCCGTTGCAGAATAAAATAATTCACTCAATTCATTTTAGATTTTGAGAGAGCCTTAACAATTATACTGCCCTGTCTGAGCTATTCACTGTCTGTACATTTTTTTAACTCCAAGAGCAGCGATTCTGATTACAAAACTGAAGGAATGATATAGCATCAAATGAACGGAGTTCTTACAGCCTCTTGGCTCTCGGTGAGAACTTTCCTCGTCATTTGTATTAATAATCTTTGTATAGCAACTCTCCTTATGCTGGAAAGAAAGCCTGTCAGTTATTTGCTAATAAGAAACCTAGATTCAGCCCGAATAGGAACATAAAGGAAATAAGAAAGCATTAAGTACAGGTTGTGATGGGCTGAATGGTTTTCAGATTCGTTTTGAATGTAATGTATCCCTGTCTGTTACTCCACAAAACCGAAAAGACTTAGTGGGTGTGTTATGCGGTACAATTTGCATTACTCACTCACAGCCTCATCGGATTTCGGTACGCATTCGGTAGCCAACCGACTTCATCAAACAATACAAACAGAAAGTGGGAATCCTAGCTGAGTCAAGAGAGCAGTTCAGCTAGTAAGTAACGTGGAAGTAGGAGCTCAGGACGGCATGCAAGGATGTGCCAAAGTTGACAGCAGGAGAGTAGTTATTGTTGCGTAAGAATCGTGGAAGCGAGTTCCAAAGTCTTGGACCTGCAGAGCAAAAGCTTCTGTCGCCAGCGGTCTGTAGTCGGCGGAATTGAACAGCTAGTTTATCGACCATACAGTACCTGAGAGCACGAGCAGGCTAGAACTGGTGCAGCAGTTAGGCTAGATATAGAGGGACAGCCAACCCGTGGCAGGCCTTCTGGGTTAGCGTAAGAACTGAGCCCTGTATCCGTCGATCAACTGGCAGCTCTCCCAGCTCTTTTAGAAACGCAGACAAAGGGTCAAACCTCTGCGATTTGAAAACCAGCCTAGCTTCGGGAGCCCAGCCAAACGGGAAATACAAAAATCTAGCCGAGACAGAACTAAGGTGCTAGTTAAATGTTTTGCAAGCCACCGTGGAAGACTGTTCCTGATCTTGGACAGGAATCAAGCGTGGTGGCTTGCTGTGGAAGCAGTCTTCTCAACTAGGCTTTCAAAAATTTAGGCACTTTTCGAAAACGGCACCTGAATTCCGAGAACACAGTGATGGTCCCATAAGAGCATCACCTATTAGAAAGGCAAAGCCTTCTAGTCCAGCCACACACCTACGCTCCTATGAGCTACAATTTAGTTTTATCGTCGTTTAGTTACACTAAATTTGCCGACATACAGGTCAAATGCTGGCAAGGGAAAAACACAGTTTATCAGTTGCTGCAGCAGATTCCGACAGTTTAAATGACAAATACAGCTGCGTATCGTCAGCATACAAGTGATGTCATATTCCACGGGCCTTAATTAATTACGTTTCCCAGAGGTTGAGTATAAATGGAGAAAAGCAAGGGGCCGACGATGGACCCTTGAGGAACTCCACAGATGACTGGTCCGATGGCTCAGACCTGAATGAAGTCAAGGCAGTCACAGATGTCTAGGTGCCAGTCAATTACGAGTAATAGGCTTAGGAGCGTGCGCACAGGAGCCCAAGGTCTCTAAACCTGTTCTATTATCATGCCATTCAAAACGAGCCAAAGTGTCTTTCCTGGCAGTTACTAGCAAAGAGAGCACTACATGCAGCCATGTTGGAGACAAAATCTATAGGAGCTTTGTTCAATGCAAGCACAGTCAGATGCCACGGGGAGTTATTTTTGCCCTGAGCCGAATCAAATGATTGCACGCTGCATCGAACAGCTTTTTTTCCTCTGCGCCGCCAGATCCTCTCAGTTGAATAAACCGGATCTACCCGGCTACCGGCATTCCTTAAATATTCCGACAGCTTCCGACTAACTGAATAACAATCCTTTGCAAAAGCATTACGCCTAAGATCAAAATGTTATCTGAGAGGACGAATTTTAAGATGTATCATGCAATATTGAAGCTGAAAAGAAGCTTCTCTTAACTACGAGCAATATGCTTCGGGAGACAGAAGTTAGAGCTACGCTCGCTATCAGTTTTCGCGCGTTTTTTAAAGCAGGGATTGCTGTAAGTTTTTATGCATTTTACAGAACGCTCTATCGCATGCATCTTCCATGCACACAGCATAGTGACATAGGTTCACTTTACAGTCGCAGAGCTAGAAGAGTAGTTAATGAGATTCTCCCCCCCCCTTACAGCGGGGCAATGACCCGGACGTAGCCTCTATTCCCGTGTCCCCAACGTCACCGTAAAAGAAACGTTCTAATTCTACTCGATGAGCAGCTATCGAGTTTTAGCCAAATAAAGACCACAGTTTGAAGCTGCAGATTTTGCACTGAAAATCATGTCTCCTACCCTGCACTGAAAATCTTGCTGATCTGATTGCTCCACACACACAATGTGTGCAATTCCGTGTCTTAGCCTGTGTGGAAGGACATTACTGGCTCGATCACTGCCTCTTCACTTTCAGTTGGAAGCTAGGCAAATAGAATATTTGTTTGGTGGTACTCGAAAAGCAATTAGTTTTGTTAAACAGGCCAGCAAGATTTTCACAATTAAATATTTGGCATAAAAATGGTTTGCCAATTGGAGTAGATCTAAAATAGAAAATTGGATATGTTTAGAAGAGCTGCTGTGATCGAATGTTACAGCAGCTAATCCGACTGCACCAGTTGCCATGCTAAGAAAAGATGCAACGGTACAAAGGTACAGGAACGTTTCCGTATGGGATTCACGTGGCTCCTGCTGAATTCATAGTCGCTAGCTGCATTCACACGACTCGCATTCTTATTCACCGCTTTCTGCTCTTGCTCCCTTCCTCTCTCCCTCTTTCTCTCTGTCCCATTTTCTCTCTGTCAAGAGAGAAAGAGAGAGAGAGAGAGAGAGAGAGAGAGAAAGAGAGAGGGGGAGGGAAGCAAAATCGTAGTCAAAGCTTCAAACTTCGCTTGCGAGGGCTGCAGCGTTGCTTCTCGCTTGAGGTCTGCTGCAGTGTTTCGTTGTAGGTTAGTCTGAACATAACCTTGCTGCTCTCATTCGTCGTCCTGCTCCTCAATATCTCGCAGGAGATGCCGCGCACGTCGGACTACACACCCCTGCTCAGTAGGTGTCGGTGTGCTCGAGATTTCCTGCGCCGGCGCTGACTCGATCGCTCTCGCCTTTCGGCTTCTTGCTTTTGCTCAGCGGCTCGAGTTCACTTGTAGGCCGTTACATAACGCTGGTTACCAGCACGTCTGCAGTGTCTTTGCTCTGCACAATATTCGTCCTACGAGTATCGCACAGTGGACGTAAGGAGGTCCCCCAATGGGTGCACAGGGTAAGGTGACGTGGGAATGAGAAAGCAGCGTGCAGAGTTGGTAGAGCGATGTCTGCATGTGTGTACTCGGCAGTTTATCAAAAGCGCCCTATTTGCACCGATTATCAAGTCTAGAGAAAGATTTGCACGACTTCAGTGCTTGCCCGGCATGTGCTCGTTTTAAAGACGTTGTATATACACGTGCCCCTAGTGCTCAAGCTCAACTCTTCGCATGCCTAGTTGCTCTGAGGAAAAGTGTACGGTGCCTTTATCAGGTCGCTCGTTGCACTGACACACCCGCGCTCGTTTTATCCACTACCCTGCTAGTGTCTGATAAACCGCTTACCTGTATCTCCGTCAGTTAACTCCACAAAGTCATAAAGACCATGTGGGTGTTACGCAGGAGAGTTTTGTATAGCCCACTCACAGCCTAAGCGGCTTTCGGTACGCATTCGGTAGCCAGCAGACTTCGTCTCACGCAACAAAGAGAAAGTGAAAAGCATAGCAGAGTTAGGAGAGCAGTTGAGGTAGTGAGTAGCATAGAAGTAGCAGTTCAGGACCGCTGAAAAAGATGTGCCATAGTCGGCAGTTGGAGAGTAGATGTCGTTGCGTAAGAATTGTGGAAGCGAGTTCCACAGTCTAGGACCTGCAGAGCTATAGCTTCTGTCGCCAACTGTCTTTAAGCGGATGAATGGGACAGCTAATTTATTGTCCACACAGGACCTGAGGGCGCGAACAAGCTGAAACTGATGCCGCAGTTCAGCTAGGTACGAAGAAGCCAAGCCTTGGCGGGCCTTGTGGGTCAGCGTAAGAACTTTGCTCTGTATCATTTGCTCAACCGGCAACCATCCTAGCTCTTTTAGCAAAGGTGACACGTGCTCAAACCGCTGGGACTTGAAGACCAGCCTTGCAGCCATATTCATAGTCCGCTATAGTGGCATAATAGCTTTCTTTGGTAGCCCAGCCAAAAGGGAATTACAATAATCAAGTCGAGACATAACTAAAGAGCTAGTTAAATTTTTTACAAGCCGCTGTGGGAGAAAGCTTCTAATCTTGGATAGGGATCGGATGTGATGGCTAGCTGTAGAAGCAGTCTTCTGAATGAAGCTTTTGAAATTGAGGCAGCTGTCGAACACGATACCTAGATTACGAGCACGTGGTGAAGGTCGCACAATAGCATCACCTGTTAGAAGAGCAAAGCCTTTTAATCCAGCCACACGCTTAGGGTGTCCTATGAGAAGCAGTTCGGTTTTATCATCATTTAATTTCAGGAAGTTTTCCGACATCCAGGATCGAATATCGGCAAGGCAAGCATTCAGTTTATCAGTTGCTGCAGCAGATTCCGACGGTTTGAATGACAAATACAACTGAGTATCGTCAGCATAAAAGTGATATCCTATTCCATGGGCCTTGATCACTTTTCCCAGAGGTTGCGTATAAATGGAGAACAGCAAGGGACCGAGTACAGACCCTTGAGGGACTCCACAGGTGACCCTTCTCTTGCCTGAGACCTGACCCCAACACGACACGGATTGAACACGATCAGACAAGTATGATTTAAACCACGCCAGTGCTTGGTCTGCCAGACCGATCGTTGTTCTCAATCGTTCGAGCAGAACTTCGTGATCAATGGTGTCGATGGCAGCAGACAGATCTAGCAGAGCTAGGGCAGTGACATTCCCGTCGTCGTTGCCACGTAGAATGTCATTGTTAACGCGGAGGAGAGCAGTTTTAGTAGAGTGCTGCCTCTTGAAACCTGATTGAAATGTTTCTGACATTCCATTATTTTCAATATGTTCAACTAGCTGCTTAGCAACAATTTTTTCAAGAATCTTTGATAAGAACGGAAGAAGGGAAACTGGACGATAGTTTGCTAGGGCCTCTGTGTCTAATCCAGGCTTTTTAAGAATAGGTCTAACGATTGCCGATTTGAAGGACTTGGACACGACCCCTTTTCCCAAAAAAACATTAAAAATCTTGGTTATGGCAGGGCTAAGTTGGTCTGCAAGTGAAGACCACAGAGATTAAGGTATAGGGTCTTCAGGAGGCATATGAAAACCCTGACATACATATCCTTTTCTTCTGTATAAGGTCTCAGTAGAACAATGCTGTCTTCTCATTCCTGGCTTTTGCTAGTTTTTCCTCACCGCATCGTATTGCACATTGGCTAGTTTCTGGCTGATTTTATTTCTTCTTCTCGATAAAAAAATTAAGCATCCTGCGTGATGCTATTGAGAAGCAATGAACTGACTAAGTCTCAAGAAATATCCAGACCATAACTAAAGAGGTTAATTGATTTAAAAGCACCATTTATGTAACGGCAGGAGAGGCAGCATCTATCACGATCACTTAAAGTGTCAAGAAAGGTTCGTACACTGTAGAACTGAAGCTTGATTGTGAAAAACGCACACCGTACCCGTAGGCTAAGGCAAAATGGTTTGCAGTTCCACAGTAGCTGATTCAACAACCCCATTTGCATAGAATCAGAAATGCATGACGACTTACACCACTTCTTGCTGTGGGTAATAAAGGATTGCCCAGTTCAGGGCTCAAACACACGGTCTGGATCTTAAAGAGCGAGTATCAATACCTAGTCAAAAACGCAGGCAGCACTCAGTGGCCTTGACCTGAGGGCAAGCAGGAGAAGCAGACGTCAGGCTGCGGCTTGTCGTGTCGATGCTCCCGTGTATACACTGCTGATATGCTAAGGATCGTCTAGTTGTATTGCAGATTGTGATTGAAAAACTCGGCCGGATTTTCTGCTTGGTGCCGCCAAAGGAAGAGTGCGACTCAATGGTGGAGCTGCCGCCGAATCACTCTTTTCAAGTTAACCGGCCTACGAAGGCCGACGAAAAAGCGCTTCCCTGCAAGGACAGCCCATTACTGAAAGACATCCTGGGCATTCTGATAGATATTGAACGTTTTCATTCGAGAAGGGAAAAGATTGAGGCTCGCCAACATGCTTGGAATGCCGTTGGGATCGTCATTGACAGGGTGTTATTTTGCGTGTTTGTATCAGTAACTCTGCTGGCTACTATATATATAATAGTTATTATGCCAGCTCATAGTGGCTAGAAACGTTACATTTTAGTTACAGATATTTTTACTATGTATTCCTAAATCCTTTTGATCATACTGAGCGATAGGTATTGTGTTTATATATTTGTTTATTTTAGCATTCCTATTATGGAAGCATGGTCAATGGCAATTGGTAATGATGTCTGCTACCTCAGAGGCATTAGAAAAGTAATTGTGCATGAATAGCCGTCAAATCTGCGTATGCTGCTAGCTTGAAAAAGACCAATAAAAGAAGGTTTGCGAAACTTTGACTCATAATAACAGCCGGTGATGTGCGATTGGTGCTCCCAGTCATGAATGCAGCATGGAAATAGAACACCAAGGGCAGCCAATTCCCTTCGACTTTGATTGAGGCTAACCCACACCAGGAATTGAGTGAACCACTGAATGGCGGGCGTCTAGATATGGAGAGGATGTTCTTGCTACACTCAGTCTGTACTGCTCGGCTTTTTTTCGCCATATTCAGCCATCTCTCAACCTCAGCAATGCCAATATCTGCAGGAAGATTTAACGGCAGTGGGAAGTTACCCAATCGAATTTATCTCCCTCAACAGCACATTTATTGATATATTTCTAATAACAATAGAGAAATTGGCTTGCAAATTGACCTAAGCAGCTGGAATAACATTTGAAATCTTTTGATATAACCTTAGCTGTTATGCCGACCTTCTGATGACGTGTACAAGTAAAGGTCACGTTTCTAAGTTGACGTTAGTCAAACATGTCCATCTGGAAAGGTCAATAGATTCAATATCATGCATTATAATGATATGCCAAATATCTTGAAAGATGAGTGACACTTTTTTGCAAATTCGGCGACATTTAAAACAAAAGAAAATATTTTTGGACATGTCAACATTACCTTTAACAGCCAAAACAAATGCCACCAAACTGAGGTAAGGCCAGGCTCTAACAAGCCAACCAGAGCCCTTTTCAAAATTTCGCGTCAATGAGGTCAGTAGTGTAAAGATATAGACTTTCAAGGTAACAAGGACAACACTAGGGAAAACTGTGTTGAAGACAAAACCAAGCTAAGCAGTGTACCGCCCACTTTTCGGAATCTAAATGTTGACCAATATTTCATATGAATCTCAAATATTTGGAGACCCTGCCATTAGCTCGTATGCTCCCAAAACTTAAAGCTCACTCCTGACTTCCGTTACGACTTCTCCCAACTTGTCCACATTTAAGAAGAAACTAAAAATACAGTTATTCTTCACAGCATTTGGTGGATCCGTGTGATTTGTCATTTACGTGCTATTAAGTGCTGTCACTGTGCATACTGCCACTAACCAAACTTGCATTCTGACCCTGTGCATGTCACCCCTAACTGTGCTATTGTTGTTGTTAATCATGCTACCACTAACCTTTCGGTCATGCTTCCTTTGCAGCAAATTGGCTAAAAAGATATTGAGATCTCTGAGGGCGAAATATCAAATGCATTATTAGTGTTATGTGCAGATTGAAAACGATTCGCATACAGACCACAATCATTCGGTTAACTGTCATTCAACTTTAAAGCACAGTCCGATGAGTGGACACCTCAAGTTTTAAATCGATGTGATTGTTATCAGCATAACCGAGATACTTGCCGAATAATTCGGCAGCATTATGACTAAACGCATTGGACAAAAAAGCCAGCTCGCCCTCAAAATAGTAAGTCTATCTATTAAGAACCAACGTGAGCCTGAGACGCTTGGAATGATTTGTACGTACAAACAACCGTATGTACAAAATTTCAAGTTGATCTGATCATTAATATTGGAAATCAGACATGAGCAAGATACTAGGGCTAGCACTTCACTCGGTCGTGTAGGAGATCAAATGAGAACCGCTAGCTATAAAATACGACAGCCAATATGCTTTACAAAACCTTCACTTCATATATAAACACAGATCTAAATAATAATCAAACTTACAATATCAATCTATAGCATCCACAGAAAATATCCATATTAACTGGCATTCTGCAGCAGTAAAGCCAGCCAATCAGACCCACAAAGGCTGTTACCCAGCGTCTGACCTACTTTCGCCTTAATAATCTCAAGCTATAAGCAGCATAAATAGGAGCTGTAGATTACCTGAATTTCACTCGAATGTAATTTAATCAACGTTTGCAGTTTGATTCCCAGTAAATGACGTGCTAGTTATTTCCAAGTCAGCACGAACTGCCGCCCTAATTTATGGTTGTTGCCCAACAGGTTCAACGGCTGCTACAGGACCCTAATAAGAGTTCCCAGCATTCAGGATGTGAGGTGATATTGGACTCCTTAGTTTCCACGGCCCGGCGGCAGTAATTTGTAAATAAACTATCCCTAACGATAGTCTAGTTTCCAAGCAACAGTCATTTTCTTTTAGCTAATCTAAACCTGCCAATGTCAACATAATTTTGGCAAGTAATTAAGGAGTTAGGGCATTGTATATCCTTTGCCGCTGGTAGCATGAGATCTAGGGGCGCGTTACGCTTGGCTCAATCGGGTTCGACGCTTTTTGATTGTTATAACTACCAGTCGGACGGCTGAACGCAAGGGGTCGTGTCATTATTTTAAAATGTATCTTTGTATAATAGTTTAAAGTAATGTTCTGCGGCTTCGCTTAGGGTTGAGTTGCTTGTATTTACAAAGTACACCAATATCACGCAATTTGGCCTATTTATCTTAAACAAAATAATTTTGCAGAGCGATATTTACTAATGCCGGTGCCAAGGTGCCAACATATTTTACATACAATTTTGTTTACCATATTCCGATCATCTGTTTATCACTAAAACTTGGGATTGCTTTAATAAATCGTTTATCTTTTAATATGCAAATTTCCAACACTTTGAAATTGTTGACCATTTTTGGATACTTCCCTCCACCTTCGAGAATTCGCATAAACTTTGGACATAGATTTAGTTTTTTAAAGGCACCCAAACGACTATGGCATTTGTTATGATGATTAGCAAGCAAATGCCTGCTAGCTAAATGGGGTGCTTGTTAGTTTGCTACTTTCATTGTTTAGCTCTGCGATGGCATGGATATACGTAGGTGGCGCTAAAAAAAAAATGGAACAACTCCCAGCGACAGCTTTGTCTATGCATATCGCTGATTCTTGGGATCGAAGAAACCTTTGCTAGCAATATCAGCCAAAAGATCTAAGTATAAACTCTAGTCGCCAAGGATAGGCCATTTTCTTACTAGAGATTAAGTGACAAAATTGATAAATAATATTGCAGAAATGCATTGGATTAGTTTAAAAATTTAGATGCACCGCTCTTATCAGATGTGCTTGAGGGCAAAATTTAGGTGTAGGTTATTGGGAAACAAAATACTTGATTCTCAGTCGCGATGCTCTAATAGGCGTAAGAGAAAAAAATAGGAAACAGGATGTTCATGTAAAATAAATAGCTTGTGTTTACTAGCTAAGCGAGTAGCCCATTATAAAGACACCAATACAATCAGCAGGAGAGGGTTGGAGGAAAAATCCGAATCTGAGCTGCCGATAAATGAATATAAACATTCTATAGAGACCATCTATAAATTACTAACAAGCCTTAAACCATGAACTGATACCTACCGGTAACTGGAATTAAATAATATTTGTATACGCCGTTTAATGAAAACTAAACTTAGAAATGCCGATGCATTCTTTGCATTTGTATGCACAAGTTGACGTGTGCAGGTATATTCTCATCGTTACGAGCAAAGACCTAGTATCTTGAACCCGTAATCGCGTTTTGCTGCAGTCGCTTCAGGCTGGCGTAATAGTGCCAAAAAGTAGTGCCCAACTGCACCTTTTTTTAAAATGCACCTCAACGCACAAGAAATGCGTCGTAGTGCTTGCATTCACCACCACCACCATCGCTTAAGGGTGATTGTTAATAACTCAGACGTATAGCTGAAAGCTGAAACAAGTTCACACATGACTCTTATTATGAATTTACGCACATTATTTAGTGGCTTTAAGAAATACTATTAGGACTACGTTACATTTCAAGCTAAAGATCACAGAACTAAAAATTATCACTGAACCCGATGGTGCTGAGTGAAAATAAAAATAAAAGCACTAATAACGCGTTTGGCTCATTGGAGTACTCACCCACTAAAAACACTCTGCAGGGCTCACCCGTAAGTTATCCGTCATTCCAGCTTCCTTCTGCATGCATTGTATTACAATTACTATATATCGCTATCAGGTCTTATGTAGTTGATGAGTTCCATTCCACGTACGAGCCAATTTTGTAGCACGTTCGGACAACTTACATATTACCAGCAAAGCGCGTGTCTCCAATGCGATTTCTCAATCTCTCTGAACTCTCTTTTTTCAATAAGGTATAGCCATATTTAAAGTTTCTAAAGCTAGCAGTAAAGTCAGAGACATCTCATTAACAAAGTAAATAATTGACACAATTAAAACCTTAATGGTACACATTTTGAGATTTGCTTGCATGCTTTGCTATAGACTTCAGCATATGCAAATATGGTCACTAAAGGCATCAGGACCACTATGTGGGATTTCTTCCAGCAACCCTCGTTTGAATTTTGAGTATGATTGATAGTGCATTTGCTACAGAGCAGCATTTGCATCTGAAAGCCAAGTCAAGGAGTCCTACAAATTCTTCAAAAACCAAGAACTTGTAAGTTTTGCAATGCCATGTACAATGGGTGTGCTAGTGATGTAGCCCAAATTTGCAGATAATTTTCCTAGCAAAGTGAGCCGGTATTTTCATGAATGTCGTGAAAGTATCCGTGTTTTTCTTAAGGAGAAGGCTCGATAAACAGCTTTATTCTCCCTATTGGATGGAAATACACGCCCTGAATCTGACTTTATTTCATGTCTTACTGATCACATGCATATTCATAAAAATAAAGCTGGCAATTTTAGCATCCTCATGAACACAAAGTGTTTATTTCGAAAGGGACAACGACCTGGAGATATCTAACTTAGAGGACAATAATTTTGAATTTAGGAATGCAAACTGTAGCAAGCACAGTTGGCAGCAAGTACAAATATATGTATGATTTCCAAAGGATCAACGACAGTTGTAAATCTTTAAGAAACTAGGCTGAACGCACAAATCACCCCACATCTCAAACGTGGTTAGGCCATCTAAAATAAAATGACAACGATCGCAGGAGGACATCTATAAATGCGTGCACAATACATTTTGCTGGCCTAATATTACCTGTTGTCAGTTCATATATGCGAAAGTCCAACTGAACCACTAATACCGTGAAAACCATTATAAGAATTGCTGTCTTTGCTGCAAATGTAAAGCGCCTAGAAAGAGATTGAGTTCTCTGAGGGCGCTTTAACAAGTGCATAATAATAATAATTATTAATAATAATATTATTATATCCCTGCTGTCCAAAAAGAACCGGTTCATCGGGCAATTTGGTGCTGTACAAGTGCAATGGGTTCAAGTAGTAATTAGCTGGAGAACTAATTAGGGTTGCTACTCAATAGCACCTACAATATCTTTGCCCTTTATGAGCAGGTTAATGGTTTAGGGTTTAAGGGTTTAGAGTTCAGAGGTCATACGAAGGAAACAAATAAAAAACTCCTACCAGTTGACTTGTAAGCCCTGACCCTGGAGCCTTGATTGCAACCAATCACTAGGTGGTGCCACTATCCAATTAGAAGCCGCTCCCACTTTAGATGTCGAATGGTGCTGAAAGATACAACTCTCGTAAAAGAAGTACATAAAGGAAGAACAGAAGCACATACAATTACAATTTAAAGGATATCTAGAGGAGCAGTAGCAGAAATATATATATATATATATATATATATACATACATATATATATATATATATATATATATATATTTCTGCTACTGCTCCTCTAGATATATATATATATAAATATATATAACGTAAATAACTTAATACAGAAATGATTAAAATTATGAAATTGAGGTTTCATAATCTATGATTATTCTTCTGGACTCATCGAGAGTAATTAAGGGTTTGGAATCGCCAATATTATACTGAAAAAACGCACATTACTAGTCTTGCATGGTATGCGAAAGAATTTAGCATATGAGAAAGTGATCGCATTATAATTTGATTGATATATTCTTGTTTAGCATCTGTTAATCAGCATGATATCGATTGTACAGAATTTCGTGCTAATCTTTCGTGCTTAAATATGTTAATAGACTGCTTTCTCTGCCACCTTAGTGAATTCTCAAGCTGTATCAACACCCTCTAAAGAACTCTGACAGCTTTAAAACACGAGTCTCATGAAAAAGCATATACACACAAAGTATTCGGTCGCTCAGTGCGATAACATGTGAGCATTATATGCCACGACGCAGGCTATTGTGAATGTTAATGTGAGTAAGTATATGGTTCCAGGACCATGCGATTTATCGCTTAGCTGTCAACCCAGTACAAGCATGTAGTGGCTGGCGATTTCTATTGACACTCTTAAACTAATAACTCATAGTAAAAGACCAAGTGAGCCATAACTTCGCTTTGGAATCATTAAGGCTTGCAGCTTTGTAAAAGTAGCTATTACATAGTGACCGCTCATACAAAGTAATCGAAAGCCAAATATCAGGCAAACGCATGCCCAATCATACCGGGGAAAAAGTTAAGGGAAAAGATTAGCCCCACAAGAAAAAGGTGGTTACTAAATTCCACTTGCTTTGTAGCAAGGCTTACCAACGAGGCTAACATTCCCTGTTACTCGAGCACCCATTTTTAGGATTAGGTGCAACTGAGGTCAATAATGGAAATCGCCTTCGAGAATGTTGCGAAATTGTCTAGGCAACGGATTCCACAAAGTGAAATGTAAGATAATCTCACAGAAAAAACTTCAGCACCAATGGCTACATTTATCGTCTACTATCGGCAAGTTTTTTTCCAAATGACGAAGGACTGCAGACGATTACAATTCTATTAGTGAGTTCTAGATGCAAAAGAGTTAGCTATTGGAGAGCAAGTGTGCAGCCCTACTCACATGCACACATATCAGCCTACAGTACGAGCAATGCAGCCCCTGATACCTGCTAGTATCTCATGAGGTCTTACTTTCTTACTAAGTGTGTTCAAAGCGATCGGATATCGCTGCTTTTTTAGACAGTTTGCAGAAGCCGAAGGGCTCCATACAGAAGCTCCGTTGAAAGTGCACTGCATTAGCCGTCGCCTTCAGGAAGGGAAATCAACCGTGTTGCACCTCATGGAGTGCACAGACTTCTCAAGAAATGGTGAGCTTGTATGCACTCTTCTTCGGATAACTGATTACGCTAGAACCTATGCGGAGCAAATGGCGACAGGTGACACCAAGCTAACGAGCCAAATGAGATGGCTAAGTTCACACACTCGATCCCAGAATGACCTGCGACATAGTGAGTAATGAAACTCTATTTTCCTGTAGCTGGATTCTTGAAGCTTGCACGGCACCTTAATACAAAGCAGACAACCAAAGTACTGCCTCAGAATGAAATTCACACTTTGTGGTTTGTGTTTCTCTCTGTGCATGGTTCAGATCACTGGGAACGCCGGCACACTGCCGGTGAGGCACACTGGTAGCACCCTAAACCACCCCAGTCTAACAGCTGGTGGCTGTGGCCTAGGGAAGGGCCAGTGCCAAGCTGTGGTCCGGTGGCTGTGGTTTATTTCCGGGCCGGCTTTGTCTTCCCTCTAACCCACTGGGATGAGCTATGGCTGGGAGGGAGCTGGACAGAGGGAACGCCAACCTGGGAGAGAACAGTCGCCAAACTGGGAGAGAACAGTCGCCAAACTGGGAGAGAACAGTCGCCAAACTGGGAGAGAACAGTCGCCAAACTGGGAGAGAACAGTCGCCAAACTGGGAGAGAACAGTCGCCAAACTGGGAGAGAACAGTCGCCAAACTGGGAGAGAACAGTCGCCAAACTGGGAGAGAACAGTCGCCAAACTGGGAGAGAACAGTCGCCAAACTGGGAGAGAACAGTCGCCAAACTGGGAGAGAACAGTCGCCAAACTGGGAGAGAACAGTCGCCAAACTGGGAGAGAACAGTCGCCAAACTGGGAGAGAACAGTTGTGCTTCGGGGTTCGCTGCAGGCACTAGCGTGAACACACGTTCCTGCGAAAATTTACGCTCCGTTGAGCCAGTTTTAATGTTCTGCCTGCGCCCGCGTACGTGCTCAGTGGAAAGAGCATTGTTTAATCTACGAATCTTTTGAAAAGCGAGCGCTGGGTGTTGCCTATCGCAGAACAGTGTGTAGTCCGTATACACTATAAAACCAAAGCGTAATAAGCTCAGATTGCGAGCTTTACAGCAACCATCTGGCGAGCTGCACGCCAATCAGCGTTAGCTCTGAGGGGATACAAGGTTAATCCAATAGATTGAGAGTCATTTGACAAAGAGAAGTAATTGACATAGCACTACTGTCCCACGGCGCTGGACTCAATAGCTAAGCAATCAGCTTCTTGGTAAGAATCAATTGATTGCTGTCCATTGAGATTTTGCTTCTGACCATACGTGGGAGCACGCTTTATTGTACGTGCAACAGTTCAGCTTACAACCGCTTAGCTGCCAGTCAGCTCATACCAACGGCTTGCCCACTCTTCGTTGGTTATGTGATTTACAAGAGCGAAAACAAGGTGAATCATCGAAGAAGCTATCTGCCAAGCTGTATGGATGTGACATCGAATCTTGTCGGCATGCCACTGAAGCACCCAAGCAAATAGCCTGCATTGGACACCTAGCGGGAGGACATCACTACCGAGCCGCCTACGACCCGCCATATTGCTACTTTTCGCTGGTTTCCGTGCTGCTCGTGCTGAAGCAACTGGTTGGGCATCGCAAGCTCTCAGGCATTACATCCAAGTGCGATGGCCTCAAAATTTACTATGCCATATTTGCTGATGCTGCAACAGCTGTTTTTATCAGTTACCGTCGTTCCAGGCTTCAAAAATGGTGAGTACCGGCACGAGTATGTCTCTATGCAAGCGTCATGAGAACTTCAGCTAGCCGACCGATTTAATACAGTATTTATCAGTTCGGTTTGAATGCATTTGTTGCTATGGAAACTAACAGGGTTATTTTGTTCGCTGTAATTTCTTCTTAGTCTCGAATTCTATTTTTCCCTCTGACCGAAGAAGAAATTGTATCGATTCAAAGACAAAGCTAGTACCACTGTAAAACCGGCACCATTTGTTTCCGTGTAGAAATGAAATGATAATGACTCCTAGATTCAAGATCCTCTGTCGAGATTTAGAGTCCTCAGCACACACTATATATAACTCGACAGACATATCATTGAGCTGAACCGTTCAAGACAATTGGGACAAATAAGTTCACACAGACCACTAGAATAGAAAATAAATATGGCCAAGTCTAAATAAATTACCAAATTAGAGTTCAGCGAGAAAGAGTACTGATATATTTCTTCAGGAAATAAATAGCAAGATGACCTAGCTTAAATATTTCAGGGAGAAAGAACAACACATTAACAGACCTGTTTCGTCCAAAACACTTGACCTAGGCTAATAACAGGAAAATTAAAAAATAATCTTGACCATCATTAAATTACCGTGTTGCTAGACAACCAGTCCTAGAATTCTCTCAACTCACTTGCTGCATGCATTGATGGCATCCACACATGGATGGCAGCACATTTTCTAAAACTAAACGAGGATAAAACTAACTTACTAGTTATGGGCAAACCCAGTGTGATTTAGAAATTGTAAAGGCTGACACTCAAAATTAGCTCTGCCAGCATATCTCCTGTTGAATCAGCTCGAAATCAAAGTGTCATGTTCCAAAGAGACCTCTCGTTAGACGACCACATCAGCTCCATAGTCTGCCTACTTTCAGCTACATAACGTTGCTAAAATTCGGGCTTGCTTAGATAAGGATACCACGTCCAAGTTGGTCTATACATTTGTGACATCCCGTCTTGACTTCTATAACTCACTGCGTGCTGGCCTACCGGTATGTGCAATCAGGCGATTACAGCTGGTGCACAACTCCAAAGCTAGGATTGTCTGTCGTGAGCGTCGCAGTTGCCACGTCACACCACTTCTTGCCGACCTTCACTGGCTATCAGTCAAGCAACGGATCAACTTCAAGGTTTTGTCTCTTACTTTTAAGTTACTTCATTCTTTGGCTCCAGCCTATCTCTCAGATCTACTCCCCTATCAGGCCAAGCATCGTGCCACCCACTTTTTGGAATCCAACTGTCTACCAATACCTCGTACAAACCTCAAATCCGTTGGAGATCGCGCATTTAGTCCGTATGCTCGCAAAGCCTGGAACTCGCTCCCAACTTGCATCAGAATATCCCCTGACTTGGCCACATTAAAAAAGAACTTAAAAACACCTATTTAGGAGAGCATTTAGTGGACCCCTGTGATTCGTCCTTCATGTGCTTATGCGTGCTGACACAATGCATGCTGCCACTAACCACATTTACATGCTGACCCTGTGCATGTCACCCATAACCATGTTGTTCCTGTTGTTTATAAAGCATGATATTACTCACCATTCAATCGCGTTTCCATTTGCAGCAAATTTAAAGCGCCTCGAAATAGATTGAGCTCTCTGAGGGCACTTTATCAAGTGCATTATTATTATTATTATCATTATTATTGTTTAACAAGGTGGGGCCCATGCCGCATTTCATGGAGAAGCTGCAAAGTTAATTCCAGATTAATCTTCATGCGTATACCGAAGAGGATATAAAGGGTAGTGTCAGCTTAGAATAATAAATTTGAGCTACATGCAACCTACGGTTATTTAAATATTTTCATAGCTAGCAATGGCTTTCTATTTTTCCATGCGTCTTTCCAGAAAATAAGAATAAGTTCGTATAAAGGTGTCCATCCATAAAAGCCAGTCTGTAAAATCAATTGAAATGCACTTCTGAAGTGTTCATACTGACAATAAAAACATGATAATATAATTTTTAAAAGATATGCCAGCTACGATTTTGAGTACGTATTCTTATAGAAACAGATCAGGATCACCTTATTTGGTCTTTGCTCGAAGAGTACAATCAGCATGCAAGACCAACCGAGGAGTCAGTCGACGTTGCATTGGCTTTCTACATAGAAAGTATCGACAAACTGGTATGTGACATCAAATATGACACTATCTCGCAATCAACTTTATTGGAATGTTGTTTGTAGAACTCCACAGCATCACAAAAGTTGCGAACTCAGTTATAATAACATTGTAGGCTGAACGAGATCACGTACTTCACGTTTCAGCTTACGTGGAAGTGGTAAGTAAAAAACCATAATAATAACGTAGAGCGATTTAGAGAGCCACGATATCGCTTTGGATTGAAGTAGAAGATATTTTTGGAAGCTGTTTTTCACTGCAATTGCCAAAGTTGTTCATCTAGCTAAAAACTAAACACAAAATAAAGGAAAAAGATTCTTGCACTTAACACTGTATACAAATTTTGCAGCGAAGATAGCTGTTGATTTTGAAATGCATTCTATAATGCTTCTTTGAAAGTTGCACGTTTCCGTTTGAAGTTTAGGCAAATTCATGATAAAGCCTTCTCCAAATAAGCCAGACGCAAGTATTGAGTTTTAATTTCAAGTCTTGGGGCAGGCCAAGGATAAGTAGCTGGGTTAACATTGTTTAATACAAATGAAATTAAAAGTTGGTTTATTCCCGAACCTTATATATTTATCATTGCTTCGTAGTTATCAGCTAAAAATAATTTCGCAATGATCACCACTTATTAATCAAAATAAAATCGATTTGCACAGCTTTTTTGAGATAACTAAGATAACACGGGCAGTGCTGAAATGCTAAAAGCTAGAACATGCCAAGCCTGCAAAAAACGAAGTGTAATTTAAAAATATGTGCATTATTTTTTTGACATATTAAATGTTGCTTATTTTTAGTTTTAAAATCGCTTTAAGATATTGTCATTTATGGTGATCAAGCCCTGCAATCTCCAAAATGCAGAGACTTGTGCGTCGATAAATAGTCTAGTACATGAATAAGGAAAGACATAACCAGCATTGGTACCGAAAAAAGACCACAACATATATAAGCTATGCGAATATTATTTTTCCTTGACATCGGTAAAAGATTTAAGCACTCATTTCAACTTCAAAGAGCTGAGGAAAAGCAGTAGTATTACGACATTCATACCTGAGATGGCTTAGAGCATACAATTTGTGAGTTCTATTTGCTGCCGGAAGAGGTTTGAACTCAGAGCGTCGTAACTACCGCGTCTTTCATAGCAACGCTAAGTGTAACTGTTATTCAATTCACACAAGTGCGATTCGTTAGCGATATTCAGTAAGCGTGATGCAATTTTTTAGTTAGGAAAGGCTGCGTGAATGGATTAGCCCGAGGCTGCATTAAGTAGACCGCTTTTGCTAGATGGACATTAGAGAGCGGACGCTGTGCCTAGTTGCTATTGAGTGATGTCTTCGCGAAACGTCATTAAGCACAGAAATAATCACTTCTTTGATTGTAAGAACACGAGGAGTCTTTGAATGAAGTCTTGAACGCTCTGAGAATAACTGATGGCTCATTTGGTACGCGTAAGCTGCATCATCATAAACCCATTACGCCAGTTGTGAGAACTTCTATGAAACGATTTCACTCAAGAACCTATCGCTGATGCGTAGTCAGTTCGTTCCTTTAAATTAGTGTACGGTATTTCTGAGCTCCACTCCGAGAAAGGTAGGAGCTGGAAATCAAAACCTTTCCATATTGGCTGCAAGCGCAGCACAATTCTTAGGCCGCTCAGTCATGCATGGGCTCCTTTGGGTGACGACCAGCCTGTAAGGCCTTTCCTCTACACATGTGCAGTCACAATGAGCGGATGCAGCTGCTCAATTACCTCAATCCTGTTGGTCGCTTTCAAACTCAGCCAGCTCACGAGTTTCAAGTTTTATGTCAAACAGTTGATGCTAATCTCGTGGGCGGTGGATGGGCACTTCAATTTACGTTATCATTGTGCCCTTATGGACTACTTTTAGGGACCACAAAGGAATTATTGACGCGGTTAGTCATTTATAAGCGGCTCAGCTTTTAATGCAGACTACTATTGTTTCGATAATGTTGAGTGATAAATTTTACTTAGACGTGATTATAGTGAATCTTTGCTTGGATGTCCTATCTGTTGGGCAACATTTCTCCTGAGAAGTCCGAACTTTGGGCGTCTATTAGCAAGTGATGAATAATAAAAGTTTCTACTTTTGATGTGTCAGTCTTAACTAGAAATTTTCCTAGAAATAAATCCTGCACTATTAGTTAAGCCCATGAATTTTCGAGTCTTGCACGTGAGCTCAGTGGGAACTAACCCTAATATCTACGAATTCACTTTTCATCAGCAGCTTGAACGCGTGGGCACTCTTTGACCGGGAAGAGAAGAAAAAAGCACCTGGTTCAATCTGTATGCCGAGTAGGTCAGCGAAAAATTGAATCGAAGAACTTACCCTCAACAGTAGTGACGTGACAATATGAAGAGATAAAGTGACCGTGCTGATGAGCTTGAGTTAGTTTTGCTGAGAGCGTTGCCTCGGACTCACACCCTCACACCTCAAACCTTGCAGTCCAAGCATCTGGACCCAAAGTTGGCACATTAATATTCACCTGCTGTTAGCAAAGCTTTTTCTGATGTATTTTTGGCCAGTCCGTTTTCCACACAGAATTCTAAGCGGGCTCTTGTACGACTTCTATCGTTATAGGTTTTAGGGCTGGCTGTACAGTGGGCGCATATTTCAGATTCGCGAGTTTGAATGATTGACTTTCCGTGGTGTCGGGTTTCCCGAAGTTAAATTACGCCGTCTTGGCGGCAGAGTAAGAGTCAACAGTCGCATGTCAGAATGACAGACATACACGATACAATGGACAGTACTGGGGTCCTTTGGAGCAACTGTCTCAGGACACAAGTGAAACATTTGAAAAAAGCTTTGAGTTTGGCAGTCTCCTATATTGTATTTTCAACTTTAACTTTTTGGAATAGCTGCCATTTATATACATCTTAGGGAAGATGGCCCGCATTCAAAACATACTGCACGATCAAAAGTACCTCCACTCTCTGAAAATTTAGTTTTCGTAACTTCGAGAAGATCTATGCCTATAATCACTATTAGATGCCAAAAGAAGATTGAATTGTGGGTATTTACATGTCAATGAAGAATCCTCCAAAGGACACGGTCGCGTGGATAACTCTCTCAAGATGTCGCTTTAGCGGCAGGGGATTCGCGAATAATAAAGTACAGCATAGCCTGTATATGACAATAAATTACAAATAGATTTTCCCAGCTCACACATGTTGATGTCAAATTCTGTTTTTAATGATGGAAGTTGAGCAGCTTTTGAAAACACTTGACCAGACCCCAATCTGCCGGTAATGTCTAGATCATGGAGGCTTCTTCTATTCAGACTCTAATGGAACAGATCCGGATAACGAAATATGTGACTGTAAAATACTTATATGCCACACATCACGACTTTGCGCCAAAGATCTCTCCATAGCTATTGTGCTTCATTGCCAGTAATGGAGGAGATGCGTTTCCAAATTCAAAAGTTGCTTTGTAAGTTTTCTCACCATAGCTATATTCAGTTGCCATTTGTGAACGTTCCTTTAGCAAGCGGAAAATAACACTAAATTATCAGAGAGCGTCAACGTGGCAAGATTGACTCTCATTTGGCCTCGTTAAGCATAGATGGGACGCGCTCGCAAGAAGCCTGGCAGTTTTTCACAAGTTCCCTCATGCATATCCACGAGAAGCCGAGACATGAAGTAACCGATATATGGACCAACTTGGATGCAGTATTCCCGTAGCTGGTGGGCAGAAGTTTTGCTATTCTATGTAGCTGAAAGGCGGCAGATTTTAATGTGGAACTAAAGTGATCGTCTAGTGAAGCATCACCTTAGAAATGGATACCTTAATTTAGTACTGAGGCTAGAGGAAATCAATGACAGAGCCAATTTTGAGTGATAGCTTTTCTAATATATTAGCAGCACCAACGTTTTCTTCTATTAGTAACTTGGTTTATCATCATTAAATTTGAGAAAGCTTGCTGCCATCCATGTTTGAGCTATTGCAAAAAGAGAGTTAAGAGAGTTTGCTGTGCTGGAAGGAATTAAAACAAAGGCAGGCTGTGTGTCTTATGCATGAAAATAAGATTATATGCATTGCTGGAAGATTAAATAGGTAAAAATGTGAGAATAATTCGTGAAAAAGTGGGCGAAGCACCAAGCAATGTGGTAATTTGTGATTTAGAGGCACATCAGATGAATGTTAAAAATAAAAGTGTGGGGTTTCTGAGTAGTCCTACACCAGTAGCGCCTATAAGAAAATCAAGTTCTCAGAGAGCGCTTCTTTGTAAAATGTATTGTTATTATTAGTATTATTGTAGACGGGCTCGGATAGACTGGAATCCGCTAGCACGACTGCAAGCAAGATGGGAGAGCCTCATAAAAGTCTTCAGTGACAAAGTGGTGAGGACGCTTCCTTAATATGATCATTTGTACCTCAAGGAATGAAGCCTGTTGGGGCTCTTGCTGCTGTCGTTTTGCAACTTTTTTAACTATTTGCTCTCCACCAATTTCCAGACTAAACCAAATGCAAATACGTTAGCCTATTCTAAGCTGTCCCGATGCGTTACAAATGTGATGGATTACGGTACTAGGCAGTGGTGGCCTAGCCAGGCTTGTAGGCACCCAGTTGCTAAGCGACAAATGGCACCCATCCTTTTGTCAAAAATTGCTACAAAATATCGAAGGAAAATAAATCAATCACGGTAGCAGGTAAATAGAGTTGAGGAAGTTGTATTACTTGTAGTAAAGGTACAATTTAGTTTTCACAGCTTCGACGTATGTATACTTTTTGGCATTTAACTTGGAGCTGGTTAATAACAGTTAGAAAGCCACTATTTACCAGTGATCTTTAACTATGCTTAACGAGGCCAAATGAGAGAGTCTATCTTGCCACGTTGACGCTCTCTGATAATTTAGTGTTATTTTCCGCTTGCTAAAGGAACGTTCACAAATGGCAACTGAATATAGCTATGGTGAGAAAACTTACAAGGCAACTTTTGAATTTGGAAACGCATCTCCTCCATTACTGGCAATGAAGCACAATAGCTATGGAGAGATCTTTGGTGCAAAGTCGTGATGTGTGGCATATAAGTATTTTACAGTCACATATTTCGTTATCCGGATCTGTTCCATTAGAGTCTGAATAGAAGAAGCCTCCATGATCTAGACATTACCGGCAGATTGGGGTCTGGTCAAGTGTTTTCAAAAGCTGCTCAACTTCCATCATTTAAAACAGAATTTGACATCAACATGTGTGAGCTGGGAAAATCTATTTGTAATTTATTGTCATATACAGGCTATGCTGTACTTTATTATTCGCGAATCCCCTGCCGCTAAAGCGACATCTTGAGAGAGTTATCCACGCGACCGTGTCCTTTGGAGGATTCTTCATTGACATGTAAATACCCACACTTCAATCTTATTTTGGCATCTAATAGTGATTATAGGCATAGATCTTCTCGAAGTTACGAAAACTAAATTTTCAGAGAGTGGAGGTACTTTTGATCGTGCAGTATGGTTTGAATGCGGGCCATCTTCCCTAAGATGTATATAAATGGCAGCTATTCCAAAAAGTTAAAGTTGAAAATACAATATAGGAGACTGCCAAATTCAAAGCTTTTTTCAAATGTTTCACTTGTGTCCTGAGACAGTTGCTCCAAAGGACCCCAGTACTGTCCATTTTATCGTTGACAGCTTTTACAGCCTCCAATCTTGATCCCTAGCTTTTTGCAGAGTCACGTTTGACCACGATGGTTAATAATAATAATAATAACGATGCACTTGATAAAGCGCCCTCAGAGAACTCAATTTCTCTCTAGGCACTTTAAATTTGCTGCAAAGGGAAATGCAATTGAATGGTGAGTAATATCATGCTTGATAAACGAACAAAATGAATAACATGGCTGGGGGTTAAGACTTTTCTCAGCTCTTCCCACCTAAGAGTTGATTTTGAAAGAAAATACTAGGGGATCGCTATTGTTCTGAAGAGTAATGAAGACAGGAATTTGACTTGCGGGATTAATTCATGCCAGGTTCAAGCTGTGGTAATCACTGTTTACAAAAACGTACTTCTCATTTCCGGACAGTTTTCTCTTTGGGACACCTAATAAGCAGCCAAAAATGACTGCTGCATTGCCGTAGCACTGTGACCTGCAAACTAGTGATGGTTATTATGTGGGATTCAATTTCGCCCGAAATGAGAACCTTAATTGCTGCGTCGTCTTCGAAACAGGCTTGAAGAAAGAAAAAAGAATCTTTGATGATGACTGCCTTTTTGACAAAGTCGACAACATATCTCATCAGGTCAAAATCTGCTCGCTGTATTCCAAATTAGGAGTTGAGTCAAGCAGAATTCCACATTATTTATTTTGCTGCATATGACAGAGTATCTTGTCTCTGACTATGGATACAAGTTTACTAACGAACTCATTTTGTGTTTGCGGCGACAGATAGGAGACTCATTTTTGGTTATTTCTTGCGTGGTCCCGGTGAGATTAGAGAAGATGGTCGTACGGAACTAGAAGATGAAGAAGTCCCAGTAGGTTTCTAATATGTTTCTCACCACCGGGTGAAGACCTTCTTGCTGACCACGCAAAGCCAGGTTTTTAGAAACCACTTGATGCAGCTGAGAACTTATTTTAGGACTTGTTGCCCATGTTGTTTTACCGATAACATTTGTGCCTCAACTGCAGTGTCTATTCCAACTTATTTGAGAAATCTCCTCTGTGCATCTTTGCGGGAGGTAAAAGCCTAATAGTAAGAAGGGATGTTTTCATGGGAAATTAGTTTTCCAGGTTCACTAAACTGGCTAAACCCGTTTGAAAATTCAAGTACATTTCAGTAGTTTTGGGCAGACATAAAAACGAGTTAACAACAGAGGCAATATGCCGACTGTTTTGAGGAAGAGTAGACCAGGCTGGCCCTACTAACTTCGTGACCATTAGCAAGTTGCCTCTTGAACTACGCTCTGCTCATGGCTCGACCATCTTTCAAGCAATTAGACCTTTTCGTTCTGAAACAGGCTCGATCTTTGTATTAATAGTTCAGTTTGAAGTTGAATCAAGAATTAAGTATACAACAAAGGCTTGGTCAAACTTCAGGTCGCCTATATCTTCAGAGTCAGCATTCCGGAAGTTCCGATAGATTCTGTATCTTCCACTCTTGTGGTAGCGCTTGCAACTCCACGGTCCAAATGGCTACCATCTTCTTCCACGCGGAGCGAAGCTTTTTTTTCTCATGAAGCTTTCACGTAGCAGAGTGTTTGTATCTCCAGTGTTGTCATGCTTTCTGCCTTCACTATTTTTCTCACATTCACCGCTGTTGTAGTACTGTCCACACTGCTAGCTCTCGTCCTCCTCAACCAGTTCTTCCTTTTCACTATTGGCATTTTCTGAGTGTTTTTCGATATCTCGACTATTCTCCAGCTTTGCCTTCTCCAAGAATCATTCCAATTACCTAAGCAGATTAGCTTTATCCTCTCTTTTTCTCAAGTGTTCATTTTCTGTGCAAGATACTACTTGCCTTTTCCACATGTCTTCCGAAATAGATTGGGGTGGCTACAAGATACCAAATTACACATAAACTGCTGTGAAAATGCAGTTCCTAGAGGCCTGTCTGGAATAACACCGTCCTTGATAACGCTACTTTGTCTCAGGAGAAAGACGTTGAGCTTTAGGGAGCTAGTAAAAAGACTGTGGAAGATTGCAAGTGCCAAAGCCGTCTATATGCTGACGCCGGGAGACTCACTGCAATACTTTCTTGAAGTAGGATACAATCAAAACTAAACGCACGCTAATAAATTTCTCAAACTTGATATTTTGGCAACGAACGGTCAGAGTAAACGGTCGACAATATCCTCTCAACCACACTGGACGCAATAAGCTCTAGCGTGTATGACACACTGGCGCATCCACCTAAGCCTAGCTTTGCCTAAGGCTGTAAATATTCTTATTAGGTGAGCCAGCAATAGTGAAGTCCTTTGAAACAAGGACTTTCTTAAAATGAAGATTAATACTCTCACATGAAAAAGTTTACAAATTCTTTCGCGATCCATTGTGCTTTTGGTGCTCTCGTGATCTTGGCGCCTGGAAACATCTGCCACGCCGCATTGCTTTGCCACTGCTAGGTCGCGTCACGCATCCCGACAATAATGATAATGATAAAATCAATATTAATTACTATTTAGTATAGCGCCATCTTAGAAATACATCTCTCTGAGCACTTTACAGAGGCCGCACATGAAGCATTACCAAATGTTTGGTGTTAACATCCGCAAGCAGAAGGCATAGTGTAAGCAGGTACATGCACGTGAAGGGAGAATCACAAAGACTCACTAAAAGCTGTTAAAAGCAGGTGAATTTTAAGCTTCTTTTTAAATATTATATTAGGAAAGCTACGATTTATGTCTGCCGTAGTGAGTTCCATGCTCTAGGAGAATACAAACTGGACGTGCTTTTTCCAATGGCTTTGCGGTCCGTACTAGGTATGGCTGAATAATTCGAGCTCGAAGAGAGGGTTCCACGATTCTTCATCTGGCGGGGGAGTAGTGGCGATATTTAGGCGGGAGACAGACAATGAAGGGACCTGAAAGTAACTAACACAGCCTTGAAGTCGACATGCCGCTTGATGTGGAGCGGATGCGGTTCGATGAGAAGTGGTATGATCTGGTGATTACGACACTTACAACAGATGAACCTGGGTGCACAGTTTTGCACCAACTGTAAGCGCCTGATTGCGCACACCGGTATACCGGCAAGCAGTGAGTTAGAAAAGTCAAGGCGGCATTTAAAAAATGCACGGACCTATTTATATGTGGTATCCCTGTCTTATTGTTCCACCACCTCTAGCTGAGCTGTTCTTTCTGTGTCAGTCGCCGCGAGCGCCTAGCCGCCCTCGTGGAATTCAAATAAATGTCGCTCTGTTTTGAAATTCGACAGCACATGATGTTGTTCTGCTAGCTTAGACAGTGAAGTACGCATTATAATTCCTAGGCAGTCATGACGGTATCGCATGGTCGTGTTGAGTCTCGTACTGGTCTAGCCACATAACGCTCGTTTGCTAACCAAATTTGAATGCCTAATTTTCTTAACTGTCTCCGTGAGTCAGATGCGCTTCCTACTTACTATTCGTCGCGTGAAATACAGGCCGTTGCCTCTCTAGAACCTCTGAAAGCTGCTTAGCATTCAATTTTTCACTGAAACGGCTTCGCTGAACAAGCGTGCACTCGATCTTCGTGGCTTTGTTGAATGACCGCTAAATTTAAGGCTATGTAACTTCACACGCACGCATACGCGCGCGCGCGCGCACACACGCACACACACACACACACACACACACACACACACACACACACAAATGTATACATATCGATATATTCAGTTGCAAAATAACGTTTCTGTCGCCATTGCCAGCCAGTAATCAGGTGCCAGCATCCGAACATCATACTTCGATGGAATATGTAAACAAGCTGAGTTGCTAGGGCTCTATGCATAGAGGTCTATTTTTTGCTAGTGGGTTGAAAGAAAAAAAATGAATGTCTGAAGCGAAGTGATTTCTCGGTCAAGTTAGAACTTTTGAGCGTTTCCATAGACAGACTGCGTACCGTACCGGTATGCTCACAGTGTAGTGATTTTTGGCAGTTAGCTGGCTTAAAAGCGCCAGAATCTAGCTGAAATCAATACTACACCAGCTTAATAACTAGTGACGAAATTTATAGAGTCTGCCTGTGCAACATTGACTGAAGACAACGTAGCTGATGTAAGTCAAGTGCGGACTATATTGGACACAAACAAGTAGTAAATACGATTCAAACTGTATCATAACCAAAGTAGCTACTGAAACGTGTATCTTTATGATCTCGGCTTTCAATTCTAATCCTAATTAAAAAAATCTCAAGTTTATTCTTAGTTGTACTTCAATTGCTCATTAAAGCACCTCAAATTATCTAAACGTTTACGACACTTGCATTGCCATGGTTTTTGTTTGAATAGCAGCGACTATGCTTAAATTGAACGGCAGCTATACCAATGTTGTGGTTACGTTACACGTAGAGCATATGTGGGTCATACACTGCTTAACCTTGGAATACTGGTATGACCTCTGACATTTTGTCACCCTTGTGTCAGATCAGAGTGTCCTGTCACACATTTACATTTTGCAGTAATAATGCTGAAACTAGTAAATTTTCTGTAGCACCACGAGCGAACCAAATCTCTTTCTATACAATCTAAATATATGGTAAAAGAAGCATGCCTACGGTTTGTGAAAACAAGCAGTGATTGCTGCAGTAAACATGAATCTTAGCAATGCCATTGACGATCACGTTAAATTACATTTTGTTTTAGTAGAGAGTATCGGATATGCCCTTCAATTAAAAAACTAACCTTAAAATAGGCACCGTGTTAAGTGTTGGCTTAAACGCCACTTAACGAAGTCTGGGTCTGACGACTGTCTAGAAAATTTGTTGAGCATTATCTGAGTCTACACATGGGAGCTTAAAAAAGCCATACATTCTTTTTTCACTTGAAAACTGAAGTCCCGCCAGTCGGACCCAACATACTAGGCAGTCCAATTTGCTTACCAATTCGGTTAGGAGTCGTTCAACCGGATAATAATGGCTCGAATTACAGGTTTTTAGGTTCTTCACTCAAAACACTAATCGCATTATTGCATCTGTAAAGCCGCCTTCGATTAAAGCAATTATTGCATTGCTCCCTGTAATATTCCTTAGGAAAATGTAACCATGGTTTCTGGATGCGATGTGGCCACCTTAATAAAGTCGCGTAAACAGAGCTCGTCTTCTGAAGATTCCGTACCATCCTTTCTGTGATTTTCAGTAGAGGAAAACTTATCATAACTGATATATAACTGCAATAACTGCCATAAATGAAATTGTAATTGCGTCTACGGAAAAAGGTAATGGCCACAAGTCCTTCCTCAAAGTCTCTCCAAGTCCTTGTTTAAAACATTGGCGCTAATTAAGTGTCGCACTCGTTGACGAAATAAATTATCGGAGGAATTTAAATCATGATTCCAGCAAAAAAAATTCACTGAAACTGCTATCCCCGTGTAACACCCTCTGCAGCAAAGATGATAGGAGTTTTAATGCTATATGCCTTGTCATGGATCTGTCTGCTGCCTTTAGCATTATTCATCAATACATCCTACCTGAAAGATAAAAACAACACCCGATCTGGCAAAGGAAGCATTCACAGTGTCCAAAGCGTACTTGTCCGTTAGTTTTTGATTCATGTTGTGCAGAAGTCACGTCTAAATCCACCAGACCAGTCAAATGTGAAGTCTCACAAGGTCTTTCCTCGGTCCTTCGCTTTTCTCTATTTATACTGAACCTTGGGCACTGAGATTCGGGCTAATGGGATTGACTATCGTTAATAAGCTGAAGACATTTAATAATAAACGAACCGCAGCCTCCAAGAATAGGTAACGGCAATAGTGAAGTAGTAGTATTCATGCGAACTCGTGAAGAATGGTAAACTCATCGCGAGCCTGCAAAGCTATAGCTGTAGCTTGCTCAAATCGAGAAGTAAAGTCTAATAGCTCCGTGGAATTCGATATAATACAAGAAGGACGGTGGGCACAAGCGGCCAGGATTTACACATCCATAGGCATATTAACTCGTACGTGCTACTCTCGAAAAGAAACATAGGCGCTTGAAATAGGTCTAAACTTTCAAATGTTCATATTAGACGCTACTAAACACATCACATTTCAAAAGACGTTCAGCCCTGATAGGCAACACTACTGATTCTTGGTGGCTTTCACTAGAAAAAAAATAAATCAAATGCCAATACAGCTTACTTTAAGGTGTGCAACGTTGTAAGCATAAGATTGCTTGTTGAAGGATATCCCTGCCAAGATATGCCATCTATTTTTCATTCCTGTTTTATCTAACCTGGTACATACATTCGTAGTCTTTACCTGGAAAAGTAAGTCCACTGTAAGCGTTTTATATAAATATAGATAACTAAATGAATATATATATATATATTTATTACGTATGCTATGCACTGGCGTTATATAAAAGTCCAATGTTTACAGCTGATGAATTCATAAGCAGTTAAGCAGGAATGGGAAAAACTGCTGGGATAAATGTGAAAGTAAGAGATACACTGACTAAAGCTCTGAAATATATTAAATACCATCATTAATCGCGTACTGCTATATTTTTTTTAATGCCAATAAACTTGTCCACATGTGCTCTACTAAATACAACGGATAGAGCTTTAAACTCAAAACCTGATATAGTTTCTCAGCTGCTGGCACATCGTCAAGTTGAAGCAAGCCAAAAAGATAGAGCTTCATGCATGTGGCAAGAAACTTTCACTTTGGTTGCTGCGAGAGAATATATACGTAGATAGTAATGAACATGATCTACCATACACCTTGCTCCCATTTGTGGAAGTATTTCTAATATGTGGTTTCAAATTTCCAATGACCAGAGTGCATTTGGTTTCATTTGAAAACCTCGCGTTCACAGAAATCAATATCTAGCAACTGAAATATATTGTTATAAATATACACCCCTACATTCCAACGGCCTCAGATCGAATATATATCAGGTTAATGTTTTGGTAACATTGAACCCATAAATTTCATGAAATTATAATACAGTATGCTGAAAATTGAATTTTTCATCGCTGTATTGCTTGATATTTCTAATAGTAGTCACAGCTAACTAGTGTCAATAAAGGCATTGTCAGTTGTTGTTAATGTGATCTCAAGTTAAGGCTCGTTGCAGGGTTGGCAGGATAGACGCCTTTGCTGGGATCCAAGCCGCTGGAAAGGAATTGACCTCATTACTTTGCCAGCTAAACTCATTTGGAAACCTGATTTTTCATTGATCAATTCGTAAGTCTGAGTAGCATAACGTTTTTCACATAAATTAAAACATTGGAAAGCCAGGTTGGCTTGTGATAACTACATTGTAACTCAGAAAAGTGGCTGACTTGTTGCTGATGCGTTTGTTTCTCACAGTGCTGGAGACATATACAACGAGGCGTTCTACTCTTCGTACTACCTAGTGGAAGTGAGCCATGACGGCAACGTCTCATGGACGCCATCTGGACAAATGGCAATTAGGTGTGGATAGACCTTTCTGCATGTTGACCGGTGAAGTAGAATTTCTAAACCACAGATACTTTCTGTGTAACCAGCCGACTAATGGTTGCCGGCTTAACTGCACCGGTCATTGCTCTGTGTTAGTGTGTGGCGTGAGGACATCAACCTCCAGACACCTATTAGTAGCAACGTATTAACTATACAATAGTCTGTTGATGGGATGATTAAGCATTGGTATTTATTCGTTTCGTTAGCAATGACCATTTTAAATTGTCATTTCCACACCTGCTGACTAGCTGGCTTCACATAAAATTGCTAACCAAATGCACAGACATGTAGAGATAAATATTTCAACGGTTAGGCTGCTGTGAGCTAGCATCAGGACTTATGGGATAATGCTGATCTACCGAAAGCACAGTCGCCTGTAAAAAAAACATTATATTCAATGATTTATTGTATTCCACTATAGATGGAATTACTTTTCGCCCGTACGGCACTTTCATTCAGCATGCAGATGTCACTTGACTAAACCAACGCACTGACCAGAAAAATAGTATGACCGAGATTAACTCGACTGGAAGCGTAGCTACTTTTCGCGTAGAAGAAATTGATTACTCTTCCCTAGGACAGTGTTTTGAATTATTTCGTGAGACTTTGATGAAGAGCGATTTAATTTGGCAACATTTTTGCCGTTTTACTTAGCCTAAATGGCACATCGTCTTAGATCCAGGATAGTTTATCTGATAGATAGAATCGCAAACAATGACTTGAGCTAAGAGAAAACAGTATGAAGTATCATTTAGCTCTCCATCTTTAAAATATTTATTTCATATATAAATGCAAATATAACAGATATAGAGTTACCATCTCGTTAAGCTCCATCGTTTGACATAAAATGAAACTCCACTGTGATGGATACACGTAAAGCACACAGAGATATGCTCACTTCTCAGCTTACATTTTTTAGGACAGATATCCTTTAGGCGAGTACAGCAGCGAGCCCCTAGACAACTAATACCTAATAAACATGGCCAAACGCACGAAAGAAGAGCTCTATATTCCAAACGCTCAGAGAAAAGCACGTTCGACGAAGCTTTAACTAAAGCGCCCAGCTCCTGAGTTTGAAGCTCCACTTGAAAACAACGATCCCCAGCTCAAATGACGATCTAAACCTGTAAACCACCGGTTGTGGTATATCCGGTATAAACGCTTATATTTATGGAGCTTTGATAATATATTCTAGCATTTCCTAAGTGATTTACATGCGAATGTTTCGCTGTCACCTCTTTTTTTTTATTTAGGTTCACAAATGCAATATTAAAAATAAACGTAACATAATGAGCCGCAGTAAGCATCCGGCAAGCGTCTGGCACGTAATCGCGGAATATCTTCTGAGAATAAGTTAAAAGCTGTTATGGTAGCAGTATTTTTGTGATTATTCACTTGGACAGTCGTTATGTTATCAAACATCAGTGGATCTCCTGAACGCATGGCTTTTCCGAAACGCTGTTCGCTAGCACTTTGCTTAGCTAGATACTAAAACCTTTAGCTTCCACCCTATCTCCAGTGGTGCTATAATTGATTTCAAACTAGATGCGATTAGAATCTGTGTACACAACTTAAGGATGAGTGTATTTCGATTAACTTTTGTGCGACTGATTGCGAGTTCAACTTATCTCGCGAATCGCATGCGTCGGCTTACTAGCCCATTTTTTACAGGCTCTTGCAATCAGTTAGCCAGCCAGAGAGTCATCATGGGCAGGTATGCAGTGAATTTCTGAGCTGGATCTCAAGTCCATTCGTATAATTTTGAAATGCGGGAACAAGTACGTTATGAGGCATAGGAAATATTCAGTGTGATCCTTTTAGTTTGGGAATAAAATAATTTAATGATTAAAGATTGGCTGTAGCTGTACGCATTTGGCTGAACTGCAGAGCAAAACATTAATGAAATTGCAATATTCAAGCTGAAATCTTCAGGAAAAATCTGTTAAAGATGCCACGTAGACAGCACTTTTTTGTGCAATTAGAGGCATTATACAGTTGAAAAAACGCAAAGAACATTTGTCGACTTGCCGAAATGTCAAGATGCAAGAGCAACATCTTCAATGAATGCTTTCAGTATACCAGGGCCCCCATATTCATAGCTTGATCAAAAGCTGCTCTTTAATTTTCATAAATTTTTCTGAGCAGCATTTCGTACTTAAATACGCAGAAATTATAGAATTTGTATCTGTAAGGACAAAAAGCCGACTTTGAGATTCAATACATCTCGATATAGCCACAATCAAGGAGACATGCATCGGGTGGCTTACAATGCCCACCAGCAGTTATCAACTACTTTTGAACAACCGTGCAACAAGCTCTTGTAGACGCTCCCAAGCTAAAGGTATAAGCCACAGATGCAGTGCCTGTAGTTGCTGCTAGCATTTATAGAGACGTGAACAATTCTGGTGGCACTGGTGCTATTCTGCAAGCGCACACACACACACTCGCACACACTCGCAAACACTCGCACACACTCGCACACACGCACACACACACACACACACACAATGAAACCTCAACCTAAGGTTTACAAGGTGCATCGCCATAAGCATGCAGGTGTGCAAGCTGCAGCAGAGCTTAAAAGCCATCTTGAGCACAAAAAACTCAATAACAAGTCCAGATCCTTTACTTAGAGTGCCATATTATTCCAAAGCCACAAAGAGCCATGCATGCGAACAAGACACAGAGGGCAGCGTTTGCACGCAACGAGATGTGACATAAAGCTTACTAATTATAAGCACAAAGTCCACGTGTTCGGGCATCATTTCGGATCGCTTCTCGTAACGTCTAAACCACAGGATATGAGAGTTTCCACTCACAGTTATTGTAATCTTCAGAAAAAAAACAAGAACACCATCATCATTTGATCAATTTAGCATGCCAACTTTCAGAAGTCTGATTGACTAGGTGTGTGAATCTTGAACAGCGATCCCATAAGTGCGATCGCATTGAATTCGCCAAATCGTACAATAGAATGAGTTCTGTCTTCTAGAAATACCGTCGACTGACGGTGTTTAGAAAAGCGATAAGGGATTAACGTAGTCGTCCCGACTAAGGTCGGGCCGAGGTCATGGGCTCAATCCCAGTCGCGTATGCGAAGTGCCTGAATCAAGATTAAGTTTTCCTTTTGGGAGCTTAGCAAGTGTTTATAAATATTTAACCTCTTAAATGAGGGTGTATCTCATTTCTACAGAGCAAACGTTCTGTGGCCTAGTACTTAATCAGATACAACCAGCTCCAAAGAAAAAGACACGAAGCACTGCTGACTTCTGTTCAGTGCCTTTGATGAAACTGGTTCTTTCTTTTTTTGAGTGTGCGATGCAGGCCCAACCTGAGAGCTCTACCTTTTTACAGCCAGTCCTATTAGATCCTTATAAAAAGATTGTAGCCTCTAGTCATTCTATCATTGTGAATTTTGCCTCTCAGTATGCATATAAACCGATAAGAAGTATTTTGATTTATAAAAGTAATGTCATGTATCTCGGTCTGCAACTCCACAAAGTCATACAGCCTATGTGAATGTTATGAAGGAGAATTTTGTTTAGCAAACTCACAGCCTAAGCGGCTTTCGGTACTCATTCAGTAGCCAACAGATTTCGTTTCACGCAACGAAGAGAAACTGGGAAGCATAGCAGAGTCAGGAGAGCAGTTGAGGTAGTGGTTAGTCGGCAGCAGAAGGGTAGTTGTCGTTGCTTAAGAATTGTAGAAGCGAGTTCCACAGTCTAGGACCTGCAGAGCTAAGGCTTCTGTCACCAACGGTCTTGAAGCGGAGAAATGTAACAGCTAATTTATTTTCCACACAGGACCTGAGAGCTCGAATAGGCTGAAACTCGTGCAGTAGTTCATTTAGGTACGAAGTAGCCAATCCGTAGCTGGCCTTGTGGATCAGCATAAGAACTTTCCTCCGTATCCTCTGCTCAACCGGCATCCATCCAAGCTCTTCTAGTAAAGGAGACACATGCTCAATCCTCTGGGACTCGAAGACCAGCCTTGCAGCCATATTCATAGTCAGCTGCAGTGGCCTAGTTGCTTTCTTTGGTAGCCCAGCCAAAAGGGAAATAAAATAATCAATCCGAGACAGAATAAGGAGCTAGTTAAGTTTTTTTTAAGTCACTGGGGATGCCAGCTCCTAATCTTGGATAGGAATCGGGCGCAGTGGCTAGCTGCAGAGGCAATCTTCTAAATAAAGTTTTTAAAATTGAAGCAGCTGTCAAAAACGGCACCTAAATTTTGACTTGGTGATGGTCGCACAACAGCATGCTCACTGAAAGCTCACTGCCTCACAGCCTTTTCGCACTTTAGAAAGCGAAGGTCGCTCTGGAGACAAATTATTTAGGCACCGGCCTGTGTATGATGAACAGGCCTTGAAAATATCAGAGTTTCTATGTAATCATGGTCACTTAAGCCGTGAAGCGAGTGGGCCAATGAGAAATGGCTACCAGCTGTCATGGAAGGACTCGGGATTGGCAAGCTCCCTCGGTGCAACTGCTTCATGTCGCTTTTGGTCTTATTCTAGACGGGTAACACAGCCCCGCTGTGTGCTATCTCGGAGTCTAGTAAGCAGAGGAAGATTTGAGAACTAAATATCAAGCACCAAGTTGGTGCAGTAATTACATGGAGTACACAATTCGTGGCGACACATGGATGCTTGGAGACTAATTTAAATCCACCGTGAAATGAGAGCTTATGAAAAGATATTCAGTTGATACCAAAAAGATAGCTATCACTCACAAACTCGTTCCAAGGAAATGCCGAGATGGTAGAAAAGAAATATATTAAGCGTAAACAATTTTCTATAACTACTGAAGTGGCTGCTTTTTGGAATGTGGCCAAGAGAGAAGGAAGGACGATCGCGCCTTCTCTATTATTGGTGTCAATGGGCACAATGAGCAGTGCAAGTTAATTAATTAGCTGAACGAGGATGCTGCTTACGGTAATCTCTTGTAATCTTGGTAATCTTCAGATGCACCTGGCAGCTAGCTATAATCCGTGTTCTCAAACCTGCAGGTGCGTGCCGGATCTCACCTACTATCCGTACGACAGTCAAACGTGCTATTTCCGATTTGAAAACTTGGTGTACCCGTCCAATCTCTGCAACATACACCCTACGAGTGACACTATTAACTTGGATCATTTCGTCGGCTCTGGAGAGTGGACCATCACGAGAACAGCTACCATCGGGTATGCATGTATTGTAGTTACTGTGTGCAGCCCTACCCAACTCAACAAGGACACAGAGCATTATTCGGTGCAGTTCGGGATAGTTGTATCACGCAGAACCCCAGTCGGCAAAACGTTCGCTTGGCGCGTGGTCCCCAACAGATACTATTGTGTCTTTCCACACTTTTCTTTTCTATCTCATTTCTTTCTTTCAAAACGTGTGTAGTGGTGCTAGATAAGGCAACAGTTTTGTTCAGTCATCATGCACAGAAAGCTTTCGCACGCATATTTCAGGAAAGCAGCATCGCACAAACGAGATTGTAATTTCTATCCTTTCATAATAGAGAAAATCTTAGCTATATGCTTACTCCACGCTACTCTGAAGTCTTTGGGCTGCAAGCATCACAGAGGGTCTGCAAAGCTATTAGCGCCTAAAAGGATTCACGGAGCAATGAAAAAACCTTTTCCTGGTCCATAACAGGAAGTTCGTAAAATTTGCAGTCCAAGGAAAAATTGTTACCAGATAGAAGAAATTGTCCTTTGCCTGGAAAAAACTGTGACAGTACGACTGGACGGGGTTGCTAATGACAGTGTATTAGTTCTCAGAAGCGCCAATTCAAATTTATCAGGTTTGAAATGGCTAAACGACGAAGATGAGGGCGACACAAATATCGTAATAAAATATCAATCACTAGGACGGAAGAAGAAGTAGTTATTTTTTCATAAGCATGGTGACATCATCCTTGCTGTGAAACTTGAGGCACCAACTAACACTCTAGGCCAGAAGGTTGGTACAGTGTCAAGCATCTGAAAGTAATTATCTCAGCCCCAGTGGCTCGTTGAGACCACCATCTGAACAGTCTACCGCTATCGTAAAATGAGACGCGCAAACAGGTGTGGAGTGTTAATGCCTTAGAACGGTATTTTACAGAGTAAATGTCAGTTACATGGAATTCCGCAACTACTCCGCTGTTTACTATTATATAACTCTGACACGGAAGACATGGTTCTTCACACTGCATATGGTTTTTCCAAGCGCTCTCATGTCAGCCTTAGTATGCTTTGTGTTCTTTTTGCCGGTAAAGTCGGAAGAGAAGGTAAGCAATTTATTTACTTTCCTAAAAATTGCATACTTTTACTGTTGTATTAGCTTGAATTGTTCACGTCCAATAATTGAATGTGTTCGAAGAACGCCACTGATATCCCCAGTAGGCGTTAAGGAGATGCTGATACAAATAAGCTCGGCCTAACTATTCGCTGAATTGAAATTGACATTTGAATTCACAGTTATTCAATAGCTAAAATAAGATATTAAACCTAGAAAGTTGCTGTGCATCGACCGTTTTTACTGAAATACAGTGATAACATTCCCTTAACGTTTGAAATGCGAGTGTGCAATCATTTTTGCGAATCGAGACAGTAGTTACAGGAATTTTGAAATTAAAATACAGCTGAGAAATGCTTAGCAGGAACTTCTTCAAGGAAATGTTTTTTGCGACATATCGAACTTTTTAATTGCAATCCTGATCGACAGCTTTTTATGTCCTACTGCAAGACAAAATGCGATTACATACAGTTTATATGTTTATGGTTCGATTTTAAGTTGTTTAGTCTGGACAGGAGTAATGAATTTGCACTGACAGATGCCGAACCCCAAACTTGATGGGAAACACCCAGAAGTTACATCGAGGCAATACAACTATTTTACCCCCACTGAGTGCAATTATTTGAGATCAGTCGTTCTTCAAACTAACTGAGATTATCTAATGTGCTGGCAGTGGCTAATGGTAAAAACCATACAGTCAGTAAATTTATTTGAGCACCTATATTTGGCTGTGAAAGTAGAAAGGAAATGCAGTGGTTGCTAAAATAGTAGCCTCGAGAGAAATTTCGTAAGAATTTAAAATTTACAAAATAAATGATGCATGAGTGGTAATATCTTAATTATTCATCTACTAAACCTAAAAGAGTAATTTTTCACTCAGCTGGTGCCGGATTTGAACGGTCAAGAAGCATGCCAAGTGCAGGTAGAATTTCTAGGGAGATGCAGAATGTTTTGAAGATTAGGGTTCTTATTAAAGTAAAATAAGAAAACACACTGATATATTTAAAATATTTATATATATTAAACTGCCTATTGTGTCTTTTTTTGGCGCAAACAGACACATCCATAACAGCCAAGCCGAGTGATTGGATGGCCTCTGTGGCCCTTAGTGAATATAGTATTGGGTCGTTTGATCGTTTGTGAATTTTTTTTCTCACTATTGTCGTTAAAATGAATTCCTGGATCCCAGTGCTCACAAGGGTTTGAGCGTAGGTATCCGGCGAAAGAAGCCCAGACGAAGCAAGGAAGGGATGCAGAGGTTGCACCAGAGGGTATCTCAAATTTTTTAGTCGATCTCTCACTCAGCTCTCACTTAAATACTAGAATGAGTCACGAACTTTGAATCGCTGCTTTTTCCAACTGTTACTAACTGCTATTACCAAACTGAGCAATTTGATCGTCGACTATTCAACCTCAGTATGAAGCGCCACGACTGACGGCCTGGATTTGCCCCTTAGTAATACAGGTGATAACTAATAATGATAAATAATAATTAATGCTCAGTGCAGGCTAAAATCATTCTACAAGGCATCCCAGGTCCTTTTGATTACGACGTACTACTTCGTCCGGACATAGACCTCAGGAAATTGCCAGACATAAATTTATCACTTATTTCTCTGCTATTCACTGAGATTCCCGAAAGGGCTCTTGCACGGGTAAAAATGGGCGTATGGCATATAGGCTGCATCAAGTGGCGGCCTGGTACCATCGGAGGTTGCAGCCGATAGCTTTCCAATTGAGCGTTCCTGAAAAGAGTTCTGGATAAGCTTTACTGCATTACACCCGGCCTTGCTAGGATGTGATAGCAGTGACCTGGTTATTTGGCAGAACCATATTACTTTCACTGATCACTCCTAAGGCAGATTTATGGAATGCTGTTCTTTGTCCAGTAACCCCTTAATAAGTCAGTACTCTCTCGAACATAAAAATCACCATTCTTTGAGGCTTTTATTCTGATCTTAACCCCAAGTCAGTAAAAATTGGTAGTGATGTAGCCACGGTTTCCTGTTCTATAATAATTTCGAAATGTTTTTCGAAGACGTCTGTCTAACATTACTTCCGTAACCCCCACCCCTACAAGTTGCCCTTGGTGTTAGTAATCTATTATCTTCAGTCAAAATTTTGCTGCAGTGCAAATATGAGTTTACATTGCAGCTTACTTGATATTGTATTTAGAAAATTATCATGTACCCACACTGCACACTATTCAATTAGTTTCCATGACAAAATGGCTACTTTTTTGTAATATTTTAGACCAGATGATGCATTTTCCTTGGTTTATTATGTCATTGATCCAAGTAACAGCCGATAAATTTTACTTCATTAAATATTAACACCCCATTTTAAGTTTTCAAATAAAGTAGTGTAACGTATCTCCGTCTGTATTTCCACCGAGGCACCAAAACAACGTGGGAGTTACTTAGAAGAGTTTTCTCTTGGACACTACAATCTTAAGGGGCTTTTGGTAAGTGTGGGTAGCCAACAGACTTCAAGTTACGCAATAAAGAAAAATTAAGAAGTAAAGCTGAGTCACGACGATAGTTTAGGTAGCGGGTATCTCGGAAGTAGCAGCTCAGGTCTGCTGAAAAGGATGTGTGCCAGTCAGCAATAGATGAGTATAGGTTGCGGCGTAAGACTTGCAAAGTGAGTTCCGGATTCTAGGACCTACAGAGCTCAAGCTTCTGTCACTATGGTCATTGAGAAGAGTAATGGAACAGCTAATTCCTAGTCCACAGAAGACGTGAAGCCTGGAAGCCAAAACTTGCCATTCCGTTTCGTAAACAGTTGCCAAGCCGTCACTGGCTTGTTGGGTAAGCTTAGCGAACTTATACCCGTTAATAAGAATTCAAAAATAATAATAAAAAGTATAATTAAGATACAATATAAATAATATGAAATTTTTAAAGCACATTTGTGGACTTCTTGATCTTGTCTATCCTGGTTACAAGGAAGCTAGAGAAGAAATCAGCATCAGGTCATAATAAGGATCACTATGTATATACCTAGCTGTGGGTGGTTAACGAGATAACTGATTTAGGCAATGCAATTTATTTCATTGAGACTTTTGGATTAAAAATGCTTATTAATAAGCTATAAATATTCTTTTAGAAGATCAATTGGTACAATCTACAGTAGATTCTGGAGATCCTGGTAGATCCTGGTAGATCCTGGATTGACGAGCAGTCGTTCCTGATCTTTTGCAAGTTTCTTTAGCTTTAGATGGTCTACTTAGACGATTCAATGTCCGTGAAAAGCTATAGGCCGCCTGGGCGATGGAACACAATACGCTTTGTCAGAGGTATAAAACACTCTTCGAGCATGTCAGCTAGTGCCATGTTGTAGCGATCTACCAGTGATGACATATCGGAAAAATAATAAGAAACAGGCATGAAGCAGATGTTCTTGTGCGGACAGCATTGACGTCGTGGGTAATGCAAGTTTTTGCGATTCACCGATGATTTTAGAAGTGTTAGAGGGCACTCATCATGGACTGATTGAGACCTACCTGCGGTCATACAAGCAGATATTGACACTAATTGGTGACACTTACGTACAGTATTAGGAGAGAGTTTGGTCGAGTTTGTGACCCTTGATGTTAGTAGGGCCATGCAGGCAACGAGGCTGTCATCGCACGAACTTTAGTGCTGTACGTGTCTGATATATAACACAAATGTACTTTGAAATGACCAAACAAGAGGAAAGATCAATGTATTGCAAACAGGATCAAAATGAGATAAGAGAAATCCGAGAGAAGAAAGATTTTATATCTGGGGCGATTTGATATTGCCACCATTGGTATATTTTTGCCGGTGAACTTAAAATAATAGATTCGAAAAACTACTTCAAGGGCACTGCAAGACGCTTGAAACTTAACTATGAGCTGGTAATCATGGAGAATACACCTCCAGTTTGGTTGACCTCTGGTTGTGAAAGAAGGATAAGCCTTTTAAGGTTGCATAATTAATGGTCTGGTGGTTAACGAATTTTAGTGAGGTCTCGATTAGCAAAAGCAGACCAAGGCTTTTTTATGTAGAAATGTTGCCGATAAATAGAGGTCTATTTAATATGGCCGGGTTAAATATAAAGTATATTTTTTAATACTTATTAATTATACTAATACCAGTAATTTATTATTATTAATTTAATGTTATATTAATCGGTAACATGTTACTGATATTAATATATTATAAATTACTTAATATTAATATTAAATAAATATGGTTTATTAAACTAGGCCTGATCTAAAGCCTGGAGTTTGCAGACCTCTGGCCTAGTGGTTCACTTCTACCAACAGTCACTCTGCCACCTACCTTATCAGACCTCACGGACTGAAGGAATAAGACCCCAGGTAGTTTAGGCTCAGATATACAGCCATCAGAGCAGGGCTCATTCAGCAGAAATGCACAAAGCTTCTTCTAAAAAATCTGGTTGGACAGAAGTATCAGCTGGGTTTTTTGCCCGGGCATTTACCAGGCTGAATTTAGAAGGATGCTCCATTCCTCGGGGCCACTAATGGCAGAATTGAGGCTTGGGCGAACACGTTTAGTAGTTGCCAGACAAGTGGAACAGCAGGTTCAGGTAGATGGTGCATTTAAACTAGTCTAACGAATGCAGGGTCTAGACTAAACTAGTCTAACGAATGCAGCCTTGAATCCATAAAGCAATAAAATATATTCTGAATGCTGACACTGTGCAGGCTGCCACTACCCATGATTACCTGCTGACTCAGTGCATGTCACCTCTAGCCGTGTGGCAATTGTTGTCGTTGAGCATGCTTCGGCTTAACATTCAATCGTGCTTACTTTGCAGAAAACGTAAGGTAAACAGAAAAAAGATTGAACTCTATGATGACGCTATACAAGTTATCACAATATTATCGTTAATGCTAAAGGGCACCAGCCATGGCGTCAGTCATGATTCCAGCAGATTGCACTGCTCTCCTTCGTGTTAACAATTAAATTATATGTGACAACGATGATGCAAATGTCACTGGCCAAGCTCTGCTTGATCTACCAGCTGCCTTCGAAAGGGCTGATCACAATGTCCCTCTTGAACGTTTGAGAACAACGATCGATTGGGCCTATTTACATGGTTTAAATCAATCGTACTCGTCTAATCATGTTCAACTCGTTTTGTGTGGAGGTCAGATCTCACGCGCGAGACCTGTAGAGTCTCTCAGGGGTCCCTTGCTGTTCTACATTTAAGCTCAACCTCTGGGAAAAGTGATTCGGGCCCATGGAAAAATATTTCACTTTTATGCTGACAATACTCAGCTGTATTTATCATTCTATTTTCAGAATGTGCCGCAGCAACTGATAAACTGAATGCTTGCTTGAGTTCGATCCTGGATGTTGGACGATTTATTTCAACTAAATGAAGATAGAACGGAACTGCTGCTACTAGGACACAATCAGCATGTTGCTGAAGTAGAAGGCTTTGCTGTTCTAATAGGTGATGCTGTTGTGCGACCATCACCACGTGCTCAAAATATAGGTGCCGTTTTCGACAGCCGCTTAAATTTTAAAAGCTTCATTCAGTAGAATACTTCTACAGAGAGCCACCACGGCCGATCCCTATCTAAAATCAGAAGCTTTTTCCACGAGGCTTACAAGAAATTTAACCAGCTTCTTAGTTCTGCCTTGGCTAGATTACTGTAATTCCCTTTAAGCTGGGTTACCGAAAAAAGCTAGGCCACAGCAGCTAGCTTTGAATATGGCTGCAAGGCTGGTTTTCAAGTCCCAGAGGGTCGACTATGTGTCTCCTTAGCTAAAAGAGCTAGGATGGCTGCCGTTTGCTCAACGGATACGGAGCAAAGTTCTTAGGCTGACCCACAAGGCCCACCAAGGCTTGGCTCCTCCATACCTAGCAGAACTGCTACAAGTAGTTTCAGCCTCCTCGTGCCCCTCAAGCCCTGTATGGACAATAAATTAGCTGTTCTATTCCTCAGCTTAAAGACTATTGGCGACAGAAGCTTTAGCTCTGAAAGTCCTTGGCTGTGGAAATCGCTTCCATAATTCTTACGCAACGACAACTAATGTCCTACTGCCGACTATGGCTCATCCTTTCCAGTCCTTGACGAAAGGAGTTTATAAATCATGCAGGGGGCTCGGCACAGAATCTGTCTCGGAAGCTTCACTACTGGTCAATGTTTCATGGAAAATGCGACGTAAGTCAGAAATTAGCTTCCATTTTATATATCAATCCGATGATCAGAAACTTCATTGAATTCCCAAAATGCAAATGGGTAGATACATTAGGATACTCAAGCTAAGAAACTAGATATGGACTTTAAAGGGTACTACTACTTCATTTCTAACGTCCACTTTCTTTGGGTTTTTCATAATCAGATCAGTGGCCCAACAGCTGTGTGCTCTCTCTCCCAGCCCTCTATAATGTTCTCTCTCTCTCTCTCTCTTTGTCTATTTGTTTTTCCCTCTCTCTCTGTCTCTATGTCTTTGTCTCTCTCTGTCTCTCTCTGTCTCTGTCTCTCTCTCTCTCTGTATCTCTCTTTCTCTCTGTATCTCTCTTTCTTTCTGTATCTCTGTCTGTCTCTCTGCCTCTATCTGTCTCTGTCTCTGTCTCCTTCTGTCTCTTTCAAAATCTTTCTTTAGGCACTTATTTTGTTAAATTCCAAGCCACCAGTTAGTTTTTAAAAGGCGAAATCAAGGTCGGCGATAATTATTGCTTCACATACTGGCACAGAAGCTTGTAACAACTGAAAACAACTGCATTTGTGTACAGCAGTTTGACATATGATTCATATGTGCCTCGATTTTTTTAGCATATGTGGTTGTTGATTTAAAACTTGCGCCCTTAAATAATCAAGCCCAGTGGATTTGGAGAGTGAAAGCATACCTCTCATTATAATTTTTGCCACATGTTTTCATATTAGAAAAATGCACTTTTAAATTGAAAGTATGGCTTTGAAAAAATACAACAGAATGTCTTATATAAACGAGTTTTATTAATCCTTATGTACAGGAGTAACTTGGAGATCGGATGAATTGAAGACGCTAATAAAGTTAGAGAAGTAAGGCTGAAATGAATATCCGAATCATGTTCACCGATTTGTGACCTTTTTGCAGGGTTTTTCTCACTTTCAGTTTATTGGCTGGGCCTTTATGCAGACACGCCGATTGTGATCAGTCCTGGGATGAACCTTCACTCGATGATATTGCCTAAATAGACTACAGTACGTACTTCTCTGTTCCTGCCGTAGTCGGATTTAACCCCGGCGTCTGGCGATCTTGTGCCTCCGAGCATGGCGATGGCTCGCTCGAGTCTATCTGGTTGTGAACCAACAGGCCTGCACTTGGCATCACACACGGTCGTAGGGCAGCGTCTTGCAACAAAACGTCTTTCGCTTCCCTACCCTTACTGGCCTGAGTAACCATTCGCATTGCGACGTTCGCGCGGCCACTAGGGGTGGAGTATGTGAAGTTGGCTCGTAACCTGAATTTTAGCTCCAAGCTCAAAGCAAAAACCGACCAAAAGACGGCTCATATCTCCAAATACTCGTATATCGTATATCCTCTGTGGCCTAAGTACCACTGCATTTGCAAAATAAATTAAGTTGCTTGCAGATCAGTCGCTGCATGAAGAATAAGTAGAGCAACAAACTAATTTTTATGGAAATTAGGAATCACACGACTTAAAAAGTAAGACAAAAGTATAATGCCTTGATAATTCCTGTCCACTGGCTGTTGGGTGAAAGGAATAGAGCTTTAATGCAGACGTATCAAGCCACAATTGGAAGGTCGTGAATCGTAAAAGTGATCATCTGAATTAAAATCGCTACAAAATTGTAATATTAAAAATGAAACACACGAAAATATAACCAGGTTCCGGTTGGCTGTTAAATTATCATTACTGTCTTAGGATTGAGCAGATAAGTTATCCGTAAATTAAAGCAGGACATGTAGCACCTTTTGCTGATCATTGTGCATTCAATTGATTTTGGCAGCACTAAGTGAGTTACCTGAAGAAACGATGATACTGGATTTTTGCAGGTAGTGCTCAACATAACTCTCATGCTCTCATTCGTAGTACTTCAACTCATCATCTCCTCGGACATGCCGAAGACTTCCGACAATACACCTTTATTAAGTAATGAAACGAATTGTCGCTTCTGATGCATTGCTATTATTAATGTAGGCAGTAGTGATTTATCGATACGGGGCTATTCATTTTAGGTTACTACATCATGCTGGTGACTTGCACGTCGGCCGCATCACTACTTTGTACAATATTCGTCATTTGGGTATCTCAAAAGGGCCATCGGAAAGTGCCTTCGTGGGTGCAAAGGGTAAGGCCATCCCTGTTTAGTCTAGGAAGCTACTTGGCCGTGGTAGACTGCCTCAAACACAGGCTTTGGTTGAGAAGGATGGGCCACTACTTTTACAATAGAGGCTACTGCTTCAAAATAACGCTAACTGGCCTATCAAGCAAGTTATATCAAAGCTCACGATTAGGGCAGATGGTTCTTCAAATTTCTAGTCTCTTGCAATCAAATTTACTTAAATTGAGAGTTATTGGCAGTGACCTGGGTGGTGCAAGCTTGCGCCTAAAATGGAACGGCTACAGATTTAGAGGTTAAAAAGAAACACATAACAGAGAAAAATAGATGATCGTGAGCGTAAAACTTTCATTTTGTAGCCTAGAGATTAGCAAATAATATAATCATGATAGAAGCTATGAATTTAAATAGTGTCCTCAAAAACTCAATTTATATCTAAGCACTTTTAATATGCTGTCAAAGATGTATCTCAACGTGGTTATTTACTCTAAAAAATGTATCTGCGAAAATTTAAGAACATGTCGTTCGACAAATTTCAGTCACGATTTAAGCCACATCATTTCACTAAAACTGCTCTTCTTCGTGTACCTACTGACAGTCTATACAGCAGTAATAAGGGGAATGTCATAGCCTGGGGCCGGCTGGATCAATCAGCTACCTTTGACATTGTAGAGAACGGCATCCTATCTGAACGATTGAAAGCAAGGATCCACTTGCGTGGTTAAAATTCTACTCTTCCTATCGAAATTAATCCCTGTTCTGTGGATTCAAGTCTCATTCACCTGACAAGCCACCCATGGGGGTCCTCATAGGTCCGGTCTCGGTCCTTAGATGTTCAGTGGTTGAACTGAACTTGTAGGAAAAATGACTCTGGCCCGTGGGATTGGCGATCACTTCGATGCTGACGATACTCAGTTGCATTTGTCGCCGATACATTCAAAGTCAGCAGTTGCCTATGTTAACTTAATGCTCGCCTTACTGAAATTTAGTCCTGGAAGTCAGCCAATTTACTTAAACTGAAGCAGGGTAAACATAAGTGCTACTTATAGGACATCCCAGTCATGTGACTTGACTAGAAGATTTCGCTTTTCCCTCAGGTGGTGATGCAGTGCAACCGTAAACCGTGTGATCTCAGATAAGATGTATGTGAAAAATATAAAAATTTGGAAAGTTTCATTAGGAAAATAATCTTTACAACTATCCATTGAGTGCAAATGACGATCTAAGACTAGAATATGGACCGTATATCATTCGCGTTCTCAAAAGTTCAACTAGCTCATGGATCTGTATAGGTTAGACAATTGCAATTCAACTTGGGCCCGGCCATCGAAAAAAGTAAGTAGGCCACCGGAGCCAGTAATTATTATGGTTGTAAAGGCTACAAATATCTGAGGTTCAGCTATATCTCTCCTTTCTGAATCTTGTTGATAAGAGGATACATAATAAAGTTCTTAAGGTGACTAACAAGTTAAGCCAAGGTATTTTTCACAACCATCTCAACTGATCAACCAGTTTCAAGCTCTTCGTGCCTGAAGGTCCTCTATTAATGATAGATTACAATTCCTACGCGAAAAGACTCTTGGAGACAGATGATTTTTTTGCATGACCTAGTATGTGTAACTCACTTCCTAAATGTTTATGCAATGACACATATTTGTATGCTGCCGGCTGCAGCATTCCTTTTACAGCCGTTCTGAGTTGTTAATTCCGTGATAAGCACTCAAAACAATGTCCTCCCTACTCAAACATGCTTCTCATTATCTTATCGCTGGGTAAGATGAAATCTGTTAGCAACTACATGAGTACTGTCAGCAGCTTGGACTTCAATTGATATTCATTATATTGATATTTAATTGAATGATTGATTGATTTCAATTCAATTGATACAAAACCCTCCGTAGTATTACCTTCATAGTCTATATGGCTTTATATAGAAGCTGAAATAGATATATTGAATTATATTACAAGCACCCAATAGGAAATTTATCTGTATCCTGAAAATCTGGTGAGGAAAAGGAATTGGCAGTTTTTTTAAGTATTCAAGTAAGAGGAGGCCACGACAGCATTCGGTATGAGGTCCAGCTTTGAGAGGAGCATAACGGCAGAGTTTGCAAAGGATTCGGCATTCGATTAAGATACAGCTAAACAACTCGAGTCAGAAGATCCGGCCTCACGATGTTATGACTGATTGGGGATTAGTTGTCATGGTTAAACTGGATAGGTGGACTGGAGATAAAATGGTAAACTGGAGCTGTAGAATGAATTGACCCCAAGTAAGGGCAGCAAGTTTATTGAATTCGATGAACTGCATAGCTGGGAGCCAGTTCAGGCCGGAGAGTTTGAAGAGCCAAAAGCACGGGTCTCGGCAGACATGCCTGGCTGACGAGTTTTCCGTAGGAGCTTATTTGAATGTGTAGGCAGACTTCCAAAAGTAGAGTTATGTAATAGAGACAGGGTGCCCAAACTCATGGAACAACTTGGATCTGGCATCTCCGTCTACATAGGCCAAAATTTTATTTTGTAATGTTGCCCAGAATGAAGGCAGTCTTAGCTGAGGAGCTCGTGCTGTCATATTTAGAATAGTGTGTTGATGCAGGACACCGATTACGCTTACATTTTCCCGATAAATTAATTGGCTCTTAAATTGGCATTGAGTTACTTCTGTAGCTCCGCATTCTGCCCTTCTTCATTCAACCGGCGCGTTTCCAACCGGTTGTGTGCTGGGGAGAACGGTGCCCTCAGCAGCACGACTCGCACCTTAGGGAGACGTTTTTGGAGCATCACTCCGATTGGCCAGCTAGAATTTCTCTCGCAGCGACCGAGACGAGAGTTATCTAACACAGCGGGAGCCACCTAGTGCCCATTGGAGTGAGCTAGCGTGCCCGGAGCGAGCGAGCCTGCTCCGGAGCCTGGAAGCTCTCACCAGAGCCAGCTAGGGCTCCACAAGGGCCAGCTAGCACTCCACAGAACCAGTGAATGCCTTCCAGAGTCAGCTACGACCCTGCAGAGCCCGTCAATGCCAGGCAGAGCCAGCTAGCGTGTGCCTGAGCCAGCTGGTGCTTACCAGATGAAGCTAGTTTCCACTAGTGCGAGCAAGCACAAACCAGATTGAGGTAGCACTGCTCAGAGCCCGTCAATGCCTTCCACAGCAGCAATTGGGCACCAGAGCCACCTAGTGTGCAACACAGACCCGAGCAAAGCAGAAATCAGCCGGAGCCAAGTTCGCCTGCGTGGCCCAGCTATTGTGCTAGCTATAGTGACTGCTCGCTCACTGTAGGTGCTGGTGGACAAGGTGGGAATAGTGCTGTGTGTAGTCCCTCGACGGAGCAACGACTTCGAAATGACCACCATTTCTATCAGCTTCGCTGCGGACGAAGAGAAGCCGGATGGAGAAGCCGACGAGAGGCAGCTGGCGAGCCACAGCACTGCTGTACTAGGCGATGTTCTGTCCGTGCTGACGGAGCTGAGCTGCGCCCAATCGAGAAATGAGGAGCTGGCGGATCGACGTCATGCCTGGAGCACCGTGAGCACGGTCATCGACAGACTACTCTTCTGTGCCTTTTCTCTAGTGACGACTCTTTCCACCATTTTCATTTTGGTAGTCATGCCAATCGGCGGCGACAGTAGGTAGCCCAGTTTCGTCGAAGTCACTTGCTTCGCTCTGTCCTGACTGCACCCGCTATTTTCCGAGGCGCTGGTGATAGAAAAAGGGCACGAAGAGAGAGAGAGAGAGAGAGAGAGTGAGAGTGAGAGAGAGAGAGAAAGAGAGAGAACACCACCCAACTCCAGTGAAATCAATGTGTGCTTACCTGTGTAATATCTACTCCTAATTTTTCCGGATAGTATAGTTCAATATCGGTACATTAAATTTAACTTAATTGTCAGGACATGTTTTGAAATAACCAGATCTCTCGTCCTGCCACCACTCAAGCTTTGTGTACTTTGATTCGCCCTGCACACAGAACACTGGCATCGAACGAACACCAACAATTTATTCAACGTTCCAAAGAGCAGAGTGAGCACGACTTCACTCGCCCCTCTCTCCTATTCTAGTTCCCTCTCCTCGCCCACGGCTGTGCCTTGGCAGACCCTGATATTGAATCCATCATCTGTTCAGGGTTACCGGCCTGTCCAAGCCACATCATAGGTGGAGCACAGCTTTGCACTGCCGTTGATGCTCCTAACAGCTGTTTAGGAAAGGAGCTGTACCGACCTGCATATAATCAAACTACACGTAGCTGACTGACCCACCTAATGGATCCAGTTAGTTTTTCGCTAGCTGATAGCAAATAAATTTCTAGAACTAGCGAATTAACGTGGAGAATAATCCAGCTTAGCCAGGGATTATTTCTAACGGGAAACAGTTTGAAACTCTTATTTCAAAAATACGATATCCTCAATGAATCGTTATTAGTACTTATTAGAGTCAGAACAAATGAAAACCGGGCGAACGATATGAGGGATTTTGTTTGCTCGACAATATTGACCGAGGTGTTAGTGAGACTGAGAGGATAGAAATTTTTCGGCGAAATAGTATCTAAAGACCGATGTTACACGCTTACTAAAGAAGTATTGAGATTCACTCCTCAGAAAAAGCCTTGACGGCAAAAACGCGTGTTTGATTAAGTTCTATGTACATTGGAGGCTCATCTTTGAGCTTTACTGATATTCTTTGATGTTTTTACTCAACTCACTCAAATGGGCAATCTTGAGCCTCTCTATAGGCTGAAATATTATTTTACGTTCCTACAGAGAAGTTTATCTTTATTTTAACCCTTTTTGTATTCAGAATATTAAGTACGCCGTCATGACTATTAATCTTACGAACAGTTTTGGAACAAATAATTACACGAAGAAGAATTCACAAAGGCACAGACAAGGCTATGAAGAGGCACTCTTGCCGCTCCCTTTTAAATGTTGTAAAGTCATGGAATGCCTTAACGTCCTTCAATCTTGAGTGAGTCTTGCTCATGATTATCTTCTGGTTACACAGCCTCGTTCGAGCAGCTCAAAATCTCGCAGAAGTAAGAAAAGAGAAGCGAATACGTATCACCTTATTGATAGACTAAAGAATATCGCTTCACGTACTATTGCCTTGCAATCCTGAGAATATTAATTCACATCAGCCAAAAAAAGACCCAATGTCTTCAACTACTGCAACCATTGGAGCAGTAGCAGAAATACACAGATACCAGTTAGGCGATGCGATCTAATTGGCTAGCAGTAACAATGGCCAATACATCTTACAATCTTATTCGCACAAAACACAATATCAGGCCAATAGGAAACGGGTAAAGTTTTGCTGCTGCTGGAACGAGGAAAAATTTTCCTTACTAATATTTGCAATAATACTACGTTGTCATAGCACAGTCAGAGAACTGAATCTCTTTCTGGGCAATTCTCATATGCTGTAAAGAAAGCAATGTTATCAGGAAGCATAGCGTTGTTAGATGAGGCATGCACATGGTCGCAAGAAGCTCTTGCTAGAAGCAACAGCCACCATGTCATCACACATTAGCACACAATGACCAATCATATGGAACCACTAAAATACGGAAGCAAAACAGTGTGGCATAAGGCTCTTTTTAAACCTTGTCACTTCACGGGATGTAATGCTGTCAGTTGGGCAATGAGTTTCAGGCTTTGGTAGCAAACAAATAAAGGGCAAAGTCTTGGAAGGATATGATGTTCGTGGGAGATAGAGCTATACAATTTAGGTAAGAACTTCTGGCACAATGTTTTTGAAGTCGTGTGATGCAGAAACGGCGACGCTCAAGACGTAAAAGGGAAGCAGCCAGGTTTTACATTATCGGTAAGCACCTGATCACAGAGCTGGTAGACCAGCAATCGCAAAGTTACGGAAGTTGAGAATTTATGTTATACATGATTGGGCAAATTTTGATTTCACATCGCTATCTATGCAAGCCAAACTTTTACAAGTAGAGAATTCGACTTGCTGGAGGGCTAGTTTAGATTAAAGCACAGGTGAAAATGAGTGATATCTGCCCAGAAATGAAAACTTAGGTTGTTCTTGGTGACGCATCGGCTAGATGGAGAGTATTAGTTGTTAAGAGAAGCCGACTGAGTGTACAGCCCTCAGGTACTCCGTACGTTAGCGTTTCCTTGGATGACCGTTGTCCGTTATTATTAATTTTAACTTAAAACTCGAGAATCCCACGATTGGGTCTGAACAATTGCAATGAATTTCCAGCGATTCCGTGGCGAGTGTAGAGGCGTGCATAAGAAGGCCAAGTGTTAAACTGCATCAAATACTACCGACGGATAAGGAAACATAAGCCAAGTCGCGTTACCCATGTCTGAATTTCAGAGAAGGTTGCTGTGTACCCAAAGAACAACTAGCTTTATAATTCTCTGCTCTAAGGCTAGACAAGTTAGGTTGGAGGTCTTAGTATAGAAGTTGAATTGAAATGCCACCACTCAGCAATTCAGAGATCTGGCTATGATTGTGTCTATCAAGGCGTCATGATGATAAAATCACCCATCACAAGGAAAAATAGACGTTTAGCGAGCAGAAGAAAACATTGTTTCAGGGGGCTGAGAAACAAATATAATCTAGTATGTGGGGAGGATAGACTCAGTCACAATGGAAGGCTTGGTATCAGAGGCACTCAAAATAAGAGCTTGAAAGGTTGCTTGAAGGGGGCGGCTAACGGTTTGAATTTTAAGGATGAATGTGAGACAATGCTAAATCAAGCACCTGTTTGAATGGATTATTAGTAACTAAGAGCGGGCAACCTGTCGGCTGTCGTTGGTTATGGTCAGCCGGTTTCCTAATTTTAGCCCGGCCTCGGTTAAAGCTAACAGGTCGAGACAGACTTCAATAATCATTTCTTCTATAATTAGGCTTTGCTGCACAGTGAAAATACTTTCAAAGATAAGCGTTAAGGTAAGCCAACTGAATTATAGGAGGCCTAATGAACACTTACGTTTCGGAGATTAACAGCAGTTCTTGAGAGAGAATTGGCACGGCGGTAGAGACGATGATTTAATTTACCAGAATGAGATGTGCTAGCGGCTATATCAGCAGCTATGCATTGGCTTTATTAGTAACATGCATTTGCATATTACTTATATAATGAATCTAGTTTTTTGGACCTTAGCAACGGAGAGTGCATCAAATAAAGAATTAGGATGACGCTATATAAATGTTTATAGGCATTCATTATATAAGTAATATGCAAATGCATGTTAATAACAGTTGGGTAAACTAAGGTCAACCTAATTTGCGTGCTCATAATGGTCGAAAAATTGAAGGGCAATGTGGGTGCGTCTGTTTGCTGTAGGTGTCTACATGTAAATGGGCACGCCATTTACGAAGTGCTGTAATATGAAGCCGCAGATTAGCCTTGCTCTAATCTTAGCTGTATCAGTTTTAGTAAACAATGCTCGCAAGAAATTCCGCTTTTGGAGGATGATTCTGCACCGGACAGGATGCTCGATTAGTGCTTGGTATCTGAAGGCGAGAATGATCTTTCAGTTTCGCTCCATTAGCAGTATCCAAATAGTTCATCACCTCTATTTCGTGGCTTAAGTTCGGTGCGGCTGCTAAACCGCATGTTTGTAGAAGTTAAATTTGTTACCACATATACCAAGGCGGCAGCATCTAAACTAAGTCCATAACAATTAACGTCTTCTTTAGTCACTTTAACGTGTAATGAACTCATTTATCTATGATATTAGCTGTTATAATCGCAAAATACAATATTAAAAACAAATATAGGGCCCCAAGAGAAGCAAATCACTTTCTCTGTCATCTGCTGATATGTAAATATAGTAATTACTTCGTCATTTGATGAGTAACTTAAGAAGACAAAAGCGAGGAAAGGTCAATGCACTCAGACGATTCAAATGCTTTAGCGAGATATAAGTTCTTCTGCTTGCATATAACTGTGCCGCATAAGCTGAAAACCGGATTTCAGTTGGTTCGGTGATGTCGGCTTGTAATATCTTTGGAGGATAGTAAGCAATATTCCAAAGGATGAGCTTTTTCAATGAACCACTATCTGTAGGTTTTTCAATTACACTGATAAAATAGTAATTAATAATTTAGTAATAGATGTGGGTAGAATGGACCGAGAGAATTCAGCTACCTAAAGGCGATTAACGTTTTTTAAAGTTTGCGTGCGGCTCGCCAAGGGAAGCTGGACAAAATGCTGAGAAGTCATCATTGTGGCAATCCAGGTATTTTTCGAAGTAAGAATGTACATTCAAGATTTCAAGTAAACCTATCTGATTTATCGCATAGGCAGTCAAGCATACACAATGTAAATTACGGGAGTCTGTACGGCATGCCATGAATGCTTGGGCGAATAGTGCTTCGGTTTCCTGACAAAGAAAACTAAAAATCTTCTAGTTGCATACTCACAAAAATAGAAAGCTTGGTTTTGTAGCTGATTTAATCATTATTTTACTAGTCAATTTATATGAGAACGCTCAGGGTTTGATTAGAGGCAACACGTAGCTTGGTGGCCAAAGCCAACTAACAAGTATTCACGAATGGCACAAGAAGTCGAAGAGAGAAAGACTAGAAATATCAGATATTGTTTCCCTAAATTAGCAATAGTTTGAAGGTTGCTACACCGTCGAAATAATGCAAACTGTGTGGATTGATTAGAGCATACTACTGAGTGGAAAATACTCGCTAGGCTTGAATGTTGTACGGAACTGTAAAAATGCTCTCGCCCTGCTTATGGCTGTCTCAGTTAAGAGCTACTGTGGGAAGAAGAGGTAGACCTTACATGAGTACTTGAAGTTATACACCCTACAAGGTGGCCTGCTCTAAGCCTGTACGGAGGACTCTGGATTGATGATTATAAACGAAGTTGCTTTGCTAATTATTCCTGGTTGGAGTAATTATGAAAGCATCAGAAGAAGAGCTGCAGTTTTTTGCGGAGTAACTTTTTCTTGATGTTTAAGTTAAATTGTAGGTTCAACAATCAGGTACATGTTTAATGATTCGGAATTTGCGTTGAGTAAAGCACGGGAGTAGGAATTTTACGCAGGCAAAGCACTCCGTAATTGAACTGATCTTCTTTCGAAAGACGGCAGAGAAAGAAGAATTTACTAGGTACACGGATCCTTCTGAAAAATATTGACTGGGATGCCAGTAAAGAGCTTGATCGTCGCACTAAGCAGTTTTGCATCTAATTTTTCATGATAATGAATTTTTGTTAAGCCAGATTAAAGACTGATTCGCATTTAGTGCACTAAAATCAGCGAAGCTCATAAAACGATTGTTTTTCCACTATGAGTTTTAATTGAACCAGGCCGATAAAAGAGAAATGAGCTTCAAAGTCGAGCAAGCAGTCTATTTCAGCCAGATCGCACCGCGAATTATGAGTTTCTTGTGCGTTGGTAGCACATTTCATGCAAACTTTTTCCAGAGTTGCCCAGTTTTCACTACATGGCCAGTCTCATTCAGTTTGTGCTCAAGCGTGAGTGTGCTTGGTCACTTGAAGCTGATACAAGCGATATTAAAGGTGTGTATATTACGACTCTCTTGCTCCCGCTTAGAGGGTTTGTGCATTGCGCCCAATTGGCTGAGCTTCGTAGAAAGGGCCGCAGCAGCATGCAGCGTGCAGCTCTGGGAAATTAAGCCAAATAAAGCTGGTGCAATCCTGCCACAGGATCGGAGTCGCTGCTGGCCGCGTGGCTGTCAGAGGTAGATGCTTTCCTGTGGTCGTCCTTATGAAACCGTGTCGTCAGGTTAAGCATGCAAGTTAGCTCCGACTAAAGAATGAATCTGTAATCCTATCACTTCAACAGTGAGTGCCATTTTTTGTTCCAAGCCAAGGGTATTGGCTAGGCACAGTTACGTACACTCGCGTGACAAGATTTTTGGCTCCAGGAAATAGCTTGCAATCTGCACCTGAATGTCGAGTAGAAAACACTCTTCTTGAAACCAAAAGTCACGGGTTTATAGGGTGCAGGAAGAGTATAAACTAATGTAAAAAGAGTTTCAATATGAAATACTCCGTAAGCCTTCAGGGTAAAAAGTGTGATTTATTCTTTCTTTAGCTGGGCTGAAACTGATTTACTTGAAAGCTAGTCAGTCTAAATAAATGCTTAATATTGGCATCGTGGGTTTTTCGTGTCTGCATGTCTTTAGCATGTATTTGCACTCACAATGTTTTGATTTAATGTAGAGAATATTTCTTTAAGAGGATACTTTGTTTCTGCGTTCAGAAAAAAGGGCCAGAAAGATTCTGGGCATTCAAGTGGTGCTACGAATAGCATGCATATTTTCTCTAAAACTAACACCCCGACCCTAAGTTTTGTAGCAAGCTTATTACAGCCTTAAGCATGCAATGAATAGGCAATCAAGCTTTTTGGTGGATTTGCGATGTCTCTACTAGTCGTCGAAATGGGTGTCACATAATGGAATAATGATAAAATAGTAATACGTTGTAATAACTCACTCTGTGAAATTAATTTCATTCTAGGCACTTTATGTTTGCTGCAAAGTAAGCACTATTGAATGATTAGTGGTAGCATGTTCTGTGGCAATAAGCTTAACATGGTTAAAGGTGACACACGAGGGTCAGCCTGCACATATTGGTGGTGGCAGCATGCATGGTATCGGCACACATAAGAACACGAAAGAATAATCACATTATTTGAAATTCACATTAGAGCTTGATGGTGATTTAAGGATGATTTTTATTAGAATAATATGAGAGCGTATTTTTCCCAGGTCATTTCAGGCAACTGCCACCAATGCCAGAGTGGGCAGATGCACAACTTTGTATTTGAGGTGGGTGTGCACAAAACACAGTGCACTTTGATTTGCAATAAATTTGGAGCTCGATGCAATCCATTTCTAGTCTTTTTGCAGTGAATGCATTATATTGGAATGGATTGTAGTATTGGCCTAGGCTATTGCAGTCAATCGCACGGCAATGCATGAGAATCGCCTGCCAATGCCAGAGAAATTATTGTCCATTTGTCTCAGAGTGTGCCGGCATATTTTCAAAACAAAATTTTTTGAACGGGATTTCCTTCGTTGTGCGGTGAAATGCAGTGTATTGTGGGGGATTGTGTCACATTGCCATACAGGCCTCTGGCATTGAATTTCATTTGCATAAATGCTTGTAGGCATGGTGACATACAAGTTGGCGGATAGATTAACTCCAACGTATATTACAATCAACGCCAATGTCTGGTTAATTTTAGCCTGATTAGAGTCTATTTTCCGTTGGATTGCTGTAATTCGTCCATCCAGGCTGATTGAAGGCTATCAT